>VXBZ01000010.1:306184-406607 GCA_013399135.1 Heliornis fulica
AAACACAGTTCAGAAATAAACGGAATGCCCGATTTCTATACAGAACAACTACTGCATTCTTTCCACACTCCCCACCCCCTCTCTTACTGTGTCAAGTGAACGTCAAAACAGCAGATCCTGCAGGAATAGGCACAAAGAAATGTCGGCCACAACAAGATGCAGACCAGTTGTGCATTTGTTTGTTTTCAAGGGAAGGTCCACAAAAATTACACTAGTAACAAAATTTGTCACTGAATGAATAAAAATTTCTTCTCTAACATATGATCTCCATTGTACTAAATCCCAATAATGAACTATTTATCTGTGGAAAATATTCAGACAAGTAAAACAAAGATCTCATTGCAGCTAGCCCAATGAAGTAAGTGAAGTATTTAATCTAGAAAAAAAAAAGAAAAAAAGAAAAAAAAACACATGAGGTAAATGAACTGAATGAGAGAAACTGTTGGGGAAACATACATATTAACGCTGCTTTCCAAACAGCATCGAGACACAAAGTGAACTGATTTGTTCAAGGTGACAGAACAGCCACAAACAGAAAGCAGGTTTCTCAAACTGTGGTTCAGTGCTGTCTCCAAAGGTCGTTACTGTAAGGAAAGACGGTGCTACTGAAGTAGTTTACTTATTTGTAATCATCTGAGCTGCCACAAGTTGTAAACTGTGAACGCAGCACATCCTATTCCCAGTGGGTGCCGGTGCTCTGACATTTCAGCCTAATTGGTAGAGTTCATTTTGCAGACAAAAGAACTACATTGTCAAATATATTTTCACTGGTCCCTCACACCGAGGGTAACTCTCTAAAATAAAGGCAATAAACTGCAAAATGTGTGCTTATGGTACTGTTAGTATCTGAAATGTTTAATTGTCTGAGTGATAATTAAACACATTGCCATTTCCAAGAGTAATGAAATAGCTTTTAGCAAATTATTTAATAATGACCTAGAAAAGAAAATGCATAAAATGAAATAGTTGGAAAAGGTAGTATGAAATGAGAAGTATGAGTAGAGAAATGAAACAGTAGGCTGTTTATGCAGTGGGCTTGGAGATGTGAAACTGGGAAAACAAATTTCAACCACAGGAGAAATCATTCTCTAAATCACACCTGCACCTCTAAAAGCCATATGAATTCTGGTCACATCACATCACATCACAAGATTTTGTTTCCCAATTTTAGGTTTCTGCCAGAATTCTTTTATTTGGGCTTTCTGATACTCCTGAACACAACCTCTTGTACTATCAGTTCTAGAGGACAGATTAGGGAAGGGGCTATGTAGACTTGGGGAGGGGTTAACGGGATCGGGATAAAGGGCTTGGAGGAGAAGGAAACTAATTTGGTAAGCAGTTTGCAATATGCACCGTCAAAAGCTTTACAACATTCTCCAGTGCTAAGGAAAGGGTGGGAAATTTTGCTCTGGCTTACACAGCCAAGAACTACAAGAGATTTTGTATTTCCAGTGCCCAAGTGACATCCTTAATGGGTCAGTGATCCCCACATTGTGTCAGCCCATGCCTAGGGCCTGAGCACCTCTGTTTCCCACTCTGGATCTATGGATTGCTTTGGGCTTATTACACTGCAGCTGGCCTGAAACTCCAATTAGTATCACTCAATTCAAAATATGGCAAATTAGTAACCCAACTCTCTTTTGGAGTGTGGGGTTTTTTTCCCTACTGGTTTCATAATCTTTTGCTATTTGCCAGCTTTCCTGTAGCTACATAAAGTTTTCTTTATAAATTACATGGAACTGTTCCTGATATGACCCAAAGAGAAATGTTTATTCAATTAATCCATAAAAAGAGTTTCAGATATATCAGCCAGTTCTTCTCCATTTGAGTTGATTTTATTCTGGTTTCTTAATCAAAATGTTTTATATCAAATTAAAAGCATTAGAGAAGAACAATATCACCTTTATTAACCAAATCTGTAATCTAATTTTACAAAATCAAGTTATTTTGACAGGATCAGTATTCCATAAACCTGTTGACTGTCTCTAATTATATTACTTTCTTAATTCTTCATTTATCAACCCCTGTATTGGCTGTTCCATTATTCTGTTTGGAATTAAAGTCAAGATGACAATCTTTTAATTAATTGGGTGATCCTGATCCTTCATGCCAATATTTTTTAATGTTTCTTTTTAAATCACATGGAACTTTCCAGGACAGGTCCAGGTTTAGGTTTTTGGTTGGTTGTTTCATGGGTCTTTTGGTAGTGTTTGGTTTTGTTTGTTTGCTCATGGGGTATCTTTAGAGGGATTTTTTTGGTTGGTTGGTTGATTTTAAACAGTAAACAAAACCAGGTAACATTAAGAGTCTTGACAAGCCACTTTATGGTTCTGGACCTACTGATCACCCGAGGCGTAACATGACCTCAGCTGCTGCATTATACACTCCTCAGCTTACTATTACAATAGAAGCTATTTCATCATTACACCATACAAAAGCATCACCTGGTCCATTCCTTTTCTCAGCACCAGCAGAGAAATACTGAGAAACATCCAGATCTTGCGCTAACATGAATGACATGATATTTCTCTGTAATGGCTTTGGAAGAGAAAGATATGTGGGGAGAGAGAATAATGAATGCATTTGGGAAATCTCATCAACATCCCTCTCCCTTCAGAGCACACTGCTGGCATTGCTTTCCTCTTCCACCCTTCCATATCCCTGCTCCTTCTACTCGCAGCCTTCCCTACCTACTGCATGACAAAATAACACTGTAAAAGTAGTGTGCTTCTGAAACTGTGCCTTTAAGTGCTACAACTACCAGATCAACTTTCAAAACCTTATTAAAATTTTCCCTGCTTAATTTTTAATTAAGTGATAAAGGAAAGTACAATAAAAGCTAGTCCTATAACTGTTTTACTTAGGTACTTAGCAAGTCTCAAACACTATAAAAGTAATATTGCACTCCTAAACAGTTGAGAGACCTGAATTATGAAAGCAAATTAATTTAAAGTATCAAGCACACTAACAAATCACAGTAAACATTATTTATTTAGGATGAAATTAACAATTCAAAAGAGAGCTCCAGTCCTCTGAAAGGGTAGGATTATCTCTACCTGCGGTCACATCCTTTGGAATCGAACACAGACCAAAAACCTGTGACTAGCAGTCCCCAAACTCTGGAGCAGCTCTAATCAGGCTCTGAGTTATCTGGCCTGGGTGCACCCACAGCATTTTCAAGTGCTGCAATATGAATTACTGCCCACGTCTGTTCTTTTACAGCTGGAATGGGCACCGTGGATTAATGTACTGCAATACATTTTCCTGCCACAGACAGTGCTCCTCTCGGAAGTGTGATCTATTGACTAGTTACAGGCACTCGGGATAAATTGTGACGGTCTCAGTGCTGCAGCACGCTCTGCTCTGGGAAAAGCTGCCGAACAAGCTGAGACGAGACAGGAGGTGGAGGAATTGCTTGAAAGATGGGGGAGCTCCAGGTGGGATTGGTGGCTGCTCCTTTTCCTTCCCCAGCCTCTGTCACACAGCTGACATAGAATCACTGACCTGGCATCCTTCATCAGAGAACAAGCCCCTAACTTCAACTGAAGGACTTCGCTCAACTTGGTGGACTTCACACTGAAGCCCAGACTGGCTGGCATGTGAGATGCCAATGACCATAACCACATCTTGCTGTAGGTAACTTGTCCCACCCTGCCCACAGGCAGAGACTTCAGGAAGGCAGCAAAGGAAGATGCCACTGCACACAACAGAAGTTCAGCCATGCTAGAGGAACCCACCTACCTGGATTGGCTACCCTAGCTACCCTAACCACAAGTGAAGAGCATCAGTGTGGTTTACTGTCAAATAAGATGCTGTGCACTGAAGAACTAGCTGTGAACAAAGCTTATCCTCAAAAAACAAAGCGCCGGAGAATTCAGGAAACCCATGTCACGTTGTATAACATGGCACTCATGATGGTGCAGGAAGGAAGTTTCTGGTTAGTGCCGAGAGTGCTTGCAGCTGCAAATACCAACAACAAAAACAATGATCCTAAGCAAGGCTGAATATAGTGAACAAAAGAAGTTGAACACTAATTGAGGGGAGGTCAGTGTCTGAACCTGCAGCTTACTGCCAACTCAACTGAGTCATCAGCACAGCGTCCCGCTCCTTTGAAAAAGAGGATACCACGCTTATTTTATACAATCTGACAAGAACTTGGCTAGGCAGTCTGCCTGGTCTCCTGCTAGGTAACTCAGCTGCGCTATGGTCCTTTCTTATGGATATAAGCATCATTAGGATTCCATATGTGGTTTGGGTATCTAAACAGTGAGTGGCAAGATACACAATAAGTAGAGTATGGTCGCATGTGCCAGCTGATGGTACAAATCAGATAACTCTTCTATAGGATATGCTCCCTATAAAAATTCTGGTATTCAGTCCTAAAAGGGATATAAGTTATTTAGTCCAGGCATTCTCCTTTGTTTAAATACATTTTCTTTTTTTTTTTTTTTTTGCATATCATAGCCAACTGGTAAACCTATAAGGAACAAAAGCCTGGTGCATTTGGTATCTGCTAGTGAGATCTTAAGTATTTCCAATTACTACCTGGCTAAAAGCCCAGAAATAGTCACGAGTGCCAAACACATTTGTAAAAACAGCAGCAACTTATAAATATGGGTGTAATGTAGGCCCTTCTGCAATGGCAAATACAAGATAATTTTCAAAAGTATCACATTCATTTACAGTCATCAAATGGTTTGGTTCAGAAGGGACCTCAAAACAAATCTAGTTCCAACCCTCCAGCCATGGGCAGGGCCACCCTCCACCAGACCAGGTTGCCCAAAGCCCCATCCAGCCTGGCTTAAGTCTCTAATGATATATATTCTGAGTGGAAAAAAGGTAAGACCCTGAAACATTATAGCTGCTTTGCTATAAAAGGTAAATATTTTCTGTCCAATTTTTTAAAAAATTAAATGACTGAAAATTACACACTCTGCTGTAGTTATATTTGCTTTCAAAGATCTAAATAATAATTTCAGATACACTACTGCAAGAGACAAAGATGAAGAACAAGCGTATCCATTCAGTGCCGTATTTTCCAGAACCTCCCTGTTATGTTTACTGTACCAAATTTTACAAGCCCACTGCCTCACATTCCAATGTCCTGAATTCGCATGTACAGCACACAGTGTAGCCTATAAATCAAGCTCCCCATCTTGAAACCTCTGCAAGTGTAAAACACTGACTGAAGTAGCACTGTATGCATCCCACATCGGCACCAGTAAATTCTGTACTATGCCGTCTCTCCTACTCCACTCATTTTAAAAACAAAATATAATTTTACTGCAACCAGAACAACATTTTAGTTCTCCAAATGGCCATGCAAGGTCACCTGCTCAATGGAAGCAACTTGGGTCCTTCTGTTAAAAATCCCAAGATAACCAACCAAAAGTTGCCCCATGTTTTTGCCATTTTTTCACTAGAAGGAAATTCAGCAGTGTCCTGTGCTTTGTGCACATTTTTTTCAAAATTAATAAATGTTCAAACTGTAAGCAAACATTATGCACTTGAAAAAATTGGGTGTCAGGCAGAAAGCAGCCCTGTTCCCAAACCTTCAACTGCGAGCGATTACGCACCAGTGCTGCGCCGCTGAACCAGCATCTCCGCTATCGTGCCTTCAAGCTGATTGTTACTGACAGCAAGATCTCTGTGACATATAATGATTCTGAACAACAGAAATAATAATAATAATAATAACAACAACAATAATAATAATAATAATAATAATACCACCACAACTTGCTCCATTCTCACCTCCAATAAAGCTATGAAGCTTCTCTGTTACTCATTTCATTATCAGATTTAAACAGTACAGGCAACAGTTTTCTAAAATCTAGCTTTTGGCAAATAAAAATGAAAACACACAGGACATTTTCTGCAATTGCTCTGCAATTCCTCGCATTTTACCGAGAATCATACCCTTGCATTGAACTTCAGTAGAGTATGAGCAAGCAATTCCTCTGTGTACATATATTAAGCTCTGGACAGGCTGAACTATTGACCTCCTTTGCCACTAAAATATCAGTTAATCATAAAACTGACCTGTGAGCCATTGGTGAGAAGCAGGAGCCAATGTAAGAGAGTAACTTCTAACTCACAGTTGATAAAGCAGGCTAAGTGGTCAATTTTAGATTACCACACATTTTCTACATCCCCTTCCCTTCCCACAACCCACCCCTGCCCAAAGTAACAGCAATCACAGCTTGGAGGGTATGCTCAGAAGGACAACATGCCCTAAAGATGAGAGCTGTACGGACCACTTCTGATTGCAGTGCTACCCTCTGCCTATGGTTTTAAAACACTGGAGAAGCGAATAACTTGAGCAATGAGACCGGCAAGAGGAGTAGTCATACTGAAATGAAGTCCAGGTGCCCCGTGGGGATCGATGCAGAGGAAGGAGCCTCCAGCATCAGCAGCTTGAATATTATTTGTACCTAACCAGACGCAGCCAGGAACACAGCGCCGTGCTCTGCGCCGACCTCAGCTGTGCTTGGAAACAGCAATACAAAGCACACACCTGGCTATTAAGGAGGACAGTGTCGGAAAATAATCTTATGCTTCACATGTTTTAGCCTTGCTTCAGCCATCTGAAAAACACTAAGTGGTTTCGTATATTTGACTGCTCAGCACTATCTTTAATTGCAGACTGATGAAACAACATCCAAATTTTCCAGCAAAACGCCGTCACAGCTTCAGCGAAGGGCAGGTTACCTGGGAAATGTCGGCTAGACAAACAGGCTGGTGGAGGACTTTTAACTAGTGGAAGAATTATCTCGTCATTAGAAAGCAATTTTATTTAGCATTAGTGGAAGCATTTACTAAACGAGTCACCAGACACTGGTTTTGCTATAAGGAAGATGGAAAATGATCTAAATGCCTAATACTAAAAGCGCACTTCTGAAACTGAGATAAGTACAACCATCACTCAAATCTTTCAGAAGTAGAGTACATCTCCAGCACGAGCTAACTGATCAATAACATGTTATTAAGAAATGTCATTAAATTTATAAATACTGAATGAATTTTGGGGAAAAAAATAATTTTCAATCTTCATCTGAAAATAATGTTAAGTATTTGCTTAAATATTAAATAAGCAGAAAGCAGAATACTAACCTATTCTTACTGATGTATCGGTTAGTTTGCTATTGCTGCCACTTAGAATGCAAACATTAAAAACTCATCAGATCAACATTCGCTAATGTGTGCTTTTTAATATGTACAGAGAGCAGTCAAACTGCATGCTGAAAATTCATTTATATCCTGCCACTCCGCTTGACACTGAGCAGATAATCAATTATAACTTGTTTCAGAATTTGAACTAATATGTACAAAACTTAGGGAAAGACAAATTTGACAAAGAACATCGATGGAAAAGAAAGCATCAGTCTGAAAAATAAGTGAACTTGTCAGAAACAAGAATTAGGAATAATTGAGGAATCTCCAGAAAGAAGGTATTGCTGCAGAGATGTCATCTAATATAGCACAGTAAATCACCTGCCAGTCACTCGTACAATACCAGCAGCAGCAGAGACTGCGGGGTGAGCTATTCCATTATTAGTTTACCTTTTCTTATAAATCTTCTATTCGGAACAGACTAATTTTCATGTTTCTCGTTTGCCTTTTATGAACAAAATATTTTTTCTTTTTTTGGAAAAAAAAGAATCCATATTGACTTAGGTTTGTAGATATCTTACAGAAGCCTAGGGAGAACACTGCAGAAAAGCAAGGTCTGTCCTCATATTCCAGACAGATGAGGAGGCAGCAGGGAGACCTGCCGTTCAACCCAGTGCTTATCCCTGATGCTGGGCACAATCCTTCAGTCTCCCCAAAAGTTCACTCACCCACCTTTATCTAACTGAAATTGGTTAATAGTAACATCTATTCGCCTTTGCTTTCATGGAATAAGAAGAACCAGCTTTACTGCAAGGTAAATAGCTTGAAATGTCTCATTATTAAAATTACATTGCCACAGAAGTCCAGATTTTTCAAGTATTATTTTTTAATCTGGTTCATTTCATAGTGCATTCAATTGGGTTCAAAATTTCTCTCCAGCCAGACTTGATTTCGGTACCTTATACGTGTTAAGTTAAAGACAAATTAAGAATGAAACCACTCCAAAAATAATTTTTACCCTAAAAGAACTTCTAAAAAACCCATGATGGCATCTAAACATTAAATGTTTAAATGTCTAAACATTGAATGTCACAAATGTTGACTTTCTCTCTTTTCCTTCCCCATTAAAAAGCTTTAGCCTGTCACAAACCGAGTAAATGATTATTTTTTTTTTTCAAGCGCAGGGGGAAAAAGCACTTGAACATTAGGGCGTCTCAGCTCAGTCTCTTTAAAAGAGAAGCTATTTTCAGTTTCCTACTTTTTCAATGCCTACACCAATTCACGACAATGAATCAATGCCTTAACCTTACTCAGATCTCAACAACCGTCATCTTAACTAAGATGGACACACAGACCTTTGTACTTCCCGGGAAAGACAGACTAAATTATAAGCAATATCACAAATTCAAAAAAATGCCTTCAGTTTAGTCTCGCTCCAGCTGTGCGCCTCAGCTTCCGACAGTGCTATGCCTGACTTCCAAAAGGACTGCCTAATTTTCCAGGATTCATACCTATTAACCCAGTCTGCTTGAAGTTCTGGCCTCTGATCCAGACCCTGACCATCTTCCTAAGTAAACAACATGAGTGGTCAGCCATGCGCAGAGGAGCACTCAAATAGCTGTTCCACTGAAGTCTGCCACCAACTTGTGAAAACACCTTTCACGTTCGTTTCTGTTCTATAAACGCACACAGAAACCCGCAACTGCTGTTTCTTATTATTCTGATGCAGTTTTGAAAAGACGGTCACCAACACTCGTTGCTAAATCTAATACAGTGCAGACTTTAAAATACTGTCAGGCCCTAAAGGTCCTGAGATTAGGGTGGAAAAAACCCCCACAATTTCATCTCTTCTTCAGTCTGATGTTCAAATCTGTAATTTTTCTCTTCTGCAACTATGATATGTAGGTATCATCTTTCTTCTCATGAAAGCTGAGATTAAAATAACTTTAAGTAGCTTTAGAAGGAACAGCATTTAACACAACTTGGCAGCACTGAATCTTTCTGGTGCTGGCTGCACTGCGGCACTCTAAAAAATAGCAGCAGACCGCAAGATTCAGCAGCACATGGTTTTGCTGGTGGTAGGTCAAAAAATGGAGAAAACTTAGTATTCTCTATTGTGTTTTAGGGGTTGTCACAGAGTCTGTCAGGCCACATGTATCAGCCTGGAAAAAAAAGAAGCTATCCCCAAAAATACACTACTTTTTGGGGTAAAGTTCCAGTTTTTTAGAACAGATCCTTTTCCCATGTTAGCACCTTTATGTACAAGTTCACCCAAAGTGACAGTCAAAATATGAAGGTGAAAAAACAGATGTTTGTCCTTTCTAGAAATTACAATGCCTCCTTCCCCACAGGAGAAGCAGCAAAATATTTTCATAGCTCTGGAACATCCTGTCTCCTAACCTACCTCCCAGGCTTACTGGACAGCAACCTAGGCAGTGACCAGGTAAACGAATGGACACAGAAAATCCAAACTGGCCCAGCAACTTGGGGATCCCCCGGGTGCCAAGGGAACCCTTAAGTTCTGCTTCAAGTTAATTACAGCCCACAAGGCCTCCAACCAATTAAATAAGTCAATAAATACTTTTGTTTGTTTGTTTTACCGAAGTGGCACTCACCAGCACATTTGGTCCTGGTGATGAGCGGTGGACCTGGTTGTCCAGTCCCACCTTCGCCTGGTCTGGTGAGCAAGACACGAATCTCGTATTCGGTGTCTGGGTCCAAGTGCCAGAGCTTGTAAGTTGGCGCGTTGACGGCATGGGTTTCGGTCCAGGTCCCAGAGGTCATTCGGTACTCTACTTCTTTCAGGATAATAGGTCCGTCCCCGATGATTGAGTTGGCATTCAGCTGAATGAGCAAATAGGTGGGCCCAACACCCAACAGCTGTGGAGGTGCTATCGGCCGAGGCGGCTCTGTGGGGCAGATACACACAGGGAAAAATGAAGAAGGCAGAGATAAAACAAAAGCTGGGAAACACATTAAGAGGAGGGCTCTTTCCATAGAAAGTTGTCAGGGTTTGTTCAGCAAAGATTTCAAAACTCATAAGCAAAATCAAACTGACACAAATGAGGAAGAGCTGAGGAGAATTTCAGCTAATGGAAGAGTGGTGCAATACTGGCTTCTGCACAATGCTCTTTTTTCCTTTTAAAAATCTCAGCTAGGGACCACAAAATCCTATCTGGTTTATATATTTCTAATTCTTAACAATTCTCCATGAAAAATAAAATCTGGGTTCATGCTCATTTATATAATTTACTATGGCAATAACCTGTGATTTTCAGATACATAACTGATTTTCTTTCTTTGACAGAAGCCACGTAAGGTACTTCCCTTAAATAAAGAGTTGCAGTAGGTTGATACACTAAGCCAGGCACAGAATATTCTTAAAGATGAGTTTCACTGTGGTTCATTTGAAAGCCACCAGATGCAGTTAGAGTAAAAGGTACATGCGCCTATTACGGGCCTTCGGAATACTTGCAACTGAGCAAAATTGCCAGGAGAATGACAAAATAAAGATGTATAGCAACAACACAGAATATTACTTTATTTTCCAGTATCTTACTACTGATTTGGTGACTCAAACAGTACGATGTACATAACCCTCTATGTTCTCATCAGCTTCTGCCTGCCTAAGGATTTCAGCTGCACAGTGAAAAGGTAAGGACAGATCCAACCAGGAGGTCAGGTCCCCCTTACCCTGCAAAATGTTTACACAGAGAAGTAGCACATTGCCTAGGCATGATTTATTTCAAGAAACAAATCACAAGCAACATGTACTTTTCTAATAAAATGAATCCACTGATAAACACGGAAGGTTCATTTTCATTCCAGATGGCTCATATTTCAACTAATTTGTTTCAGTTAATTAGGCAACAATGCTAAATTCAATGCACACAGGGGTTTCGCACAGCAGCGATGCAGAACTAACAACGTGGCAACACAGAGCAGGTAAAGGGATCTCATGGCTGGTACATTAAAAATAACATTTAACCCCAGACCATAAGACTTCCCTGGTTGGGGGGAGGGTGTGTGTGTGTGTGTGTGTGTTTCCCATCTCATCACCGCTCCCCCTGCTACTCTGCACAAGAGGAGCTGTGACAGAGAGGCACTGAACACATTCTGCCTCTTGGGAATGACCTCACCAGTGTCACTGCCAGAGCTTGTGGGGAGCAGGGATGGAGGGGCTTGCAGACAGCCTCCCATATCTCCTTTGACATCCCACTCTCCCTGCACAGGGAAGCTCATCTAACTACTCCCTGGTTCTCTATGTCCAGCAGTAAAGTCTCCCCTCCAGATACCGGAGTTGGCTCCCAACAGTGTACTTCCTAGCTCTGTAAGCAATCATGTTTCCCACATTTTGGTACAGAAGGATTCCTTGTAGACTTTTTTTCTACATTAGCCCTCAAACCACTTGGTTTGGAGACCAGGGAATTGGTGAACATGCCATGGCAGCCGCAAGTGGAGCTTATTTTCTCCTCCTGAAGTGAAAAGGTGAACGTACCTAGGTGTTCCTGCTTCTGCTTCGGGATATACAAAACTCTGAAAAGTATCTCAATTAATTATTAACATGTTTTACCCTGTTTTGGCAAGATATGTGCATATGAACTAATTCAGATCCCTACCTGCATCAAAGCTCAGAAATGCAGCTGGGCTTAATGAGGGCAGTTTATTTGCTGCGGAACTAACACATTAAATGTCAAACTAATGAATTCTAAGGTCAGTGTATATTACGACAGAAAACATAAAAGTTGATGAGTGTGATGCACTACCAACTCCGAGTTATGAACCTCCAAAACATAAGGCTATGTTTAGAAGTATACACTTTGATTAAGAGCACGATTATCACAAATAAAACCTCACATTAATGAAACTAATATACCATTGCATATTAAATTTTTATGTTGAGAGGTAAAGCGCACTCTTATATTAGCATATGTATTTTGTTTTTAAGCTCTTGAGGACAAGGAGACTTATTTATAAAGTCTTTCCCAGTTCCAATAAATTATGCATGAATTTTAATCAGTTAGCAAATGAACAAGTAATTGTTCTGCAGCATTATTAATATTCTTCATATACAATATACTATCAGAACCAGAGGTGAGGTGCAACCAGAAATCCCAAAAGTACACTAAGTATCAACTGAAGCATGCAATCCCAATATACCAGATAAACTTTTCTGATGTTACCCAATTAACTTTCTATTAATTATTCTCATTCGTTATTCTATAATCAGATCCATCAATACTCCCCAATTATAATTTCAAATCACATCATTTTCTTTTATATATACACAGCAACCTGAAACTTTTAGGGCTTAAGAATTACCATTGATAACTAAAAGTCAGAACAAAGCCATTATTAATGTTTTCTCTGCCTTTCCCATAGCAAGCATCACATGTAGACACTGTTCCTCATTCGGTGGGCTTTTAAAACACAGTTTGCAACCTTCAAGGAAGTGATGTGGCTGGTTTTTCACTCCAGCAGTCCTGGTTCACCCAGTAGTAGAAAGAACACTGCCTTGTAGTGTCCTGAGAAGTAAGTCTGTCAAAAATGAAAACCCTCTCACACAGTTTGCGGAAAAGAAGGGAAAAAAACCCAACCCCACAAACCAAGAAGATATACACGAGAGGGAACCCCAAAGAAAAAAACCCTCTCAGAGGCTCACAAGTTTGGTCTGATTTATGAAGAATGTAAGAACTCAGCTTCAGTCAAGCCAAGTGACAGCTTTAGAGTTCAGAGCCTGGATCAGCAGCAGCGCTGCAGGAATCGGTGGCTCCCCAGCGACACGGGAGAGCAGCTGCCTCCTGCCTGAGGCACTCTGCCTACAGATGCCTACCACGGCAAGTGCCTTTTGTAGCTTCTCACCCCTTGCACTCAGGTCAGGCAGCACGGTGACCTCCCTCTACCCCCCCCGCTGCCCTCATATGCTGCTTTGGGCTGGGATGGAGTTGATTGTCTTCATGGTAGTTAGTGTGAGGTTTGGATTTGTGCTGAGAACTGTGCTGATAGCTAACACAGAGAGATGTTATTTAAGTAATGTCAGTGCTGAGCAGAGCCAAGGTCCTCACCCAACTCCACCAGCAGAGGCTGTGGGTACACAAGTTGTTGGGAGGGGACATAACTAGGACAGCTGACCCCACCTGACCAAAGGGATATCCCAAAACACATGATGTCATGCTCAGCATGTAACACTGGAAAAAGAAGAAGGAAAGGGGAGACACTTAGGGTGATGGAGTTTGTCTTCCCAAGTAACTGTTTCACGAGCCCTGCTTTCCTGGAGGTAGTTGAACACCTGTCTGTCCATGGGAAGTGTGGAATGAGCTCCTGGTTTTCCTTTACTGGTGTGCGCAGCTTTTGCATTACCTATTAAACTGTTTTTATCTTAACCCACGGTTTTTCTCACTTTTACCCTTCCTAATCTCTTCCCCATCCCGCTGTGGGGAGTGAGCAAGTGGCCATGTGGAGCCCAGCTGCCAGGTGGGGCTAAACTGCAACTCCTGGTCACTGCGACCAAACTGGGGAACTGTACCCTTTATTTCTGTCAAAAACATCCACATCCAAATTCCCTCAATTCTTATATTCTTATATAATTCTCATATATCAGGGGCTTTGGCTATGGCACCCTGTATTTCTAGCAAGCACATTTTCATTGAGCATGGTTCCCCTTTTCCTGGCCACAAACCCTCTGTGAGTAGCCACAAAGCTTCTAAATGACAGTTTATGAAATAATATTTCAACTCACGGATGTTTTATTAACTCACCAGTAGAATCACAATTTTAAGAGGTATTTAAGACACACTGAACAATATGAACAAAAACCTTGCACGGCAAGTTTAATTTCTTCCTTTGATGAGCACAAACTTCAGAATTCCTTTTCCAGTGTGACTAGTTTAATTACTGTCTCATTTTCTGGCTCTATTTTTCAGTCACTTAAGCTTAAAGGTGTTAAATCTGATGAAATCCCTTCCAGTACGCATGGCCACTAACATCTCTGAAAGACTATATAAAAAGAGCACTTGCACATCTGCAAGACATTAAAGAAATGAAAGTATTTTCCTGCATAGCATTCCGCAGTATTTGGCCAGTTCTGGTTTTGACATAAAATGCCCACAGCTAAGTTAACCAAAAATTAAGACTGACATTTCATCAGTACAAAGTCCCCATTCTGCTGAGCTACTAGCAGTACATTATGCTCACATCAGTATGTATATGACATTATATATTAAACGCACCGTGATATTTAGGCACCAATGACTGGAGTAAGCATGCAGCATCAACCCCAGCTATGTCTTCCCACAGTTAAGGAACTGTGTCATATTCTTAATATTAGAAATTGTATGCAAATAATTCTATTCTTAGAAAGAAAAAAAACCAACCGGAAAAGGTCACTACTGTTATTGGTACAGTAACTAGTATGCATAACAGTTCCTATATTCCCAAGTAACATATGTATCCTGTCCTATTTACTATTTGCTGGGTGACAATAGCCCTACTACCCTCCACAACTAAACACCTGAATTTTAAAGAAAACAAAGGGACTTTAATTAGTATCTTAGTGGTAATCACATACTGGTAATGATCAGTTCAAAGCAGGAAGAATTTAAAATAGAAATCAAACCAAACCAAAATCCTACAAGTTGTTCCACTTTGGACAGAAAGCCGGGATCGGATACATGCTTGATCCTGCTTATTTACACAAAGCCACGTTTTGCTGAGCATAACAGGAGGCCTTTGGTGACAGCATGTTCAGTCTTCTCAGTCTTTACACTTCAGAGTTCGTGTGCTGATAGGTATCAAAAGTTTAACCCAATATATTGAGCAGGTTAATCACAGAGCTGCTCTCTACAGCTTCCTGAGGAGGGTAAGTGGAGAGGGAGGTGCTCGTCTCCTCTCTCTGGGATCCAGTGGTGGGACACAGAGGAATGGTTCAAAGCTGCATCAGGGGAGGTTCAAACTAGACATTAGAAAGTATTTCTTTGCTGAGAGCAAGGTCAAACCTGGAACAGGCCTCTTAGAGGGGTGTTCGATGCCCAGAGCCTGCCAGTGTTTTCTAGACATTTGGAAAATGCCATTAATAACCTGCTTTAACTCGTTAACAGGTCAGCCTTGAAGCACTCAGGCAGTTGGACTAGATGTGATAGGTCCCTTATAATTGAAATATTATTAAAAAATAAGCTTTTTATAGAAGACTATCATAACAAGCCACTTTTTTTAAACAGGCCAACATCAGCATAACCTCTACAGAAATTAAAATCAGTTCATCTTACCTACGTCATAAACTGTCAAGAAAGCAGGTATCCAAAAATAATCCAAATATCTTTAAAATTTGTTCATAATTCAGAGAAACAAACAAAATCAATTCTTAATAATACAGCTAATACCTGATGCTATAAGGGAGTGCAGCAGAGACGCCTCCACAAATGACTCAAGACTGACTCAGCTTCCACCTAGATCAAAAATACTTCCTCTTTGAGGGCAACTCCCTAAAAAAACATTTAAGAAACACGTGGGCATTTTTTGCAAGTACTTTGGGTTTCTAGCTCAGACTCAGTGCCTGACCCACACAGGCTGTGCAGAGTTAGAGCATCATCTTTGCCATGAGAAGCTCCCTGGGACTAGAGGCCCTTGGGACTGCAGGCTGGGACACCCAAAGCTCCTTGAAAAAGCCCGCACATAGTCCAAGTGGAAAATCCCTGCTTGCCAGGAGCTGGCCCGGGGCGGAAGCAAGCTGGTGCCTCTGCGCTGGGTCCGGATTGCACACAGAGATGTTGTGGCAAAGCTGCATCAGAAAACCCACAGCACAGAGACAGAAGAGTGTGAGGAAGCAGCAGGCTGCCAATCCCATGCTGCAGCAATACTGTCTCAGTACTATTCCTGTACTTACAGATTTAAAGATTCATATGTTTACAAAAAAAAAAGAAGAACCAAGAATTTGATTTGGTTAAAAACTGGAGAAAATGTATGAGATTTAGCAAATACAATTACGCCAGCCAAGTACTTGTAGGGAAACAAAATCCTCAGTCTTAAAAGCTGTTTAATCCAATGGAAAAAAAATGAAGCAGCAATGACTGAAAGTTTATCTTCAAACATAATATTAATCTAATGGTGAGAACAGTAACTGAAGAACAATAGCTGATAACACTGTAGGAAATTCTGCATTCTCTAGCTGAGTGTTTTCAGTCAAGGCTGGATGTCTTCTTATAAATTGCATGTTGGGGGGGTGGAATTGAAGATAATAACAAAATATAAGATTCTGAACAAGTATAACTGAAAGAAACTGTGGTTTTGAATGTGATCACTAAATCAGCTATGAAAAAATTAAGCATTAAAACAAACCATGCAGATTTTCATTTTTTAGAAAAATCATTCTATGTTTGGCATATTATGAATATGAACTAGAAATATTTTCATTCAACTCATCAAAATGATTAGGAAGTACTGCTCTTCTGGGGAAAAAAAAATCAGAATTTAAGACAGAAAGAGTTATTTTGGACTTGTGCCTACTTGGAAGGACAGCAGCCTGACAAGACCCGATGTCCACAGCACCAATAAAAGCTGCATTAGCCCTGTGCTTTTAGAAATGGGAGACTTTGTCAAGTAAAGGGAGAAACATTTAAAAAAAGCAGTACTTGCCTGATGAGATTTTTTTTTCCACTCAGTTAAAAAAACAGGTTAACGCAAGGGTGGGTGGAGGGATCCCAAGCTGAAAGTACAGATCTTACTGACAGCAGAGGTATCATGAACCTTACGAGTCACAGAAAGCCTCTGCAGTTTATTTAAAATTTCCAACAAGATCTCAAGTTTTCACCTTCCCTGTAGGACAGACAACACACACCTCACTGAGTCTGTCACCCTATACCTGCCAGCTCTAGTGTAGTTAGGTCTTCAATGGGTTTGTTGTATCATACTCAGAAGACAAAAAAAAAAAAGAATACCCAACAGTATCAAAGAAATTCCTCAACGCACAGAGTTCATTAATGGGAGTTAAGGAATCTAAGGAAAAGGAATGAGAAGAAAAAGAGTAAATCCATGCTTGGTCCTGTGTCTCACCTTGAAAGACACTCAGGCACTATGGCTGCCAAAACCAGGCTCCAGCAGGATGGAGCACAAGTTGCACAGGCTGCAGGAGGGCAGGCTTGCTTAAGCCAGCTCTAACACTCACAATACACGCAGAGCCCTCAGAGGAGACTTTAAATCATCTCCTCTACCCCAAGACCAACTGCTGGTTATAGATTCATACAATAAAAACCCCACCAACTGCAAGCCTTTTGGAGTTCTCACAAGCTTAGGCCATTCTCCAGGCTTTTGATGTTCATATTAATTAATATTTCCTTAAGCCATTACTTGGCTTCTTTTATTTGTTCATACACTCATTTACAGTTTTTGCAACAAATTCTCCACATTCCCCACCACCCCCCCCAATGATGAAAACCAACTTTCCATCAAGTTTAACTCATTTTAACAGCTGCTTAATTTTTCTTCTTTGTGTTGATTTGGTTTATTTTCTGATTCAGATGTTCACCTTTGTCTTCCACAGAAGACTTACAGTAAGCATTATTACTGTTGGCTCCTGCTGCTCATGAAAGTTAACACCATCTCCCTCCAAAAGTACACTGAAGAGAAGGCAGCAAAAACCCTCATTGACAACTAACATATTACACCATGTAACAATTTCATGTAGCAAATCACCTAGAAATTGGTAGGTTTTTACATTTAAGTGTTCCAAACAGCTATATAAGCCCCCCCTCCGTTACTTTAAAACAAACAAACAAACAGAAAGTACTTCATAAAAAGAATGATAAGTTAATTCAGCTGCATGGAGAAACCTGAACAGCTTGTGTTCTAGTATTTTGCCACAAAGCTTATTCTTCAGCTTGCTTTTTTTCTTCTCTTTAATGACGCTTAGGCAGACTTAATTCCCATGACTCCAGAAGCATTCTCTCTGTGACTTTAAAATACAATTTATCACAACTGTTCAGTAACTGGCTTTAGTTCCTAGTCCTGAGGTTGAGACACAATACCTACAAAATGTTAGGTTTTAATTAAGAGAGTTAGTTGCCTGGAACAAACGAACTCATTCTAAGCAACAGCTTAGTGACCAGGTCATATCATGTGATTTATCCAATTCAGACCATTTTCATTGTCTTATATTACTTGGAATGGAAAACCTGAAAGAATCTATTTTAAAAAAACATTCAAAATATATATCTATACTATGGTGAGATTCGGTTTATTACCCAGAGAATCATTTACTGGAGAAAAACCAGCAAAAAACAGAAAAGGCAAATTGAACACTGAGCTCAGGGCACTGGCTTAGGTAGGATACTGACATATTTCACCCTAACAGCATCTCTAATTTTGAGTCTGCAAACAGGAATACTACGTCACAAGCTCACCTCAAATGCTGATTTATCTTTGAGCACCTGCCCAATATATCAAGTTTGTGTGGTAAGTACAAGGAACTCTGCAAGCTCATGCAGCTAATATGTGTTTAATTTAAGTGACGTGGCAGTTACTGACCACCTGAAGTGCTGAAATAAGAATTATTTCACCAGTGAAAACTGCTAACTTCTGCATAGTGATTTTATATCCTATGCATCACTGTGGCATTTTATTCACCTTGATTTGAAACACTGGTGCATTCATTTTATTATCTTCCTTTAAATAAAAGGAACAGTGTGCAGCTTTAGCATTGTCAGCAGAAATCGTCAACAAGGTTAAGCTCATGCCCAGCTTACATGGAAAAAAAAATTCTCTTTAAAGACTGGAGCATGTCATCCCTCTACAGAATTTATGAGCAGAACACATGCCTATTTATTGAATGATAGTGGGCTATGCTACTCTGGGAATCAATTAGAAGAGTATGACATATTTTGTCAAAAAAGACAGTACACTCCTACAGGAAAAATTAATACACGTAAGAAAAAGAGGAGCCTGTAATGAGAAGACATTAAAATCTTTTAAAAAAAAATTAAAAAATTCCCTCGGTATAAATGAGTCAGCTATAGAAATGTCTCAGGCAGAGACTCGATCACAATGACTTCATTATCCACATGTACCGGTAATTCCCTTGAGATCTCACCGTTGAGATTATTGTTGGAAAGAAATATTTTATCTGCTTCATTGTCAGGAAGCAGCAGGTTAAGAACAAAATTGAATGCCTTCTTCAAAAATTGGTACTTCCCAAGAAAGAATTACTCTCAACTCTACAAGGCTTTGCAAAGGGATATTTGACAATGCTGCCTTCCAAAGGCACATCAGCATGCTGTGAATGATAAGAAACAAAAATACAGATTAGGGGAAGACTGTCTGAAGGAGGACAAAATATTATGTTAGTGACTTCAATATTTTCTCTTGCATAGTTAAGTAATGAGATATGTTTTCTTTCTGCTTTGCAAGTACTTGGATTTTTAATTTTTATTTTTTTTAATTTATTTCAAGTTTGGACTGGCCCAATAAACTGATATTGAAAAGAGAGTTTGTTTTGCATTGTTTCTATGTTGATGCTATAGTCTCGCTCACATTCAGCTTACTGACTAAACAAAAACTAAGTGCAGAAACTTTCTGATGGACAAACGTTCCAGTGACGTATTTACAATCAAACGCTTCAAACACCTGCATCCAAACTAGAGCATTTCAGTATAGTTCAATGACCAAAAAACCCCAAACTATCAAGAGTTTTACACCTTATTAACTCTACATACTTATAAAACTTGAAAGTTAAAAAAACCCACTGCACTCAGCCTGTGCTCCCAGAGTTGAGTGAAAGCCATCTATCCTGTATGAAGTTACCAATAACCACTTGGACTTAACTACATGCAGCAGCCCAGCTGCATTTCTTAGATAAGACAGAGCTTTCTTCAACTGATGACAGGACTGTGCTATCTGGGAGATCTGCGTCTTCCTGCATACCGACTGACCCTCCTGCCGGTGTTTGCCTGTCCGACACAGTCCTGTACATCTCACTTTGGAAGTCACGTTACATTTGGCCAGTGCTAATCTGAATTTGTACAGCTTTCCTGTATGCCTTTTAAATGACAGGGAAAGATGTTTCACATGCTGTTGGGATAGTACCATGGCTGGGCAGAATTCAAAACTATAACATGCTCTTCAAGTGCAACAAGGTGTACACAGTGCAGTACCAGAAGGGAACTGAAGTATAAGGCACCTGCAGCTGAGAGGAACAGCCGTCACTGCTTTGGCTTCCAAGCACATTTTTTTATTTAATAGCAATTACAGAAACTTCAAGCATGTAAGAGATGATTCAAGAGATGATTCATGGCCATCTCACCTACCCAGCCCTCCCTATCCTCTTCAATATCCCTGCTCACCAAGCACCTGAGATACCACCAGCCTTCCCAGAATTGCTGGCTGCCACACAGCCAGGTTGAGAATTGAGACAGTCAGTTGTGTACAAGATGTCTACAGGGTTACACAACAAACCACTTGCTCCTACCCCACCACCTTACGCGGGGCTCGCTCAGCTCCACCTGCCCAGAAGCACTATGGGGCCCATTTCAGCAGCCCTAGTTCCCTCTCCTGTGTGTACCTGTCTGTCTATTTCTGGTTATTTGAGCCACTAAATGAAGGAAGTTACATACTTCAAAGACTGACTGGACCGTAAGCATTAACCCCAACCCCAGAGGGACAATTAACCCCAGGGTTAATGCAACCCTGAGGGACAGAGGGAGGGAAGGAGCTCACACACCATATTACTGAAGCAAGACAATTAAAAGCAAGCAGGGGGCAGAGATGAACTTAAAACCTTTCCCTTCAGTCTGGCAGGTATGCTTGTACAACAGGTTAAATAACATGTCCCTCCTCCAAAACTCTTCCTCAGGTATTCCAGTTCCCTGAAGTTAAAAGCTTTGTCAGCACTCCAGTACGAAAGGACAAAGGGATACAGTTTCCTATATGGGGTACACATTAATGATATCTACAGATTTTTGTGTGTGCTCAGACAAAAATAAAGTCTAGGAAAAAGAATTACAAAATCTATCACTTCTAAGCAAACTTATTTTTGAGGGACCGTTTCCTTGCTCAAATCCCTCTATTTCTATTCATAACCTTTATCGAGACACATTTAGATGTTCCCACCAGCAATGCCTTTACATTGCTTATTACAGCATGCCCAAATATTTCTTGCCAAAAATGCCAGAAGGCAGCCCATTGGAACAACAGAGGAGGGGGATAATTTTAGGAGGCTCCAAGACACTTCCCTCAATCTATGCAATCAACCAACAGAAACCAAAATGGAAACCCACTTGGTTATTTTTTGCACCACAGTTTTACATCACAGATGTGAATTACACACCTATTAATGCCTACCGGAAAGGTCAACCCTGCTCCTCCACTTCACACCACCAGCGCCACTCATCTATCTGCATCTAAAGCAGTTTCAATCTCATCTTCAGGGGGTGGGGAGCAGGGTGTATATGGAGGTTTCCTGCTTTCTTGGGTCTCTGAAATAGTGACTTCAGAGAAGCCTGTGCCCACAGAGAAGCAGCAGCACAAATCCAGGTGCTTGAGAGGAGAAGGCAGGGCAAAGACTGAGCCTGCCTTTTCAACAGGTGTTGACCACCAGATCTGCTCAGCCTTACCATGAAAGCCACCTTCAGAAATGGGCAGGGCGAGATAGCGGTAGCCAAAAGGAACAAACATCCTTCCCACAGCACCTTGACAGATGGTAAGAAATTTCTATGAAGTCAGGGGAATAAAGCAGCTGCCCACCTTCTCATTGCCAAATAGATTTTGACTGTGATGAAAAGCCTGGAAGAGCTTTCTAGAAGAACAAATCAGAACAAAAAACCTCACCACTTCCTCTGCATGCTAATAAGAAACACATTATGATACATGTTTCCTTCAAGGAATAAGGAGAATACAATGACTTATTAAGAGTTTTGATAATGTGTTGTTATGAAGAACAAATGGAAGAGTGAAGTTGATTAAATTGTTATGTAGCCAAGGGAGAAGAGCTTCACTCCTGATAGACATGTCGATTTAAGGCCTTTTATTTAGCTGGTGCAACAAAAAGGGAAAATGGGACTTGGCCTTTGCAAGAGAAAGCAGGTTACGTTAACAAAAGACAGGGTAGTAGCTTTTTGACTGAAGAAGTATGTAGACTGGTTTTACTGGGATATTTTCATAATCTGTTAACAAGTTTGAAAATGTGTATATTGTCAAGTATGATAAGGCTGGTATGATTAAGGTGTCCCTGTAATTAAATTGGCATCCAGTGCACTGAATACGAAATTCACTACAAGACATAAAAGCACAAATAGCTTTTAAGTCTGGAGGAAAAAGAGGCAGAGGGGAGACCTTACCACTCTACAGTGAGGTGGGTGTCAGTCTCTTTTCCCAAGTAACAAGTAGTAGAACAAGAAGAAAAGGACTCAGGTTTCACCACGGGAGGTTTCCATTGGATATTAGGCAAAAGTTCTTCACCAAAAGGGCTGTCAAGCACTGGAACAAGACATGTAGATGTGGTGCTTAGGAATATGGTTTAATGGTTGAACTGGCAGTGTTAACAGTTGAACATGATGACCTTGACGATCTTTTCCAACCACTATGATTCTATGATTCTATAAAATCAGTAGGTTCATTAACTGATTTGTTTTACAGAAAACATGTTCTGATGAATAGTTATTTGAAGTTTTTTATGAGTTATTATACTTGTTATCTTTGTTTTGGTTCAACAAAGATTCAAAGTATAAATATAACAAAAAACATCCAATCCTTTACTCTGGAATAGTAATGCCTTGGGCACAGTAACAGAGTCTAAAACGTGCATCCTTGTTTCTACTAGCACAAACATTTGCTTTTCTATAGTAATAGTTATATAATTAGTGAGACCGGTTACACTGGGAAAAATCTGACTACAAAGTCACTAATTGCCTTTCTGGTCTCACAATACATAGTCCAGTCTCAGCTTAACTGGACAAACACCAAGAGTCAAGTTAAGTGTCTGTAGATCAACAGCACAATGAAGCCACAGTACTCAATGTTGACTCATTGAGAGTCAAACTGAGAAGCAAACGGACCTTAATATATGGTTTGCATACCATATCAATATGCAGTGGTTATATTTTACTCATAAATAACTGTCATTAAAGATTTTAGAGAACACTTATTAAGAGAATGGAAGTAGCCGTGAAGTTGTGTTAAGACGGTTTGGGAGCTTTTGCAAAATTTAACAGAGGAAAGCACTTCATTTCTATCATGAGACTGTAAGATTAAGATCTCAAACACCCAGGTAAAAGCAGTGTTTCATTTTGCTAACACATCAAGTTTGCGCCCCATTTTGTCACCTACTTGTACCATTTTGCATGAAGCTGGAGATACAGCTCAGAAACAAACCTGCTGCAGAAGGCCACAGCCCATGTCTGATCTAGTAGCACCAATGCCATTGTACTTGCAACTCAGGGTGAATCTGTCTTGCAACAGCACCACACAGGGCATTGAGACCAGGTGCTTTTAAATTCAGTTTGGACACGACTCATCTGAAAGACAGAACCTCTTGCTCTCAAGTTTGTAGAAACATTCCCTCAGCACAGATGAGCACAAACACAAAGGTGACAGCAGAGCACCAGTCTGCACTTCTACTGGGTGGGAGGATGGGGCAGCACAGTTGCTGAATACCATGCTGATCACTTGAAAAGTACCTGTTGAGTATCCTCAACACCCCTCCAGACCACCTATTTATCTGGTGGTATCTGCCTATCTATGACTAGTAAAGGGCAACATCAGTGATCAAAATTATGGAACACCCTTGATATGGGAAACAGCTGATTAGGATAGGGATCTTCATGTTAGAAGAGGGATGATCTAGGGGTAATACTGTACAGGGCTCTACAAGAATCACACAAGAGTGATGTTAGAATTAACCTTCTTTTCTAATACAACAAATATAGGTCACCAAGTGAAGCTAGCAGAAGGCAGGTTCAAAAATAAAGAGGAAAAGTAGGGGTCTTCATGCCAAAGAGGCAGCAGTCTTGTTGCCAGATGGTGCTGTGGGCAAAAGAAGTCTACCTCTTGCTAATCAGAGAAAAAACCCACCAGGCTTGGCACTATTGCTGTAAAGAATATCTGAAGAAGTTATCACAAGAAATGCCATGTAAGCTCTTTCTCAATCTGAGGACTCATCTGAAGTACTTCTTTGGCCACTGCTGAGGAAAGAGTCTCAGTTTAGTTGGATTCTTGGTTCTAACAGTGGTGATTGTTCCTTATTGTGCTCCCGTGTTCTGTTAATCTCTCTCCTTTTAGATCCAAGAATTTTGATACTGAATGGCTAAACTGAAGATGAGGATATCAAATATGGGTCAAGGTAAACAATTTTTGGGCACTACCCTAATTCAGACAACTGACCTGATTCCTACTTCAGCCCAGCTTTAATATCTGAAATAAAATATGCTTATTTAACAGTCAAATTAAAAGTATCATTTTTGCTACCTTATTTTAATCACTCTGAGTTTTCTTATTAATTCTTTTTTGCTGGCTGAGCAAACCTGAAAACGTAACAGCTTCTTACTGTACTACGGCATGTTTTAATTCTCAAATATCAACATCACTTCAGGCTGAGCTAGCACACTGGAAGTTCAGTAAGTAGCCTGGTGTATTCATGTAAGAAAGGAAAACAAAATCAACCACGCTGCAGAAATAATGAGGAGAGAAAAAATTACTAGGGCAGAAATTGGACGGTACAGCTCTCCTCTCCAAACACAGATCCACTGCTAATAATATAGCGTGTAATAACAGACACCGTTACGGCGATTGCTACCTTCAAAGATTACACAAGTAAACTACGTTACTTTTTTAATTCAGATTGCCTGTGCATACAGACATTTTGTTTAAGACTGTTTGCTGGTTCTGCATGTTGAACCAAGCCGCTGCTGAGAGCGCATTACAATAGTCCTTGGAGACAAAAATAAATCACGACACCGTTTTTTGCCAGCGGAATAAATAGGAACAGTACCTTAAAGTAGCCCTTACATTTTACATAAGAATTGATAACAAAGGTATGTAACCACGGGGGAAAAAAACCTTGCATGATTTTACCAGAGAGCTCTGTTGGCCTCAGCACACACAAAACTAGTAGCCTTTCCAGGTTTTTTTAAATACTGCTTTTCATGAAGATGGACAGACAGAAATGATTCTTCCTGCCAGATTCCCAAGTTCTGCCTCAAACTTTTGATGTGTGAGTGTTCTTTGAAGGATTTTGTTTGCTTGTTTTTAAATAACTGCAACTACCAGGAAACCTCTCACACGACTTGCTGCCCTTCTGCTAAATGTGGTTTTGGGGAGAGGAAAAGTGCAGTTCTGCCAATTCAGTTGGAAGACTGGCGGTGTTGCACCACTGAATTCTATTAAGGCTACTACCTCCAGATCCAAATGATTACCTTGCATGCTTTCAAGATATTCTCTTGTGTGTTACTAACCCTCCTCCCCACCCTGTAAAGGGAAAGACAAGCTGGGTTAACAGAAACATTCAGAATAGGTGCAAATAAGTTTGGTTCAATCTACAGTCTACAACATATTTTGACATTAAAAAAAAATCCCCTAAAGCCCTCCCTTCTTACTTAAAATAGCTTTCTATTACAAAAGTCATTAGTTTTACTTTAAGAAGGTCAACAGCTTGTCCACCTAACCAAGAAGTCAGTGATCAGCTAGATATGTATTCCTAAGCTCTTGCCACCAACATGCTGGCACAGCTTCTTTTCCTGACTTGAGACACATTCTCAGGTTACAAACCCTTCTGGTTTAGTATCCATGTTGAGCCATGGAAAATTCAGGGGCTAAGAAACCCTGATCACAAAGCTGGTACGGGCTTTCTCTCAAGTCCTGAAATAATCCCCATCTCACAGCCACACAAGTGCAGGAAACCTATTTTATAGTCAACTTTGGTTACAGACGAGAATGTAGAGGTAGCACAAACCAACTGCTCACACACCTATTTTATACCTTCATAAGTGCAGAGGCCTAGGAACTGAATACAGAGTAACTCCACGTATGAAAATCTTCCTCCTCTTTGGGAATGAAATAGAGAGGCTGAGGTTGGGTGGGNATAATAATTAAAAAAAAAAAATCCGAACCTAAACCCTACCACATTTACATTACAAAACAAGCCTAGTTACATGTGGGGTGTTGGATAACATGAGACTTTCAGAAGGTAGTTCCAGCTTGTGCCCATAGAGAGCTGGGTGATTCAATCTCCTGGCATAAGTACCACCCCACCCATTCCACTTGTTTGACTGAAGCATGGACCTGAACAGAAACTTCCCATTTCCCAGGACAGCACCTTAACCTGCAGGCTCAGAGATTCTCAGAAGTCTCTGCCTCTCCTGTTTTGAAGCTGAACCATTTCCCACATCACATTAAGACAGATGTCTACCTAGAAGGCCAGAGAGAAACATGGGTTTTAGCTGTGGCTCAAATTAATGCAGCAATATTTCTACCCATGGTGATAGTATTCCACTAATAGATACATCCAGCTTATCTCATATTCTTTATAATACTAAAAAAATTAGAAATAAGGCGGCAAATAAAATCAGAGCTGCTAAACACAAAACAATGCATATATGTGCAGAGGGGGCAGGGTAATCCTTCAAGGACTCTAAATCAATATAATCAGACAGGAATGAAATCTCTGTGGCTAATTTCATGACTGTATCACCTCAGACAAAAAAGCCTGATAAGGTATCAGTGATCTAAGTGATTATTAGGAACAGAATACAGAATAAGGAATAACATGTGCTGCTGTGTAAAGTCATACATTTTTCTCATCTAAAATAAAAGATTTACACCTGATCTTTCTGTCTCCTGATAGTTGGGCTAGGAGACAAGACAGAGAAGCCAAAGAGAAGTTATGAAACACCTAGGACACTTCCGTATGTAGAGATATTAGAAAACTCTGGATTATTCAACATGAAAGAATTCTGACTGAAGGAATAAATGCAAGATGTTTATAAAATGAAAAAAGTGGCATGAAAAAGATTAACAAGGAATGACGCCTGCTATTTCTTGCAGTGAGAATATGACAGTGCAGAATTTTACTTTTTTTTTTAAAAGAGTAGCCTGCAGCTTTGGAGGAGAACATTCTCTAATTTGAGCTAACTGTGGGAATTCATTACTGTAAGACAACAGGCAAAAAACCAAATTCAGAAACAATTTGACAAATGCAGAGAAAGGTAAAATATATTTCACACAAATATGTTGACATAGTCTCCGACTTGATAAATTTTAAGCCGTAGAGTGCTAGAAACTACGATAACATATGAAGGGAGTGTATTACTGAGTGCCTTTCCCAATCTAGAGTCTTTCCCTAACCATATATACTAAACTAAGTAGGTGGGATTTTATTTGTTGCGTTGCAGTGCTTTAAGTTGCTATTATGTTCTCTGGAGGAAAAAACCAGCAGTGGTTAAGATACTGACTGAACGTTGAAAAACGACACAAACACAGGCTTTGTCAATATATTCTAGGTCAGTGCCCTCCGCATAAAACTATAAATATTCCAACTCACTCTTCTTCACATGGCTGTATCTTCTTTCCATTATATTATATATTATCAAGTTTCTTTTTTTTTTTCTGATGCTTAAACGGAAAGAAAAAACCCACTTTGCAGAGCTAAAGCAGTATTTAGTTAACCAAGCAAAAAAAGAGATTCATTTTCTGTTGACTTTCATCCCTAAGTGGGTAACAAAACACAGGTGTAGTAAGAGGAAGGTAATTATGTTGTACCTGTGCTAAGTCATCCCACATACATAATATCTTATCTCCATTCATCCTTTTACTGTGTGGGGAAAAATAAACAGTGAAGGTAAATTAAGTCAGCAAGTAAAATTGCTTGTTCAAACTCCTTTAACTCTTTCCCTCACTGCAGGCCAATCCATGAGTATTACTGGGGTTTACAATTGTTACATACCTTAAAAGAAGATAAAATTACCACTTGTCTACACAGCCTATCCCGCCAAGGCAAAATGTTTTGCCCTGCTGTCTGCCTTTGTTTCACAGTGAGTATAAACAGTTCCCCCACTGGTAAGTATTCTAACCCTGTGGTGTTTATTCTTTCCTTGTCCTGAATTATTTATCATTTCTTTCTCGACAACACATAAAAGACAAAATGTGTAATGGAAGGGGGCCAGCTATGTTGCTGAAGCTGAAACACAAGCTTTGAAAACACTAGTGTGACCCAGATATTTTCTCTTTGATATGTTATCTAATTTTGCTCAACTTATTTAATGGAGTGTTCCTGCTCATGCCCTGTGTCATAAATACCACATATTGACTAACTATTTAAAAAAACCCCACCCTGTAACTCCGGTTAACTGTCTCTAATCTGGCCCTTATCTTACCCAAGTTGATAATCCTTTACTCTTCAAGGTACTACTTCTGCCTTTATATTGTCCTCCTGAACTATGAACACCTTAACAGTGCTCTCTGGTTACCACCATCCCTTTAAATGTCTTTTTAAACAACTGGAACTAATGCTGATATTGCAGCCAGTCACATTTTCCTCAGCAGAGGAAAAAATTTAACTTAGACTCAACAAATCATTTTACAACGATATGTTTCCCCCCACCACCTTTTTTTTTTCTTTTTAAGGTTTTAGAGTGGGTGCAAATTTCAAATACACTTTATAGCAGTGCGATGATGTGTGCACAGCTGTCTATCTTATTACTCATTGACTACTACTAGTACAACAATTATACAGATATATTTGCTTTTCCACAATTTAATTATGCCTATATAAATCATACTAGCCTACTTCTTCATTAGGATATTGCAGAAAAAACTACTCCAAGTGTTATTGTATTTATGTATTTAAATGTCCCAATTAGCACTCCAAACTTGTATTGAGAGATATTTTACTTAATTTTTTGAACCTTTCTGTTTACAGTTTTTAGTCTTGTACATTTCTCTCCTCTTCATTACCAAGTCCAACTGTTCTTTTTCTTAACAATTCAGCAATGTGGTTTACTGCAAGTTTTTCTATTCAGGGCTATTACATTAAGGCATATCATTCTGGTATCTGGTTAACTCCTCTACTATGACAAGATAATGTGGGCTTGAGGGAACATACAAGTATCTCCTGTCACCCCCCTTCTGTTGTATCAACTCCTCTAAGGCATGTTCATACAAGGAAACTGCTACCGGAAAAAAAAGCCAACAAAAAACAACAAAAATCCCCAAACAAGAGTGTTTATCTCGGGAACCATTCCACACCACATTTCCCTGTAGGCACAAAGATTTTTGCAGTATAGTGTAATCCACTTGTAAAGCAGACTGAGGATATGGTTTCACATTACAGCTAAGCCAACCCAAACCAAACACTTTGTGTGGGGAGAGAACTACCACCTCTTCCCCGGTCTTTCCATTTTTTCCGGACCAGTGGTTCTACTGTTAGAAAACGATCCTGACATTAAAATATCCAAGTATTTCTACAGTGTCTGGGTTTTGGTAGTTTAGCTATGGTTCTGCCCAAAAACAAGCAGTATAGCACACTGCTGGGAGTGGGAGAAGGTAAAGAAAAGTAGACAATGCCTTCTGGTACTTCTGCTGTAACATCAGACACTGGTGCACACACAGAGCCCTTGTCCATGCCTGACTGTGTATGTATTCGTAGAAGGATCAAACAAACAAAAAAAAATAATTGCTCTATGACCCTGTTCATGAGGCACAGAATCAGTTCAAAACACGCAAAAAATTCCTTCACAGATTGAGAAACTTCATTAATTATGGCAATATGGAGATGCATCTTTCCAAAATCAGGTTGAAACCAAAAGGTAGGCAACTGATTTGCTTCAGCTCTTTACTGACTGCAAGTACCCCAAACCAGGATTACTGTCATCAAAAGACCGCTTCAGTGATGCCCTCTCAATCAGCTAAAATTCCAGAATGCTGTGAATTGTTTAATCCCCACAGGAATCCCATGTACTCTGCTAAGCAGGTGAAAATCACAGCAAATTTCAGTAGTGAAACCTCAGGTGCCCAAGCCCTGAAAGTCAGCGGAGCTGGAAGTGCAGGAAGTGCAAGGACACTGAACTGACACCCGCAGGAAACAGGCTGCAGATACCTGGTCCATTAATTTCTGTTAATTGCCTGAGAGCTCAACTTAGTTTCATTTGCTTCCACTTGGCACCTGCTTAGTCAGTTGGCCAGAAGGCTGTCTTCTTGCTGAAATACAGTTCATCTTAATTGTCAAAAGTCCTAATGGTGCAAATGTCTTGGGGGACAGAGTCTCCTTAATAAGGTGACAATTTGCACATACCATGTCCTGCTTGGCATACACTTCTTTAGAATAGGCAACAACAGCTGTACAAAATGTTCAGCTTCAAAGCAAAAACATTCTACTTTTTCATTAGACATTTTGAACAAATTCGTCGTTCCAGTCTGGAAACAGACACACTGTTACATTCCTATTCAGGGTTTTGTTTTGATTTTAAATAAAGGCTAACAAAATTTGGTCAAAAAACACATCAATTAGACCACTTTTTTCTGTCCACAATTTCAGAAAGTCACTCGATGAAATTCTTGAACCAGTCACTTGGTTTGGCTTGAATAAAAAGCTAACCTGTGCTCTCTCAATTAGTTCTTTAATCTTTTACATTATTCAAATCATTAAGAAATAGATGAAGTCTAGGGAAAAAAAAAAAAAAGGAAAGGTGAGGGCTGGCTCTCTCATAAAACAAAACCAAATGTCAGAAAAGAAGAAAAGTCTGTTAGCTTAAACTCAAAATATATCTTAAACATGTTTGCAGCTAGCCAGACAGCACAGCCCAACCTGTATCTTCAAGTGCCCAATTATATTGTCTTTACAAAACCTTCTGGAAAAGCAGCTACTGTTTGTAGTAAAACAGGCTTTTTGAACCACCTTCCCATTACTTCATTGTCATCTATTGACATATTCATCCTGACAGCATTTTCTCTGCCCCACTGATAGATAAGTGACAACCAGCAGGTAGGGCACAAAAGTTGGCCAATTTAAATCACATTAGAAGTCCACCACGGGGTCTACTGGTGCAAAACTGAGGTGAGGACAGGGGAGGGGAAATTAGAAAGCAGTGTCAGGAGTGAGGACTGCAGCATGCCCTACTTGTGAGAAGGGAATTAATACTATCATGTGAGCATGCATGACATTGCTTTGTTAGCTTGCTGAAGGACAGCCAACGCAAGGAGACAAAAGGCATGAGAAAAGCAGTGAGACAAGACCCTCCCCTGCAGAACCAGAGAGGAGACTCACACTAAACTTGATGCTGCCTTAATGCGATGCCAACCAAAAATTAGTAGCAAAGCCGGATTCTCGGGTAGGAACACAGGCCAAACGAATGGGTTTGAGAGGATAACAAGCGGGATTGTCGATGAGCTGACAGCATCACAGAAATAAAATCTGTGCCTCTTGCTTCAAATAACACGCTAAAGCTGCTCCTGGAACAATTTGAAGAAAAGTATCTTTGCAGAAATACTGATAAGAACTTTGCAGCGAGGGGGGGGTTTCCCCCCCCCCCCCCCAACTGTCTACCAGCTTCTGGAACACACGCCATTTTTCACTTAAGTAAAAGCCAAATGGAGAAAAACATCATTGACAAGGATTCTGACTTATCCACTCTCAAAATGCTGAGTTCCATTGATTTCACCTAAGTTGTTTTAACTTGTTCAAGAGCTGAGCAGCAGTTGTTGCTTCAGTGATTATTATACTGGAAGAATTGTACTGGCTTCCCTCAGTCTTTTGTCTTCACACACTGCAGAGATAAGAAGTAGTTGATTTGAGGGCACAGGAGGGTGCAGAGATGCTGCTTTTCTTCTCCCTATATTTTGAATTCATGCCTTTCCCATTGCCCTGGGGTAGGGGTGAACTAGACTAAAAAGGGGCAAAAAGACACAGAAATACTAGGAGATGTGTTTCTGGGTGGTTTTCAGAAGGAAAACTATACACCTTATGACGACCCAAGCTTTATACTGCAAGAACACTTGAGATCTCTCCTCTTCTTCAGTACACTAAGGTGCTCAAGTGCCACACTGCATACATCCAAAGGAAAAACTGTGCCACAACCATACATATAAAAAATCCTTGCCCTACTACTGTACCCTGGAAGCTCCTTACTGCTAATAAGAAGCAGCATACCATACACTGCTGAACAGATGCTCCTTTCTATCCCCTAATAAAGGGAAGGGGAAAATATTCCCATGGCCCAGTCGTACAGCCTGTAGATCACAAGCTCCATCACGCTGAATGTATCTAGTTTTCTGTAGGACATGCAAGTCATCCAGTCCAAGAGAAGTGGAAATAACAAATGATTAGTCAAGACATTTCCACTTGCTGTCAACACATTTCAAAGACTGAAGTTCAAAGAAAGCATTAAAAATCATGAGACCGCAATCTCAATTTTTAAGCCAAAGAAAAGCACTTGTCTTACTCCTATCTCTATTCAAAAGCAGTAGCCTTTATATCTGCAGCTGTTAAAAAAAAAAAAAATACCACTTAGGTTACCATGAAGTTGTAAATATAAGAATAAAAAAAATTCACATAAAATGTGAACTGCAACATCAAGTAAAAAACCCCATAAACCCAGGTTGTTTTGTTTGTTTGTTTTAAAATAAGATGTAATCCTTATTAGCTAGTGAAAGAGATTAGATATCAATAAAATACACTAATCTTGATTTTCTTGGGAATGACTAAGCTCGTCCATACAGAGCTTTACAAAGAAAAACATGGCATTGACATAGTATTCTACCTTGTGCCCACATACACATAAAATTCCATGTATGGTTTTGGGGATCTCCAAGAAAACGTACATAATGAGCAAAAAACTAATAGAGATACTAAATAAAATCTGATTGAAACATCCCACTATGTTACAGAAATTACAGGAGGCCATTAAGTTTTAATCCATTTATTTGGGGAATATCTCAACAAATAATTGATTAAATTATTTTACTGTTCTTTATTTATTCAAATTAGTAATCAGATCAATGATAGTACTATTATTATTACCAACACTACAACTCCTCATCAAATGTCAATCCTACTTTACAAGCTATGAACCAATACCACACTAAGTCAAAGCCTTTCAGATCCCATTGGTTAAGAATATATTCTGCACTTAAATCCTCCTTACTTGAAGGATAATGGGATTGCATGTAAGTTGACTGTTGAGAGACATTTCCCATCCATCCTTCATAATAATTTATCTTAGAAACCTTAGAAACTAATAAGAGTCAATTACAGGTGAATTTTTATTTCTGAGGAAGTGTTTTGTTTTTTTTTTTAATCACTCTTCACTGAGGTTTGTCTCTGTTTAGTCCACAGGCTCATGAGTGGAATTTTTCTCATTTACTACTAAAGAATCCGGAAAAGTAATATAAAATAATATTAGAAAATTGCACTTACTGCCATGCACAGGTATCATATGAGATGGCAAACTCACAATGTTTGGCAGTACATGATATGGCACAGGTTTTAAAAGTCAAATACCTAAGAAAAAAGGACATGAAATTTCCCTGATGAGACCCTGGACACATAACAGGGTTGGTTTTTTAAAAAAAAAAAGTCAAACTTCCATCCCAACACAAAAGTATCACTCTTCCTCTTCAAGGAGGGAGAGCACAAACCCTGACATTATCAACATGCACATACCTGGGGAACAGAGGAGAGAAACACATTAATTTTCCTTATAACACTCCTTAAATCTTCTCCAAAACATGCCTGTTTTTAGTTCCATACCAGACTCAATGCCAAGCTCTCTAGCAAACCATTACATCCAAATTCAACACAGCTTCTCAGCAAGAAGAAATCTTCCCTTTTGCACGTAGCTAAGTTTCCCTCTACTTCAGGAGAGGCGGGTACGTTTCTCACCACTTTACATATAACTCTGCAAATATACTATCTTCTAGCAGTTAACACTGCAAGATAATCCTGCCATATGAATTATTGAACAGGCAAATATTTAAAACTCTTTAGGAAAGAAACTTCTATCCAAACTATTCTGAGTGAACTTTTTGTAATCTCTTTAAAATTATCCTCAAATAACTCCCCAACCAAGATGATGAAAGGTCACTAGTACATTACAAAGCATATTTTTATGAGATAAATTCCATTTTAATTGCAACAACTATTCCAGCCACAATTTAGACGTAGAATCCAATTATCCATTTCATTTTCATTTACACCTCATGGGCTAGATCATTTATCATGTTTCATGATAATGATCAGAAAGCACATGGAAAGTGATTTCTGGAGGTAACAAATTACCTACCATATTAGCATAGCTTACAAGATCCTGTCAACAAGTACTATGCATAAATATGAGGTAATTAAATTTACAATGTGCGGGAACGTTTGATATGCTACTTGCTTTTCTAGCAGCTGCCAAAAATTCTGGGTTACTAAATTCAACATACCAGTTTAGTTGCTTAAGTACAGTAATTTAGCTCTTCATAACACATCAGGAATCATTACGCCACTGGAACACCAACAGGTAGACAGCACACAATGAGCTCGAGATCTGGAGACGAATCTCTCATCATCTGGTATTATTGCTTCTTGCCACCGAACCATCCATCATGTCTCCGAGACAGCTTGGAATGATAGTGCCGGACCCTCACATTACTGCTCCTTGAACTCTGTCTCATCCATCTTTTGCATCATTCCCCATTTGCAGCTAAGTATCACCTCCCCGCTGCAAAACTGAGTGTGAACCTGTAACGCCTTTAACCTGCAGTGCCACTCTAATAGTAATTGATTTCTTTTTATTGCAGAGACGGTGCTCGGTAAGACTACGTACTGAAGCCAGACTCGACGATAGTCGAGACAGTACCACAATGTGTCTTATGCCTTTAGGAATATGACCCATTTCCCAGGAAATACTGATAGATTTCCATAGCTAGCTATTTTATAATGCATGTGTATTTACCAATATATAAAGCCAGTATCGGAATATGCAAGTGCAGTTTGTGTTCCTACAGTTCATCTACAATTTAATAGCAAGATTCACTCAAATGCAGCTGAAAATTAATGTCAGGGGTGGCTTCACTTGTATTTTGTTAAGCGATTCAGTATTAGAACGCTATTAGATTTTTAAATACACACTAAAACACACAGGTGTGCCTGCATTCAAAAAGGAACTTAGATTAACTCTACATTGATCATGGCAAGACTTCACTAGCATGATGACTTGTGTACCATAAACCACCCAAGACTAAGCGTTTTAATTCAGCTTCATCTGAATGCTGTTATAAAAGTTTAATAAATCAAAATGATCAAAATGCCCCCAGTGGCAGGTTGGGATTCAGTTTCCAATTCAAATTCCCTTTAATATATGGCTTCTCTGACATCCCACATTTTCTGCCATCGATGTTGAATTCCAAATGCACTCCTTTTCATCATTACCATGCATCTACTCATCAGCTCACTTTTTAACAACCCTGCACAGTACGTAGGGATGTCAAACCTAGAGGAGTTTTCCCCTCCCCCAAGGTGGAAAATGAGGTCAGGTAAGGGAACTTTGTCTACCGCTAAGTAAATATTTTCTTAACCTCCCTGTTAATGTCAATAGCATTTAAACTGAGACAGACCATCATGAGCTGCAAGATTTTTAAAAAAGAAACAACACATTCAATTTAAATAAATGGAGAGAGAGACGGGAATGTGGTAGGGCAGTCCAGAGACATCTCTAATTAAGATGAGAAAAATCACATTACTACAACTGACCTTCATGTCATTGTACTTGGATAAAACATAGGTATAAAGAAACAAAACCCCTTATTTCCTCCCTCCAGTGACACCTGCTGAGAGATTTTCTTTCACCTCTTTACTTTGCACTGCCCTCCCATTAAATCTCAAGGCAAACAAGGATCCCACAATTCAGTGATTGTATTTTAATTTCCCAAGTGCCTTATTTGCTCCTTGAATTCACCTACATACTTTCCCAATTAAGAGGCACATAAGAAAATGACAGAGGTATAGGAAGGACAACGGTGAGACCACGCTCACCCAATGAATCATTAATCTGCAGCACGACCAGCAACACAATTTTGAACTGGGCTGAGTCAGACCACATGGCATCTTGCCTCTGCTGGATTGGGCAGAGCACGTGACACCCAGATTACGCTCTCTGATAATACCTGATCTGCCACAGAGGCAGAAGACCCCAGAGGAACATTACCCAAAGCCGGAGCTAAGCCTGCTGGCACAGATCTCACTCCTCTGCAGCTGTGAGCTGCCTGGCCAAGTTCATCCCAGGTCACTACTTCAAATCACAGACCTCCACTGATTTTGACGGAGTAGCACAAACCCTACAGCTGTATTTATTTTACTGCCAAATCATGGCAAAGTCTCCACAAGACCCGACAAGAACAAACAGCAACCCATCGCCTGGCAAGCAGGAGAGGGCCCTTTTCCTGCCCTCCTTCCCACTCTGGGCTCCTGGCCCTCACACCAGCTCTGGTGAGCAGATGGCACTCCTCAGTAAGGTAAAGGTGTCCCAGCCAGGCTGAGAGGGAGCAGCTGGACATCCACTTTGATCGTCAAAGCAGCCTGTGGAAGTGACACAGCCCTAGAGCTACCACAAGGAAGAGAGGGATTATGTGTGGCTAGAAGCAACAGTGAGAAGCAAAGCCTTCCTCTCCCTGCCAACAGATGCTCTCTCACTATCACTTCACCTGACACTACACAAGCTATCCACTAAAGCCCTGCCCAGCCCTCCCCAGCCCTGCACTGGATTCAGCACTGTGATTCCTCCTCCATGTGGTGAGAGGGATTAGGCTTAAAAAACTTCAAAAGCTCTTTTTCTGGGATAATCTTGTTGGAGGAAAAAACCCCACTTCATCAATGGGATTCCCTAACATCTTGCTAGCAAGCAGTGTGGAACCTGCCCTGAAGCTGTGAGTGCTGAGGACCCAGCAACACCACTACTACATGCATGCCAGGTAGATTGCAATAAACTTTAGTCATTACTAAATACCTATTGGCAGCTAGAAAGTATTACCACATGTCTACATTTTCACAGAATCATAGAACCACTTGTGTTGGAAGAGGCCTTCAAGATCACCAAGTCCAACCACAGCCTAACCCTGCCTAGTCCACCTCTAGACCATGTGGTCAAGCACAACATCCACACACCTTTTAAATGCCTCCAGGGATGGTGACTCCACCACTTCCCTGGGCAGCCTGTTCCAGCGCTTGACCACACTTTGAGTGAAGAAATTCTTCCTGATGTCTAAACTAAATCTCCCCTGGTGCAGTTTGTAACCATTTCCTCTCATCCTTTCGCTTGTGACCTGAGATAAGAGACCAACTCCCACCTCTCTGCACCCTCCTTGCAGGTACTTGTAGAGAGTGATAAGATCTCCCCTCAGCCTCCTCTTCTCCAGATTAAAGACCCCCAGCTCCCTCAGCTGCTCCTTGTAGTACTTGTTCTCCAGACCCTTCACCAGCTTTGTTGCCCTCCTCTGGACATGCTCCAGCATCTCAACATCCTTCCTGTAGTGTGGAACACAAAACTGCACACAGTACTCGAGGTGCAGCCTAACCATTGCTGAGTACAATGGACAATGACTTCCCTACTCCTGCTGGTCACACTGTTCTCGATACAGACCAGGATGCAGTTGGCCTTCTTGGCCACCTGGGCACACTGCTGCCTCATGTTCAGCCAGCTGTCAACTAACGCCCCAAGGTCCAGGAAGCTCCAGGCAGCTCTCCAGCCACTCTCCCCAAGCCTGTAGCACTGCCTGGGGTTATTGTGACCCAAGTGCAGGACCCTTGTTGAACCCCATAAGGTTGGCCTCTGCCCATCGATCCAGCCTGCCCAGGTCTCTCTGCAGGACCTTCCTGCCTTCCAGCAGATCGACACTCCCACGCAAACAGGACCAGCCCTGGGTGACACCACTTGTGACCTGCCACCAGCTGGATTTAACTCCATTCACCACAACTCCCTGGGCCCGGCTGTCCAGCCAGTTTTAACCCAGCAAAGAGTATACCCATCTAATCCATGAATGGCTAGTTCCTCTAGGAGGATGATTTTGGTTTACTTCTCTCTGTGGAAGGATAGTTCCCTTGTTCTTATGGCAATCAAGGCATGGGAAGAGGATAAAATCCAGAGATTTGCTTTGAAAGCAATTTCCTGTCTGAACGTCTATGTACATGGTCAGAGATCGTGCACCATGTGCAGAAGACCAGTCAGGCATGCTACCTGTTCATTTCTGGGCACAAAACAGGATCACACCTAACAGCACACAAAATAGTGTAGCACTCAGTAACTAGGTAAGATATGAGAAAAACTACTTGTGGTTTAAAGTGATGAGATGCCTAGAGATGCATCAACATATATTCACACACACACACACGCACATATATATAAGGAATGATTAAAAGGAAACAAAAATAGCCCTGGCAGATAAACCCCAATCTAGCTAATTACCAGCATTCCTAGACCTTCTCCTTCCCCTTTTTTCCTTTGTCCTGCTGGTTTCCACTCAAGAGGCTGTGGGGAGATATTTCTTGTCATGGTTTCCACTGAGAAATGAGCAGGGGAGAGAGAAGATAAAAGGACTTTCACAGGGATTGCTATCCCATGTGCTCTCCATACAAGTTGGATGAAGCCCTGCAGGAAGCTTGACAGGAATTTCACTTTATAATATTAAATTATTAAATAATTTGAGATAATTAAATAATTTAAATAATGAGTAATTAAGTTAATAATTCTTATATAAAGATAATTAGCAGTTATGTAGAACTCTACAGAGGTTGATCTATGCTTTGGCTCAATAAGATGTATGTTATCCATCCCTACCTAGGAGTGATATCAGGATTGGGTTTAACTGGTTAGAAGATGACCTAATAAAAATAAAGGTTTAAAAAAAAGTCATTTCATCTCAATCACTTTGCATGGTCACCTTTCTTCTCTAAAGTAGCTATTAATTTTGTATTTGTTACTCTCTGATAAACACTTTCAACAGACTCTGTGGCTTCACACGTAGAGCAAACTTTAAAGAAGAAACAAGGCCAGCAGTATTCTCTCTCTCTACCTCTGTACTTTGCCCCTCTTCATGGAGAAAGTGTGTGACTCAAGTATGAGAAACTAAGGCACTAATGTCCAAGCTGAGAGGGTACCACCCCTTACTTAAAAGATGCCCGAATAGGAGACCCCTAGGAAGGTAAAATCCTATGCCAGAAAGGGACACCCCCACATGTGTTGTTTTCTGATGCTCTGTCAGAAATACCAGCTAGTAAATCTGTCCACAGGCAGGACATGGGGCTACAGGACTTGGGCTTTTGATTGATCCAGATCAGAACATTAAAGTTCAGGGAATACAGTAGTGTGATGCATATCAGCAGAGAAGAGGCTAGCTTTTGCCTAATGAGGCTGTTAATCTAGACTCTATCAAGGAGTACAAAACTCATGTCTTATGAGATAAAAGCAAATGTGTGCTTTATCTTATGTTTCTGATCTTCCTGAAAAACAAATCACAGAGCTACAACAGACCAACTGTAACGGATTTGTGTGGCAAGGTTTGGAGGGGGGGGCAGGGAGTGGGGGAGACGGTGTGCTTTTGTGAGAAGCTGCCAGAACCTTTCCCTAGGTACAAAAGCCAAGACCAGATGGCTCCAAGGTGGACCTGCCACTGGCCCAGGCTGAGCCCATCAGTGACAGTGGTAGCACCTCTGGGATAGTATATCAAGAAGGGAGAAAAATAGCAACAGTTTTGCAGTCATAGAGAGAAGGGCGAAGTTGTGAGACACTTTGCAGACACCAAGGTCAGTGAATAAGGAGGGGCAGGTGGCACTCCAGGTGATGGAGCAGAGATTCCCCTGCAGTCCGTGGAGAAGACCATGGTGAGGCAGGCTGACCCTCTGAAGTCCATGGAGGTCCATGGTCAAGGAGATATCCACGTGTACCCTGTGGAGGACCCTACATCAGAGCAAGTGGATGCCCAAAGGATGCTGTGGCCCCGTGGAAAGCATGATCTGGCACAGTCTCCTGACAGGACCTGTGTCCCCCTGTGCTGCTTGGAGGGAGGAGGTAGAGAATTCAGGAATAAAGTTGAGGGAGGGAGGGGTGAGGGGAGGTGTTTTAAGATTCATGTTTTATTTCTCATTATCCTACTCTGATCTGATTGACAATAAATTAAATTTCCCCTAAGTCTAGCTTGCTTGCTCATGACAGGAGTTGCTGACTGATCTCTCCCTGTCCTTATCCTGACCCATGAGCCTTTTGTTATATTTTCTCTCCCCTGCCCAGCTAAGAGGGGGGTGATAGAGCGGCTTTGGTGAGTGCCTGACCTCCATCCAGGGTCAAACCACCACAGCAGAAGTTCAACATTTCTTGAAGTTTCTTTAAATGTAAGTAGACAGAAACACTCTACACTCAAGCTAAGTCAACACTGGGGTGAAGCCATTGCACAAGCAGCATCCATCACATCAAGGAGCAGACTAGTCTTCATCAAGAATATGTGCCTTTACTTTTAGCGATAGTAGCACACAAACATTAAAGATCATGCATATATGAAGACTGAAATAAGAGCACCCTTGTAAAAAAATAAGCAAGCTGATCACTACAAAGCTTTCTGGTATTTGATGTTTAACAAGTCCTCTAATGATCTCGATCATGCAGAGTGTAACCTCAGCAAATTTGCTGTTGACATCAAACTGGGAGAGCTGCTGTTAATGCCAGAGGATCATGCTGCCATCCAGAGGGATTCTGACAAGCTGGGGAAATGAGTTTACACAAACCTCATGAAGTTCAACAAGAAGTGCAAAGTCCTGCACCTGAGAAGGAACATCCCCAGGCACCACCGCGGGATCCACCCAAATGAAAAGCAGCTTGGCAGAAAGGAATCCAGGGGTCCTGGTGGAGACCAGGTTGAATATGAGGCAAAAACCAAAAACAAAACCAAAAACAAAACAAAACAAAACAAAAAAAACACAAACCCAAAACCCAAACAAAAAAAGGCAAAAGGAAAGCAAACTAATGACACCCTTGGCTGCATTAGACAAAAGTATTGCCAGCAAGTCAAAAGAGGTGATCCATCCCCTCTAGGCAGCACCTGTGAGGCCACAGCTGTAGTGATTGATCTAGTGCTGGACTCCACAGTAAAAGAGACACATGAATATACTAAAAAGAGCCCAACAAAGGGCCACAAAGATGATGATGGGACTTTGAGAAAAGGCTGAGAGAGCTCGAATTGGTCAGCCTGGAGAAGGCTCGGCAAGATACTCATTGATGTGTATAAATAGCTGAATGGACGGTGCAAAGAAGACTGAGCCAGGCTCTTTTCAGTAGTGATCAGTGACAGGAATGGATGCAATGGGCACAAATCAGAAATCAGGAGGCTTGGTTTGAACATCAGAAAACACTTTTTACTGTGAGGGTGACCAAGCACTTGTACAGATAGCCCAGGGAGGCTGTAGAGCCTTCATCCTTGGAGACATACAGAAGTCATCTGAACATGGTCCTGGGCGACTGGCTCTACATGGTTCTGCTTTTAAAAGGAGGCTGGACCAGATGATCTCCAAAAGTTCTTTCCAACCTCAACCATTCCAATTCTGTAATTTCAAATGTAGCCCTGCACAGCCAAGATTGCTCAATGCAACAATGGAATCGAGCCTGTTGCAAACACTCTGCATTTCCACTTGTTCATGTGAATCCAAGTTTCCTTTTGCTTCTTTTAAAAAGGGAGTCAAAACTGTTTTCTCCTGTGTCTCCACAAAAAGCAACTTTTGCAAAATTGGTACACAAAGAGTTAGCCCGTTTGCAAGCAGAGAGTTTACATTCAGCATTTTCTTCTCTCTGTCACCTAGTGCTCTCCATGTCATTACGCAGGCATATTTTAAGTCCACTACTACACTGAACAAATACGCCAGGTAGAAAAACTGAGGACACACACTGGTAGAAGACCAGAGATTTGATGTTTTCTCCAGACAAAACAAGTACTAGTTAAATTTGGAAAGTGAATTTCAAACCACAACTTTCTCAAAAGAAAAGACTTCAGAATTTTCTTTCAAGAGGAAAATAAGAATAATGCTCCTATGAGAAGTGTTTGCCAGGGGCAAACTCCATCTTCACAGTGCTCTGACATCAGCAGGGACCAGTCGAATTGTTGGTTTGCCTACATAATATCCTTACAGAGATTTCAGACAAGGCAGAAGCACCAGTGCCAGACTTACTGCCATAATTACTCCTCCTTATTCCAAACTAAGTCCAGTAAGAGAAGCAAAGAATAACACCAAAAAGCTCACCAAAACTTGAATGAAAATACTTTGAGGAGAGACCGCTTGCTAAGTCAAAGCAAATTCATGAAACAGAACAAGTCTTTCATGTTACTAAACATATACAACCAGGTCAGTTTATCAGAACTTGTTACTTCTGGATCAGAAAACAGTAAAAGAAAACATGTTGAAGAAAGCTGCCTTTCTTTTGTCCTCTGTTGTATATTTGGATTTGCCATGAAGACAATTCCACAGAACTGTAAATGAAGGTGTAGGCTTCCCCTTGCTTTGACCTTACCAGAGAACAGCTGTTTGAGCTGGATGAAGAAATGTTAAAAATCTACATTCACCTAGTGGAAAAATAAAACTTTAAAAAATAATTTATACCTCCAATAAAACTTTGCTATCTGCAGATAATTAACTAACATAACAATTAAATCGCGACTTTTTCCTTATTTTTCTTCCCCGTCTTCAACACTAACCTACATTTTCTTCCAGCTAATCTACAGAAGATCCACTACACAAAATAAAACACAGCACTATTTCCTGCTCACTTTGCAGTATTGAATGGCATAGTATTAAAGTTTGGTACAATTAGACTGTTAACAATGCTACTAATTAAAAAGAAAAGAAACTTGGTAAACTGCTCACCCTGCTCTAGGTGATCCCGTTTTAGCAGGGAGGTTGGATTAGAGGATCTTCCAGGTGGCCTTTCCAATCCCTGCCATTCTGTGAAAGCATACACTTTATATAAACTGTAAATCCTTACCATGCCAGTTGAGAGAGTGGTTTCCTTGGGATTTTTCTTTTCAATAATCAGAGCAACAAAATGTTGTTTCATGAAAATAGTAAATAAAATTAAAATTAAAATTAAAAACTCAAACCACCAGAAAGGCTTAGCACTCAAGTGGATCTTCACAGATCCATCGGAGTCAAAGAAACTAGAGGTTTCCTTCACAATCCCTGCAGGATGACCTGGGCTCAAGACATTCCAACACCTTCAGTCATGAAAACTTGCTCAATTTTTGATGTTAAAGATAGCTTTTCCAATAAAGATTGCCAGCTTTAAGACAAATGTTTAACTAGCTTTTAAGAGCTCTGAACAATGGCACAATACATGACCTGGTTCCAGGTCCAAGACCTTTACTGACTGAAGAGAGCAATGCTATTTAGCACTGTAATTTCAAAAGTCCACACAGCTGCATACAGCAGGGATATATACACATCACCCAGGGCGCAGGTGATGTCTATGGACATTTAATTTCTACAATTCCATGTTAAGCAGTAAAGGAAGCAGAAAGTCTCTGGAAGCATGATACACTCGTTCTCAAAAGCAGGTAAGAAAAAAGGAAAAAGAAAGAAATTGTCAGTGTTGCCTTGTATACTCTTCCTTACATGTCACAGCTACCACTCCTCCCAGCCCCTCTCTCCAGTTCCAGCACAGACAACCCTGAAGACTTCAAGAAATTACCTTTCCAGAAACTGCCAATTTACTGGCCACCAAGCAAAAATATAGACGAGCAATCAGATACACCTATTCAGGAGGATAAGACAGCTAACAGGAATGACAGCACCAAGCTTCCCGTAAAAAGAAGGGAAAAGGGAGAGCCTCCTTCTACACGTATCCAAGAATGACAGCAATGCCATAGAAATGATGTAAAAAAATCAATATGATGCAGCCACTGAGCTGGAAGCTGAAGAACAGCGCTAAGCAAAGGTGAGACATTAAATCATTGAGTAGAACTTATTTTGGTAAAATGTCATAACTGAATTAGAAATACTATCCCAGTCAGAATTTTCTTCAAAAAATTAATCAGAGTAATTGAGTTATGCCTTTCAGAGTTTTTAAATGTATACCAGCCCTCCCAGGTAACTACATTTGTAATGAAGTTTAGGACTCCACTGAAAGTAATTCTTCTGTTAACATGAATAACAGATGTTTCAACATGATGTTCATTTTATAAGCAGAAATTTCCATAAGACTAACTTATGGGCTGCCCAACAGAAAAGTATTGGATGTCTTTACACCTACATTACAGTACCACATGACCAAACAGATGTGCAATATATATATATATGGATCTCGGCTGCGTACCTAAATACCCACATTTTGAGTTACTGTGCAGCAACTCCTATTCCTCATCCATTGCTCTCTAATAACCAGTGTTGTCAGTAAAGTTTGGCTGCTACAAACCAAAGACCTTATCATTACTCAAAACGATCTGGAAGCAATACTAAAACCATGACAAAGTAAATTGTGTTTCATCGTGGGTTTTTGCCTCCTCCTCTGGCTGTGAGAACACACAGATCAATACTCTTCAGCATGAGAATTCTGCAGCGAAATTTTCATTTGTTACAAACAGCAACAAAAAGGCCCCAAGCATGCCCTGTCACTTCCAGTTTAGAAGGAAATGCACTAATAAACTCTTCCCCCTGGGTCATCTTTGACAATGGGCAATACTATGCCAGCTCTTATTAAAGGAAATTCGTATCAGTGGCCCAAAAATTTCCTTTAAAATTATCATCTTTTGAATCCATGTAGCAAGATGTCAGCTTTAAAGTGCCAGTGAGATATAGGACCTGTCATTATGGTTAATTTTCAGTACAGTTTTAACACCAGGGTAGCCGATCCCTAAGGGTATGCTTTTTTGGCTAACAAGATTTATTTAGTGGTTATCCAGACAAACAAGAAAATACATTACTGTATATTGCTTTTCAAATACAGCATCAAGCAATAAATCCTACTGTAAAACATAAAACTTAGTTCTCTACCATGATGTCGAATAGATGAAAATGTTTTTAGAAGATTAATCTTTTTCTTCTATTTTTCTTTTCTTTCCTTAAAAATGATATAGATATAGATATAGATANAACCTAGATAGCTGTTGTATATATAAGTAGATATCAAGTTTATATTTCGAGCCATAAAGATGGCATTTTCTGTGAAATGACCCAAGCTTCTCCGCAGAACAATATGTTGCATTGAAAAAAAAAAGAATACTATGAAGCTTCATACTGTTATCCCATTTTTTTGAGAGAAATGGTGGTTTAAACACCATTTTATTGTTCTATTATAACAGAAGAAAACAACCTGAAAATCTAATTTATTGGATAAATACATCAACTTGCCCTGCTTTTTAGCAGGGTCTGGTTTTGTGCTGTAACAGGACTAATTTCATTGTATTAGGATGAAGACAGTCCTGCACTTTGCTAGACAAAAGGTACATCTATAGAATAAAAAAAAAAGCTGTTAACATATTGTCTAAATCCTCGTATGGTCAGCAAAGCCCATTTTTATTGATGTTATATAGAAGGCATAAGACCTAGTTGACCGCAATCATCTGGTCTCTCAGGGAAAACACTCTGCCAGCAAATGCCAGATAACAAATGTCTTGGAGCATTTCGTACGCTACTTTTACTTCTGCAAGCTGAGGACAAATACCCTTTCCCAGTCCCGGCTCCAGATGCAGTGGCTGACTCCCTCCCAGATGGTGATTAACCAAACAGCCGATTGCTGGACCAACCAGTTGAGCAGAGCCTACCATGCTCCAGACCCCTGCACTTACCCTTGCAGCGGGCAGCAGCACCCCAGGCAGATTTTGTTACACCTCTTCTTTTTCCCCACCTCCAAACCATTTCACAGCTAAGAGTGAAATGGACAGTTTTGCAGGTGACACAATTAGGCAAGCAGAGACTTTATAGCTTACCCCATGCCAAACAGCAAGTGACTTTTGGAAACACAAAACAAACTCCTTTTTTCAACCATTTCAACCTGTCCTTTGCCAGACAGATGACAAGCTTCCAAAATGCAAAATGCATAAAAAAAATCCCCAACCCACCATACCATCCCCACACTCAAGCTATGGCTGCACCCCAGCAGGTTTCTGAAAGAGCTGCAACAAAAAAAAAAAAAGTATTTCAAGCAGAAAGAAAGCAAGGTTGTCATTCCTCCTGCTTCAGAGGTTGGAAATATTCACAAACCATCTGCATAAAGCTCTCAGTCCTTGGGTAGGTTAAAGTTTACAACTATTTTTATATATCTTTTTCCAGGTAACAGAATAATGTATTATTTGCTGTACTACCAGTCTGTTCAAGGCAACAGATTTTGAAAGGGCATGATAACTAACTACAGTGGATTCTCTCATACCTGTAAAACATTTATGAAAAGTTAAGCGGTTTTCACCTTCAGTTCAACAAATTGCATCCACAGAAAAGGATGTGAGCATGTTACAAACACTGCAAGATCAGGGGTTTTACACAAATTAATTCTATGGAAGGAAACTGGAAGGACTTTTGCAAACCAATCTTTCATTATATGACAATTTCAGAAGCCTCACAGGGCTAATCTTTGTATGATCATTTCAGAACAAGGCATCTGTAGGCTAAATAAAAGGTCTAAGTAGAAAGCACTGGTATTAAGAGGATTGAAATAGATAAAATGAAAGCAATTCAAACTTTACCTCGAACAATAAGTTGAGCAAAATTTGACACTCCCGAACCTCTCTCCGACTGAGTCACACAGCGGTATAAATCCTGGTCAGTTTTTGTCACCTCTTGCAACTTAAAGGTAGCAGCAAATCTTCTGTGATTGATATTTTTAGTCTGAGCAACTGGAATATCTTCTCCATTCCTTCTCTGAAAATAAGAGAATCCGATACAGAGTTATCTTATATGAATACAAAAGACATTTATCATGATCATTATACAAAAAACATGATTAAAAAAACAAAATTACAAATGCATTCAACCTGTTCTGTACTTCCATGATAGAATAGCTCAGAACTGGGGTCCCATCAAGAAACATACAGTACTCAAGAGACAAGTAGTTCTTCAGCAATTTTCTCAACAACACCAAGCTGTGTGGTGTGATTGAAACATTGGAGGAAAAGGATGCCATCCAGAGGGACCTTAACGTGCTGGAGAGGTGGACCCATGTGGTCCTCACATGCAAGGTCCTGCACATGGGTCAGGGCAATCCCAAACACAACTACAGACTGGATGGAGAATAGAGAGCATCCCTGAGGACTCGGACTCGAGGATGTTTGGTTGATGAGAAGCTCAATAGGAGCAACCAATGCAGGCTTGCAGCCCAGAAAGCCAACCATATCCTAGGCTGAATCAAAACCAGCATGACCAGAAGGTCAAGGGATATGATTCTCCTACTCTGTTCTGCTCTTGTGAGACCCCATGTGAAGTACTGCATTCAGCTCTGGGGTCTCCATTACAAGGAAGACACTGAGCTGTTGGGAGTGAGCCCAAAGGAGCGCCATGAAAATGAACAGAGGGTTGGAGAAGCTCTCATGTGAACACAGGCTGCAAGAGTTGGGTTTGCTCAGCCTGGAGAAGAGAAGGCTCTGGGGAGACCTTACAGCAGGACCTCACCTTAATCTATGCTTTTGCAAACAGATTTTGCATAGGCCACTTTAGGTATTGGAAGCTGTTTGGAAGCACATGGAGTAACAGAACAAGGGGTTTAAACCAAAGGAAGGTAGACTTAGATATAAAGAAAAATTCTTTACTGTGAGGATGGTCCTGGCACAAGGTTGCCTGCAGAAGCTGTGGCTGCCCCCTCCCTGGTAATGTTCAAGGCCATATGGATGGGGCTTTGGGCACCCTGGTCTAGTGGAGGGTCTCCCTGCCCATGACAGGAGGGTTGAATTAGCCAGTCTTTGACATCCTTTCCAACCTCAACCATTCCATGAGTCTATGAAAAGCATTTCAGAGTCACATTTGGGATTAAAGGCACCTTCAGGATTTCACACTGCCAAAAACACGACCATGGCATGCTCAACTGCCACCGCTTCATGGCTGGAACCACCCTAGGAGAACCCAGCAGTAGCACTTGTACTCATAAGAAAACTCATTCAACTTTAAATATAATTATAACAGATACACTGGGCGTATTGTAAGAAATATTTAAACAATTGTAGTATTAAAATTTCACAGGTTTTCAAAATCTCTTTTTCAGCAATCAGCCAGTGTTTCCTTTTTAATGTTCCTTCTTATCTACCCAAATTCAATACCTTCTAAAATTGTACCTTTGTTATACTAAGCACCACATATCTACCTAAAGTTAGTTGAAATAAAGAGAAGAGGGAAGGAAGCTAAAAGAGGAATGATGTATATCTCATTTAAAGGAAGGAGCTTAAAGAGTTCTGAAAAAAATCACAGCTACCACAAATCACTGCAAAATTTAATCTGTCTGGAGCTGCAGGGAAGGGTGAGAGGTTGGTAAGGTAGAAACAGTGTGAGCTCTTTTTTGACCCTTTGTTCTCATTCACATTCACATTAAATACTCAATTTTTATTTTAATCAAAAAACCAGACTCTCCACCAAAAGTTAGTATTGGGGAAGAATAAAAAAATTAAAACAGGACCAAAAAAACCAAGCACCACCATCAAATAAAACCAAAGAAACACACCTTCCCCCCAAAACAAAACCACAAGCGACCCCTCCGCCCAAAATAAACAAACACCCAGAAATATGCAGCAGGTGAGCAATGTCCCTGCTCGCCTGATACAGTTTCTGAGTGCTCAGCTTTGCTCAGACACCAGAAAGACATCATAATTTCCTTGTAACTGCATCGCCTGCTCTGCTCAATACATAGAAAATGTGACCTCCACCGACATTTTTAGCTCTAATCAACCCCTTGAATGAGAAACTTCACTGAGGTCTTAAACTCAGAGCTTTCTCTCTAACTCAAGGAGTGGTACTGCTGCGCAACAGAATTTAATAACCTGAAAGCCTGTGGCAAAAATAGAAAGGGGAGAAAAAGGAAAGGAGTTAATGCTGCATGTGTGTATTAGCCAGCCTCCTGTCACAGGCTGGAGGACTTCTAATACTCAAACACTTTGTTTTACATCCACCCTTTGTGATCTCAGTATGGGCTGGTCACTCTCTAGACCGTTTTGTAATAGATTAGCCGGGGGTTCAGTGCTGCTGCAAGCTCCCTGTAACAAGTATTCATTTTCACTCTTTGTATGTTTAAACAGATGGATTTCAGTTTCTTCCATCTTTCTTGCAGCACTCAAAGCACCCAGCCCGTGCTCTGCTGCAAGCCTTGGGTCAAAGTGTTCATTTATACCAAACCTGGCAGACGTCCGATTCATTCAGTCATTGGTATTCCACTATAAAGACCACACCGCCACCTTCATCAACAGCAATGACTCTTCCTCTTTTCATGAAGGCACCACCTATTCTCCTCCACAGCTGCCAGCCCCCATTTTTCCTGTTACACCTGAAAGCAAATGGAGCTGCTAACCCAGGGGTGATGAGCTCAGCCTTCAGGGTGGGGCCAGAAGGCACAAGGAGATGCAAAGAGTGAAACCAGACCTCCAAAAGATGATGGTGCATGAGGCACACTCTTGCTTCTCCCTAAAACAGTCGGCATCCCTGTAACCACTAAAAGCCTGCTTATCCCAGGGATGCTATCTGACAGGGATATTCATAGGGCAAAAACAATGGAAGTTGGACACTTGGAAACCCAGATCCATCGCAGTGCTGCTGAGTTGCCCTGTGGCGGGCACTGGCTGCCTTCTCAGCTCTGCAGATATGTGCCTCCTGTTATGGAGAATTGAGGAAGTTTGCTGACACCTGCAAAGGAGTCCTACAAATGAAAAGCCTTATTGAACTTCAAGGATCAATGAAATTATTAAATTTCAGCATCACACAAATAAGGAGTGATGTTAAAGGCTTTATTTCAGTGCTGCTCAAGGTAGATCAAAATTATTTTGTGGGAGGTGCACTCTTGCTTAGCCAGCTTCTCCTGATAGGGAAAGCTAAATCCTAAGGCAGGATTTCTAGCTACTTTCTCCTCCCTCCTCCACCCCGTTTCAACCAGAGGCTTGAATTCCCTGCAATGATAACTTAATATGAAGCTTGGATCTGGTGCCTTGAAGTAATCAAAGTAAACAAACGTCATGGCATTTTCTTCCTCTCATGCTTGTCCATGCCCACCCACAGCGCAAACCCACATCACTACACTCTGGCTGGCCGGCAAAGGGAAGCCAAGTTCCCCCACGAAACACAACCTTGCCACATAATTGTTAAAATGACCAAGAAGCCTACAATAAATAGAAGGACTCTTGGTAAAAACAGTGTGGTGGCAGACTTGACAAGTAATGCTTGTAATGCAGTCAGTTTTGCTCTGCTGTGTAAGGAAATATAAATATTAGTTTTCTAAAATGAAGGACTCCCTTCAGTAAGTCCAGTGCTTTAAGTCCGAACGCCAAACGCTCAGTCTGCGCAGAGAAGCACATCCAGGTTTGCTGTGTAAAATAATTTACCTTCCAAAATTCAGAAGTTGCTTACTTAAGCTTGTCTGTGCACTTCACACTGAGAAACAAAGTGAATTGGGCTCCTACTTAAGATGAAATACTAACGTACTTTCACAACAAATAATAGTCATATTTAACAAGATTTACAGTTCCACTCCAACCACAAAACCTACGATTTCCTATTTACATGAGTGATTCCCTACCACTTTATTTAACAAAGCTTACAGTAGTTGCTTAAATTTCTCTGTATTGGAGTTGGTTCTTGAAAATCCAACTGCACAATTACATCTTCAAAGTCTATCTTCATGTTCAGCTTACCCATTAAAATATTTTTCCATCATTAAAATGATAAAAAAGTTCAAACAGAAGAGACCTCTCACTTTAAAATGAGTGTTAAAGAAAATACCCTGTATCTGTTCCAGCACATATCCCTTACACTGGTAAGCCATTAGCCAGTCAGAGTTCAGATGCACTACCACGATCTCTTAATTAAATTCTTCTTTTTAATGTCAGGGCATTACTACTGATTTTAAAGGAGAGGAAAGAAAGGCAGCTGTGCTCCCTGCTTATTAGAGGGTTCCTGGTACATACTGTTTCAATTTATGTCCTGCTCACACTGAACAGAGCTTGAAAATGCTGCTCAATTAGGTTTTAAAAATTCAATTTAAAATTAATGTGGAGTTATACTAATAGGTAATGGCTGTACCCTTAGTTCCTCCAGTCCCTTGCTGTCTGATTTGATAACCCTGAATTGCTCATTTAGGAGAGGTCACCACCAGGCAGTTCTCCTCCTCTTGTGAAAATAACTCTGGGCTCCACAAAGAACTACGCTCTATCAACACTTGATTAAAAGAAATATAAGCATGTGGGAAAACCTCCTCAATAACAGCTTCTAAGGCATTTAAAATTATGACCTTAAACAAGTCTCTGTGACTTTGAGGTTATTTTTAATTTGAGAATAACATTTTTTTGTTGTTGTTCAGGCAATGAAATGAGATCATTTATATTTTAAACAAAGCCAACAGTAAAGTCTACACAGCTTAAAAAATAATCATAGGCAAATTAACAATTAGCCTAAAATTTCTCTCTCCTGTCTTGTGAAAGAAATCAGGCATCTTATAAACACGGAATTAAATTTTAGTGGATCTTCCAGAACCAGAATGGAAGCAGAAGCATCTAAATCCCAACATCCTATTCAATTTTTAGAATTTAGATGCATTTCTAATTTTCCAGTACAAATGTAAAACTTATCTGTATTTCTCTCTCAATTTTCCAGACTTAAAATTTGGTGGGGATTTTCTCTCTTCTTTTTTTTTCTTTGTTTTTGGGGGGGTGTGTGGGTTTTGTTTGTTTGTTTGTTTAAACAGCAACAAGATATCATAACTTTCTGTGGTGATGCTCTCTCTAAATTTTCCTAACTCTTTTTTTTTTTTTCATACCACTGATTTTTATCAGCCTGGACAACTCAACTTTACACATTCTCCTCCCTTCCTTAGTGTAAACACCTTAAAACAAGTCGCTGCTAATAATTAGAATCAACTCTGGTTGCCTTCTCAGGCTCTCAGCTGAATGCAGGGATGCCTCCCGAGATCTGAAGATGTCAACACTTTGGCTGCAGTGACACACTCGTTACTCTGTCGGCAGCACCCACTTCAGCTGGCCCCTAATCGCTCCCTCCTTGCTTTCACTCCTGTGCTCATCCAGAATATGACCTGGAATACTCATGATCTAGAATAAAGTAAAAAAACAAAACCACAAAACACACAAACCACAAAAAAACACCCAAATAAAAAAAATCCAACTAATTAAAAAAATAAAAAAAATAAAAAAACAAACAAAAAACCCCAAACAAACAAAAAAAACCCCACAATTTTTTTTTGCCAACCCCACCTTCATGGAATAACATATTCCCCATATATTACCATCACTAAATGGCTTATCTCATGATAGGAATCACTGCAGGACCCCAGAGACTAGAGGAGAGCGAAGGATCTGCACAGGGAGCAGGACGCAAGCAGAGAGCTTGTCTAAGCATCTCGGTCCCCAAAGATGCAACTAGAACTTCACCGGACAGTAGAAGGGCTGGAAAGATGCAAGGAGCAGCCCAGGGAATTATGTCTCCATGGCCCCAAGGAAAAGGGAATTTATAAATAAGCTGCTCCAAAATTTTTGTGGCTCTACTGTTTTTTTGGTTTTTTGTTTTTTTTTTTTTTGCATAAAGGAAAAAAGGATTGAATGTGGAAGGGTTGAATGCCAGCAGCAACGGGCAAGCTCTGCCAAAAGATGTTTTTTAAAAAAATTAAACAACATGAGGGGAATAAACAATGCAAATAACTATACTTTTTAATTTTTACTTACATGTAGATGTCTGGCTCTATTCAGCACACACAGCATATGCTTTTACAACATCTGAACACAATTTCCAAATGGAGAAAAATCTTTCACAAATTTTTTTGTTATTTTTATTCATTTTACTCTTTTACACAAATGCGTCTATATATTCTTGGGACTCTAAAGCTAAACATACTGGAAACACAATAAAGCATGACACCTATTTATCATAATACATTTTCTTTTTCCCACCCACACAATAGCAAATAACTGAATAAATGGGATTTCTTTTCCACAGTCAATTTTAATTGCATATATATGATTTAAGCTTAAGAATTTGGGAGGTTTTTTGTATTGTTTTTTTTTTCCAGGCAGAATGAGAACTGCAACTACAGTTTAAATAATATGCCTGGATAGTCCTATCCGGAGCTTTCTTTTGTTTAACTTTTAAGAGAAAGCATGAAGTTAAACTTTTTTATAGCAGGAAATTATTACAACCTGCTTTAGCTTGCTGTTCTCCCTACACCCAAGCTCCTGCCTTGACGAACCACACACTCCTTAGCAGGAAAAGCAACATGGCTTTTCCCATGCAAACGTATACTGAAGATCTTGAACCAACTTGACAGGCCAAGTTCAATCCTGCATGCTGCACCGCAGTACAGAAAATCCATGATTGCTTTAAATGTCCTGGTTACATGCACTGCTGCTACTCAAACTTGTCCACTTTGAAGTGGCTCAATTTCTCTCACACTGCACTGAACCTCCTATCGAGGGAAGGAAGGGTTCTCATGAAATAATCTAATTGAGAGCCATCTGGCCCTTCAGAGGTGGCAATCCTAATTTATTTCATTGTAATAAAATCCACCGGAGGCAAAATAGCAAAAATTCATATTACAGCATTCCTGGCCTTTCCACTACACACATAAAAATGACATTCGCTTTCTATGGACATTTTAAAGCCTCTTATTTTTAACCTAATACATGCCACAATTTTTTTTTATTATTATTTAAAAAAGAGATGCTTTTCAGAAAGCTATAGTTTTTCAATGCAGTGTTGTTGATGCATAAATTTAAAAAGCACTGTAATTCACAGAAATGCGAGTTCTGGACACGGTGATTAAAGATCTGTACGACTCTGCGCAGTGCATGTTGAACTACAGTATTCATCCTGCATCTCAAAGCAAAAAAAAATCTGATTAGTTAAAAGACAGTGAAGGAAAACAGTTGCAAAAAACCCAAAACCACAAACAAAAACCCAACAAAAAGCTCTACTGAAGACCATCACTACACAAGACAGTTCCTCAAACTCTTCTCAGCTCTAGACAATTTTATCCCTTTCCAAAAGCAGCCAAGTATACCAGCTGCTCTTATTCTGTGATTCATTATGTCCTGCAGCTTATTGAGAAAGTATGGCCTGGGGTGTACAGCTGCCCACTGCATATCACCCCGCTGAGGAGGAAACCACCTGAATGGAGGTGTTAATAGGCAAGACTCACAGGACTCAATGGTCAAGCAATATATAGCAATGTATGTTTTTACAAACATCATCTTAATTTCAGGGGTGCAGCGTCCCTAGGGAAGAGATACAGGGATGACAACCTCAAAGGCTGCCATGTAAGCTAAATGATTGGTGGTTATGCAGGCTGAAGGACTTAGTTAACTGGGGCAGAATTAAATTAAAACCAGGAGGATTTCGGTATTTCATGTTGCTGAAACCAAAGATCACTAAGCATCTAGGGAGAACTGGCATATTTATTATACAAGAAGCTGATAAACTGAGGGAGAGAGGGAGAATGGTTCATTCAGGGTTAAATGACACAGATAGCATCAGAGGTGAACATAGAGTGAAAAGACAGGGGAAAACAACCTTTGTGAAACAAACACGTTAGGAGAATCTCAAATAAGAAGTTATGAATACTGATTTTTTCATTGGTGAATATTCTTTATAATCGTGTCAGAGTCAGCAGTGTGTGATACAGAATAAACTATGAGTCAAGTCATTTACAAGAGGTTTGATATATCACTTGAAGGCAGCTTTTCATACATCTTTGAGAAAATGTTTGGAAAACCAGAACGCCTATCACGGATCATAAATATGATGAGGTGAAAGTGTAGGTAAAATAGACAAGTCACTGCCAAAGAGGAGCCCTGTCCTCTGTGCTTCCTTATTCAGTTGCTCAATTTCAAAAAAACTTCTTTTCTGTAAGTAAGAGCAACCAACGATGAGGCAAACAAGGGAAGCGAAGTTTCTGTGCAAGCCTTGAGTGCAACAGAAAAAGCACTTACAGACTGCTTGGCCATTTCCAGTAAGCAAGATAAAGGTAGGACGACGTAGACGCGAGGGGCATTTTACAGGCTGAGGAAAAGTTTGGTATAAACAGCCCAACTTGCTGTACAAATTACTATTTGTTTGTGACGGATGGTGCTCATGATCCAAAAAAACCTGCTGTCCCTTAGAGGCTCCTCAGATGTACTCCCACATAGGGAGAAGCTCAAACCCAAAGCGAACCCTTGTCCTCTCTCCTCCCACAGCCTCCACACAACATCATGGCTTCAACTCCCTTCCAGTACTCCAGCAGGGGGTTTGGACTAGATGATCTCTGGAGGTCCCTTCCAACCTGTTCTGTGATTCTGTGATGTGTGATTATGACATACAGGCCTTGCTGCCCTATTTCAGTTCAAATGCAAAAAGCACCATGCTTGATGGTTGACCAAAACCAAAAATGGAGCAAAAATTTCTCTTTCAGAGCTCAAAGCCTGTGGGTGATAACAGGGCACATTCTCTGAACATACTCTAGGGCCCACAAAAGAATAATAATAACAAAGTTTCTCAAACATTCCAAGTGTACCAGGCTCTCCCTTACTTTCAGGGGTCATAAAAACCATGCAAGCCAACAAAAACATTCTTCAAATGTAATCAAAATGAACAGACAGGTACGCTGCAACAGCAAGTGTTTTCTCACAAAACTAAAGAAATCTTATCTTAACCAGTTACTTAACTGTATCAAATGCAACGCGATCTCAAAAGGCAAAGTTACATTAGGAAACAATTAAAAATTTGAAGTAGAAAAAACCATGAAAGCTATGTAAGCCAAAGTTAAACTGGACATGGCTCTCTTATCGCAGATACACTTTTTCTGAGACCACGAGCAAGCCTCCCAGTGCTTCCCTGCAGCCACGTGTACCCCACAGGCCAAGGCCCATACTCAAACCCTCCTGCTCAATATTGATGCAAGCCTTCATCTCCTGGATGCAGTGGTAAGAAAGCATGTGTGTGGCACATCCTTCTTCTGAGAGGAAATACTGTGCTTCCAGAGGAAAACCAAAACAGGTGATGCTGTGTCCCTCAATGCCCTGACAGGGGTACAGGTTCTCAAACATGCCCTTCAGTCTTAATTCCTGAAATACTACATTGGACTCGCACAACAATCTGCCCAAATGCATCATCACAGGACACCATCTGCATGTGCCCAGTCCAAAGACTTATTAAAGAGCAGGAATATGCAGTATCTGGCAAGAAAAAAAAAAAAAGCTAAATATCGTATCACATTCTGTGGCAACCAGCATGAAACCCAAAATGCTGGTAAACAGATCGTTAAGGGTAACGGCAGTTTCCTCAAGTACAGGAGCAGTACACGGCCAGTTGTTTGAGCCTGGACAGATAACCACGCAGACGCTCGCTCATCCTCCGGTAACAGTTGGTACCGCTGGGAGGTCAGCCCGACTCCATTGTTTTCACAGCAATTTGCATTTTATTTTCCATAATGCTGTTTAATTTCACTTTTTCAATTATTACTCTCAGGCAATTGCTTTAATTATCTGTTATTCCACAAGGAACGACATTTTCCTCTGGCGGAGAGAGGGGCTGCATCAGACTGCATTATCTCTGACGAGCCTCTCCACGGGCAAGAGCGGGGCTGCCTTGCCAGCCTTGGCAGCCCAAGTGGAGCGGCGGTTAGCCAGCACCCACAGCTATTGCTGACAGATTGGCCCGCTCACCGCCACTCCGATGGCAATCTGCACAGGATTACCGGGCACGTATTAAACTTTTAAATGCAGGCAGCACCCCCTCTGAATTTCAGATTCGCCGAAGCAAACGGTATCAACCGTGGAACATGGCAAAACACATCCGACTGCAAAGCCAGAACAAGCCGCTTTCCCTAATCCAATGCTATGTTAATGCGAAGTTCAGCAGTGATGGATGGACTCATTAGCGCCGCAGTTATCGCCATCTGAACCAGGTGCCAAGACATATGGTTTAACAGATGTTCTAGCAAAAAGCTCTATTCTCCGCACTGCGCGAGTGTCCAGTTAAACCGGACATCGATAAGACACTGAAAACCGTACTGGGCTTCTGGGAGCCACAATTGTTCCCGGCTCAGGAAGCTGTTAAACATGGCCCGATTATGCAAAAACCCCTATTGCTCTGATATCCCAATTAGATACACAGAACAAATGCTGGACTACACGAACATTGCTTTCCAGACTCTCTGTGTACCCAAATGTTATTTATTCTATTCAGATGATTTCTCCACTGTCTTAGTACAGAAACAAAGTTTAAAACTTTGGAAGCTTTCTCCACACCAAATCTCCAAAACAAATAGGAAAACAGCCCCTCCACCACACCTCACCCCTGCATCTCCACGTTTACAATGCCCTGTGTGCGTTACTCTTTCAAATACTCAATACTTAACTCGTATCCACTCTGAGCACAGAGTGCAGATTAACGTGCAGAAGTGACTCTTGTTTGCAAGGTTATTCATTGATATAACGTGACTAAGCACTGGAATGCTCAGAATTTCACGGGGCGGGGAGGATGTCAAAAAAAAAGGTGGCCCTATATATACCAATTCAGCAACTCAACGTGAACAAAGCAGGACACTGCATCAAGTGCTAACAAATGAAAGAATCGTCATTCTTTAAGTGTCTTTCCAAAGAAAGACAATTCAGAGGCTCGAGACAAAAATGGAAAACCAGCAGACAACAACAACAACAACTATCAGTTATGATGTCTATATATGTTATACTTAATATTTTAAGATTACACATATATTTATGCTCACCTCTGATGGGAAAGAATTTTTCAGCAAGAACTTTGGCAAACTTCTGATGCCAAACACAGAGAATACCAAAGCATAACAGGTGGAAAAGCTAGGTTACCACCTTGGGTTTGAGGACTCTTATCACACCCCAACAGCTCCAGTGTGCACAATAGTACCGAAGTACAGCTGTTGGTGTGTGATACATTACGGCAGAAATTTTAAGGGGGGGGGGAAACTGAGAAAAAAAACCCACAGCACTGCATTCAGAAGGGGATAGGCAAAAAAAAATAATACACACCCAGAGTGAATGTATTTCAGAAACAGCATTGATGCTTGCTTTACAAAAACAGTAAGGACTTTGAAACAGCTTCAGAATTTGATAATTGTAGGTCATAAAGAGAATTCTTCAGCTAACAACTGAATCCCGTGGTAGATGAGGTTGAAACGGTGAAGGACAAAAAAATAAAATAATAAATGGAGAGCTACGTGTCTGTCCTGCTCCCACACCTACTATCCACACTGTAACAAAAGGTGTGTTTCAGATCATCTTGTTCAATCAGTTAAAACTCTATCTGTGCAAATATTTGTTTCATATTAATGCAGCTGCAACTTTTAAAGACTTCTGTTATCTTTGCTGCTTATCTTTCACTGCCAGAGCTTTGACTGTCCCAGACCTCCGTCCAAAATGCAAGAGTGGCAGGGAAGGAGTATGAAGGGGGAGAGAGACCAGATACCATCTGAAATCAAACAAGAACAGAATCTACAGCCATGAAAGTCAGAAGAAGTTCAGTTCAATGTTAATTCCTATTTGTCTCAAATGTTTACATGTGTACATTTATAGAAAACAGAGTTGATGAAGACTGTTATTACAGCAGTAAACACACAGGAAGCAGTGTACTGAAATATGTCTATTTTTATCTATTTTTATTCTCAAACACACAAAGGTATGTCCATTAATCCTATATAAACTAAGAAAAACGTAAGCATGGAAATCTGCATTCCCACAGATCATCTAGTACATGAATAGAGCTTTCTGCCCAATGACTAAAAAAAACAAAGATTACATGGGACACTACAGTGAAGTGCTACCAAGTTCCATTTTTCTACTTCAGGTTGTTACAGTCTTTCCCTCTTTCCTTCCCCTATCCAAACTTCCCCATCTTTTTCCACCTCCCAGCACTATTTATACAGGTATTTCAGATATGAATCAGGCTAAAACTTAAAAAAAAAACCTAATTAAAAACAACAGGAAAAAAGTCATCTCAGTCCTCCCCCCACACACCCCAAACAACAACAAAATTCTAATATGGGATAAAATCTTTTCCAGCTAGATCACTTTCCTGAGCTGACTTATGCACAAGCTGCAAAAGCTCCAGCATCAGCACACAGAGGGATGAGGGGAGCAAAGCGGAGACTACAGCAGCTCAGACCAAATCTGCCTAGAGCAGCTGCAGGACTGCACATCTCTAGGCACAGAAGTTTGGGGTTTGTTCCTTCTGCTGCTGCTGAATTTACTTCAGCCTTCCCCCAAAGCAGGGGGCTGGGAGAGGCAAAGAGGGCTGGCAGAGTCTGTAATGAAATCTGTGCCTGCACATTATTACTTCAATGCAAGCAAATGAGATCTTAGATCATTTCAGATACAAAAGGGCTTCGTGTCCCGGATTGCACCTCGGATCTTCCTTATCAAAGAAAGTGTTTTAATATCAAATTGTTTTTCTGCATTTTTTGTTGGGGGCTTTTTTCCCCCAATGAGATACCTTTTCTCTTTCAATAAGGACATAGCCAAAAGCTATTTTCTATAACAGAGTACTTGGAAAGCGTCTTCTTCCCACCCCCCAACCCCCCTTCATTTTTCATTTTTGCACTTTTTGTTGTTTTGTTGTATTGGTTGTTTTTTTTTTTCCTTTCTTCCCAGTGACCTTTCTTGCTATGAGAAAAATACATTCCTGGAATGTTTCATCTCAGGCTCTCAAAAACAATTACTTAGGCATTTGATTTGATCCACTAGTTCTTCCTTTCTGGATATTCAGTCTTTATGAATCTCTGGTTTGGTCAAAGGTTAAAGTGAACCTTTTCCAAGTCACACTCCAGAGCCTCACAAGGCCCATACATATCAACCCCAGGTTTTAAGGCAAAGGAGTAAGTTGACTGTTAGCTGTGTGCAACAGCAGTTACTTCCTGTGTTACCAATGGAAGAAAATGCATAGAGGTAAAGACGCCGATTCAGTCTTCTGTTATGCAAGTAGGATGGAGGGGTGGAATGATGAGAGAGAAGAAAAAAACAGGTCACCCTTAGACTGGTGAAAATTTGTGACTGTTTGAGTGAAAAGGAGGGCAACAGAAGTTCAAGTATATAATTTTAGTAGCAAGGTATCTTCAAGAACATAAAGCACTTACAAGCACAAGCAAGAGGAGTTACAACCTCAAGGTACCTTATCTTTCACCCTGTGAGAAATTACCACACCTGTGATACACACACACATGCAAAAAAAACCAAACAAACAATCCATCCATGAAGCATATGGAGGGACAAAACATATGTTTTCTGAGTTGTGCTGGCTGCTAACTGGGCTTTCTCAGGGGAGTGAAAGTTGAAAAGGATTATCTGTCAGAGCTATCGGGCTCTGAGGAGTGAGTGACAGGAAAGATTTCCAGCTGGCTGTCTCCATTGGGTCCTTCTGACCTAAGACCAACTGAGAGTGGTATGATCCTATTCCTAGTCTTGCCTCTGATATAGCAAAACCCAGCTCAATTTAATTTTGCCTGCTTTGTGTGCTCTATTTGGCAAGTCTCTGAAATCAAACTCCTCTTCCTCAATAAATGCATTATATGTTTGCTGAACTTAAACAAGTTCCTACTTGATAATGGAGTACAAATCATTCCTATTACTATGATGCCTTTTCACTAAAAGCAATGCAGCTACTGTTCCATTGGTGTTCCTTTTTTAAACTATGTGGTTTATTTGTCCAGGAATATATGTCCAGGAGATGGCCAACCTCTTTTCAGTGGCTTGTGGGGACAGGACAAGGTCACGGGCAATGGTCACAAGTTGGACCATAGGAGGTTCCGCACCAATGTGCGAAAGAACTTCTTCAAGATGAGGGAGACAGGTCACTGGAACAGGCTGCCCAGGGAGTTGTGGAGTCTCCTTCTCTGGAGATACTCAAGACCCGTCTGGATGCCTAGCTGTGCAACCTGCTCTAGGGAACCTGCTTTGGCAGGGGGGTTGGACTTGATGATTTCTCAAGGTTCCTTCCAACCCCTACAATTCTGTGATTCTGTGATATTTTGCATAGCAGATTTCTTGCAATCTCATTCTACCGATTAAAAAAAAAGCTCTTTAAAATTTTATCACGTGCCTATATGCAACCGTTACTCAAGGTTTATCAGCTCTGCTCTCTAATAAAAGAACTGAACAGATTGAAGCAACTGATTATAGTTCAAAGTACAATGCTTGCCAAAAAATAGATATTTTAAAGTACTGATTATAGTTCATTTCAAAGTACAATGTTTCCCAAAGTATGTAATTTACAGTTCTGAAAATATACAGAAACACACATTTAAGAAAATAAAGTTTTAAAGTGTGTATTTAGAAATCATTCTAAAATAATGTTGGTGCTTAAGGTTTATGTACTAAACTAAAGCATACCCATCAAGATTCACATTAACTGAAATGATTTTTTAATCCTTATTTAATGATAAAGTTGAATGTCTTTAAGGAGCAACTGTCAAACTTTGCCATCCTTCTACTTTACAGGTGGTCTTAGCTGTATATAACCAACCCCACACCAAAAAACAAAGCAGTTGCCCCAGAGAGATGGTGGTGTCTCTTTTTTTTTTTTTTTTTTAATGAGAAGGGGTTTATTTTCTGATTTTAGACATATCTTAAGATTTTAGCATACATACTACTTACAACCACATACAAATAAAAGTTGTAAGTCCCTCCTATTATGGAGACAGCAAAAAAGGACTGTCAATCATAGATAAAGAGCATCAAGTCCAACTGTTAACCCAGTACTGCCAAGCCCACCTTTAAACCACGTCCCTAAGCATCACAACAGTCCTTTTATGTTGTCCCATTAAATATGCTGCTGAGTAAAACTGATACGAACACTACAGTACAGCCACATCCCTCCAGCCACCTGCATGGACAAAGCATTAGCTGGAACTTCTATGATACAATAATCCTCAGAATTTATGACAACTGCATTACATCTGTGTTTAACTAGATCTCAAATGTCAATTATATGCATTTAATGATAATAAACTCTGATGTAGAGGAGCTGATTTACAAGGACAGAAGGCCCACAATGCCTCAAAGACTAACCCTTGTCTGCTGTCCACCACATTGTTCTAATCTCTAATCCAGGCTTTATAATATTAAAAATTTTTACAAGTTTTTCCATTTAACAGAGATAAAATTGTATTTAAACTAAATATTTTACATGCAGAAGAAAAAAAAGCTTAGGAATTTAAGTATTTCACCCACAGAAAGCATCTTGTCCTCTAGCCAAATAGACGCATGAGTTGGCCTTACCTGGAGCCACAACTTGTTATTCACTGCATCTCTCCCTGTAGCAATGCATTGAAACGTAGCGTTCTGCCCTGCATTGACCTCGACATCCCCAAGCCTTAAGAAATGTGGAGATTTATCTGTAGGGGGGGGGAAACAAAAATTACAAATAATGTTTATTGCTAAAACAGGTGTCAGCAACATTGCTGTCTCCCTGAAGATGCACATTAAACAACCTTTGGCAAAAAAAACCCAAAAAAAACCCAAAATCCCCAACAAAAAAAAACAGAAAGAAATTATTTGTTTCATCTCCGTTCAAGAAGAATGTTTTCCCTTCTCCCCTTAACATTAATAATAATAATGTTATGATATACATGAGGTATAATGAAGTCTTTCAAATATCAAAGCCAAGAGAAGTTCAAATGCCAAAATGTCAGCAGCACTTTACAAAAATATCCCAAAGACTTTTGATGATATGAAATCCATCATACTGTGAAAATCCCAATTAGCAGGATACTGCTCAGGCAAACATACTGTTCAGATTATTTGCAATGTAACTCGGAGGTCTTTTGTTTTACTAAACGAAATCATTTGTGCCACTGAATAGAGAATTTCAGGAGCTAACATATTTGTTTTCCACACTGATGAAGACCCTAGGAAACCTCAGTGGCACAACCACCCGCACAATTCATTAGATGTAAGAAACGTGAAAGACATGGTGGACAAAACACACCCTTACACAGTTCTCACCTATCCCTTTCTCAAGAACTACTGAAACATTGTTTTTCCTTACTAAAAACAAACAAAAACAAACCCCAAAACACACAGGCAAAAAAAAAAGCCAGAACCCAACACCAAACAAACAAAAAAAGCCCAAAGCCAAACAAAAAAACACACAAAACCCATGGAACACTCCCCACTCCCACAGGAAAAACTATCAAAATGGCACAATCAGGGTTTAAATATCAATAATTTAAAAAGAGCTTATCTGAATACTGTATCATATTGATAATCCACCGTTTTTGCTGTATACAAGTGCCTTTTGCTTTAGCATTTAAAAAAATACAAATAAAAAGAAAAACAACAAACCCAAAACAAAACAAAAAACAAACCACAACCCACAAACAAAATAAAAAACCCAAACACACACAAAAACCCAGATGTGTCAGATACTGAGACTGAATGCCAGCAGAGCTTCACTAAGTACAGACATCAGACAGCTGGGCTGGCTGAAACAAAGAGGTAACTCACTCAAATACCCTGTAAGCTTGGTGACCCTGAGAGCTATGGTTGTAACACGTTTGGGGTAGAAGATGACAAAATGTGAGATTGCCATTGAAGCTTTACTATTTGGCATCGTTTTGCAAATATGGGGGAGGAGGTTGTTATATCTTGATCATTTCAGAAAGCAATTAAATTACCAGCCATAAGATACACTACAATAAAATCTCGTTTTAGAAAGGCGTTGTCTAGGGGAAGATCAGAGGAGTTAACAAAACCAAATTACGAAATAAATATGATGACAAGCAACAGAAATGCATATAATTCATTCCTCGCAGGTTTTTATTTGTGGAATATTCTCAGTATCACAACTTGTGTTTGCATGTGTATATTTCTTCCTCAGGATTAAGCAGTAAAAGCAAACACAAATGCCTGAAGTCTGTCCACAAAAACAAAACAACAAAACCCAAACTTTCAGTACTTAAACAGCCAGAAGGCTTTTTTTTTTTTTCAACTCAGTTGTGTCCATTTGAAAAAAAAAAAAAGAAAGAAAAAAAAAGCCAACCAAAATACAAGGGCATGAAATTTGATAAGCTCCTACAAACATCTGCCAATTCAGCCTTCTTTAATCAGTGAGGATGTACATTAACATTAAACCCCATTTTGATTATCCACACCAACTACAGTATGACTAAAAGGACACTGAAGAGCTTCTACTTTTATATTACTGTATTCTTTACTTCTGGCAGATTTTACCCTGGTAAATCACCACTGCAACACTACATTTTCCCCTGGAAGCTGCAACAAAAATACTACTGAAAGAACAAAGAACATCAGTGATCAAGTGATGAAAACTCAGCAGTCTACAGCAATATCAAATCCGTCCTGAAAAGACAGAGAAAAATGCAGTTCTTAATCATTACTTACCACAAGGGTAACTGAGAACCTGGATGTCATCAATGGCAATGTAGCCATATCTCCCATCTGAGACTTCAGCTTCAAATATTACCTGTCAAAATGAAAGAAAAAAAATGTTTACAATGCTCATTTCTGCAGAATTCCCACAGTGGCAAGCGCGTAGATATAAGACACATTGCCTTTTTCATTTAGTTGAAGTTCCTACAAGGCCTGACGACTGAATGGAATATTTATTACTCAACGTATTGCGCTCCCACACAACTCAAACACATGGCTTGCTTTGGATGTGCTGCTCATGACACACCATAAAAGCACGTTTATTAACTCAATTAATGGCACGCTGCTTTCACTCCGCTAAAAGAACAAACGTGATCCAAGTCCGAAACAAACGCCGCTGCTTTCAGATGGGTTCGACATCACAGCACACAACCCATCAACAAACTTTATTCTCATTGGGAGTCACTAATTTCTATTCTCATCGGGGGTCACAGCGCAGTGTCCTGTGACCTTCACCAGCGGAACCGCTCCAGGAAACGTGCAGCAGCTCCCTGTGGCAATAAAAAGAACAGCTGTGGCATCACGTTCATGGAGCAGACCCTCAACTGCATAACTGCATTCTTCACTCTCGCAAGGCGATGGGAAAACTGCTGTGTGTGCAGGAAAAGATGAGACGGTCTTCACACCCAACTTGTCCCACCCCGAAAGGGCAGTGAGAACAAAGAACATGTCTTGGGCTTTTCCAGAGCACCCAGCTGGTTTCTGTAACTGATGCAGCGAAACAACACCAACTGGCCAGAACAAATATTTTGTCAAGATTCAAGCTTGAGAGTACAGTGAAAGTAAAAGGAAACTGATTGGGGGGGGGGGAAGGATGAAGCATTAATCACTAAACTAAAAGAAAGTTTTGGCAGAGTACAAGCATGCAAGTAAAGACTGATTCAAGTGACATGATATACATCTGCTGTCATGATGACCCAAAATAAGTGTCTCTTAGGGTCTTCTGTGCAAGGCAGCCTTAGAGCAAGTCAGGTGCACTACAGATAATCCTTTCAAGTAGTTTACATTTCGCATTTGTGGGGAAAAGTTAAGGGAGGAGCAAATGCAATGGGTTAAGAACACAAAGTACTCACAGGTGAGCAGGAGAATGCTCACTGAGCACATTACTCAGGTCTTCTTACTGGTGGATTGACATGGCACCTTGCTAGGAAGTAATGCCCACCACACTCTTCAGTCTCAACAGAACCTGGGGAATAAGCAGCTCCCAAATACCTTCGGAGATGCTTTTGAACCTCTCGTTCACAAGAACTACCTTCTTCAGGAAAGTATCTGGCACTTGGGCAACTGCTCTGAACGCTGCATCAGAAACACTACCATGCACTCATGCTGCACTCTACATTTCCTTACACTCACCTCCCACCCAGACAGGCAATGTAATTTATCTTGCCACAAAAGGAGACAGAGCTGTATAAACCATGTGCCCTGTTTATACTCAGGACCAATCCCACAACCTCACAGTGGCATTAAATAAGGAAAACTTCCAGGGAAAGTTTGCTATGGACACATCCTTGATGTGGTTTACAGGGTCACGCAATGTATGCTTTGACTGAAGAAAAAGGAAGCCCATGGAAAATCCACGACATGAAAAAAACCTCCAACACACAAAATAAATAAATAAATAAAATAAAATTCCAGAAGGCATTTAAGTGTTATTGGGAACAATATTTGTGAGGCAAGTAAAAGAAAAATCAAGTGATTAAAAAGACAGATGCTAGAGAGTTGGCATTTCATATATATATGGTGCTAAATTATTTTTTATTTACATTCGTAATTGCCATAAATAACTATAGACAGCATATAGCAAAAGGTGCAGCTCAGTTAAAAAATTATCAGGCTTTAATTTGGTAACATCTGTTCACATTTAAAATGGAAAATGGGGAAAGGGAACTGCATATATAGGTTAAACAAGCAATTTAAAATGCTGACAAGTCATACCAGAACCAGCTGTAGTTAGTTCTCTTTCTCTCATGCACACACCGCTTGAGAAAAACCAGGCTGGTAAGCCATTCCTTTCACCAGAGAAGGTTTACCCTAATAAGACACAAATGCTTTTCGAGTGAACCCTGCAATTAGTCTGAACTGCTGTTCATCTTACAATCCTAAAGAATGGCTTAACACTTCTGTGTTAGCTGAAAAATAATTCAGATTATCACTCTAGCCCAAAAACATTAGCTCTCCATGTAACTATAAATATCCTTCCCTTATTACAATTTAATGGCATGGTCACCTAGTGCACTTGTGAGAGATGCTGGCTAGCTTCCTTTAATGGAGAGGAGAAGAGGCTGCTTTTGGGGGATGAATTGGGCTTGCACAGAGCAGAGCTGTGGAGACAGCTATCCTGTCTGGCTTGTAGCAGCATCACTGCAATGAATGAGAATGAATTACCTGAGCTACTCAGCATTTCCCAAACGCTACTCAAAGGAATTAGATTTGATCCCTGAATTTTATATACAGTTCCAAGGTGATACTCAGTTACTTATTTGTCCATATAAAATAGCATGTCTGTGTTTATCAAGTGGCTGCATTCAGATGCAAATGAAGATACAGTGTCAGAAATCCCCAAAATGGACATGCTGCTACATATTTAACCAGCCCTGATGTATCTCTTGTCCATTTATAGGCCCATTTTCCCCCTAAAACCACGCAAGCTTTTAGTGAATGCAGTATTATTTGGGAAAAATCCATGGGTTTACGACTGACAGGATTAACAACCATTTCCATTTGTCTGGTTTGTACCTCTTTCTTTTAATGACCCAAATCAGCAGCAAATTGATCCCAATCACTCTGCTATATTATTCACAATGTTGTTGACTTCTGTTCTAGGTCTACAGGTAATTTTGCCTCAAATTTTAAGAGTCACAGGATATTCAGTCTATCTCATATAGAAAGCACTCCCTTTTCTTTGATTATCCATCTCATCCTCTGAAGTTCTTTCTAACTGCACTACATTCTTTGAAGATAACAGCAGATCTGGCACACAGTAATGAAGATGTGGGTGAGTCATAATTTATTAAAAAAACATAGTATCGTTATCTAATTTATACTGAACTTCCTTAACCATCCGTAACACTTCATCTGCTTCTTTTGACCAGCACTGCTCATCTTGCTGCCGCGTACCAGTAGCAAGCTCTGAGTCCATCTTTCTGTGTGGGAAATTGGGATTTTCTTTAATGTGCACTATTTTGTACCTCTTATTCTAAAACATGCTGCGACTTTATTGTCCAGCCACTCACATCTGGTGATACTGTGATGGTCCTTCTACAGGTCCTCACAATCACATAACTAACTTTGCTCTTCCAAAGTAGCTTTCAACTGCAGACTTTCTACCATCATACTGTTCTCTGGCCCCACCCTGGGGCCCCTGTGAACATGTTGAAAAGCACAAATCTCTACAGGATGCCCCTAGTGACAACTTCTGGGCATACTGACAACTTATTCCTACCTTTCCTTTTTCCCCATAAACAATCATTTATCTATGGAAGTACCTTTCTCTTGATAGAACGGCAGCTTAGCTTCACTACTAGGCTTTGTAGAGGGACCATGCCAGAAGCCTTTCAGAAACCTGGTAGCCTGTATTGGTCAGATAACCCTTATCTACATGCATACTAAACCTTTCTAGTTCCTTTTGAAGGGCTCAAGGTTGACAATTCAGTGTATGACACGCAACGTACAGCAAAAAAAAAAAAAATAAAAGAGGAAAAAATATTCTAGTTCCTTTGTGTCAGGCACTGCAAAATAGAGCACACTGTTTTCACATCCGAGGTCTAAAATGCAGATGATGACAATCACTCTTTGACTAACAGCATTCTATAAATAAACATTTGTGGACATTTTAAATACTCAAGAGTATGTGAATGCAATAGGAAAAAAAAATAGTAATTATTACAGCAGAGACCCCCAGAGGGATTTAGCTGCTGAGGCTCAATACTTAAGAAATACTCAAACTCCCACATTCAGACACAGCCCTAACACTGAAGACTGTAATCACCACGAAGGCTGAGCCTGCATTTGGGGGAGTATACCAAACACACATCTTAAGGACTGGTCTCGTTGAATTTTACCTCTTCTCAGGCTCCAGAAATGTAGGTATCCTCATTATTAGTTTGAGGCATTGATCAAAATAAGCATTGCCAAATCATACCTGGACAATTAAGTATAAAACATAGTCTGGAAAGAGGGAACAACTCTGTAGCCCAAAGCTTACTCTTTTAATAAAATTCTCTCTAGGTTTTGTAAAAGCTATTTTTTTGTAATCCATACAACTGCCAGCAAATGGGATATTCCAGCATGGTTTGAGAACTTCTCTGTCCTTCCTCAGCTGGACTAATCCTAACCACTCATGACACTAAAGAATCCTAAGATCACCATATATACGAAGCAAAACATCCAGACATCAACTAGATAAAGCCAAGTTTTACAAGGCTTCATTGTAACAGAAATGTAGCATTTAATTGACTAACTTTTCCTGCTAGGCTCTACTACATATTCTCAGGTGGAGCTGAAAGGAATTTGAGATGAAACCCCAAAAAAAAGAAAAAAATAAGAAATAAGAAAAAAAAAAGAAAAAAGAAAAAAGAAAAAAGAAAAAAGAAAAAAGAAAAAAGAAAAAAGAAAAAAGAAAAAAGAAAAAAGAAAAAAGAAGAAAAAAGAAAAAAGAAAAAAAGAAAAAAGAAACACCAAAAAATAGAAATAGATCTCAATTTCCATCATGTATTCAACTTGCAATATCTTCTTTTTCATCTTTTATTAGCTTAGTTATCTGAAATCAAACTTGTAAATGCTTGGTGGAGAACTGTTTTAGCTAGCTATCGGTAAATAGAAGGTATGTCTGACAGATTGCAATACAAACAACAACCACCAAAAAAATCCCCAGAAACCCCGTTTCCTCAGAGTCTGGAATTTCTGGAAGTTTTGGGCCCTTTCCTCACTATTCCAGTATGCATAATCCTCATGGTGTGTATTTTGATCTATTTTTGGCACCTTCCACGTCATTTCAATTCAACTTGTATATAAAATAAATGAAGTTACTTAAGAATCAAACAAAGCAGTGGAGTTATATTAACTAACTTCTTCATATCTGAGTTGTATTAACCTTGCCAGACTCTTTCAAAAGGACATAAAAAAGTAACTATTTTAAATCTGGGGGTTTTTTTCCTACTTCATACACACCTCTTTCATTGATAAATTTTAGTTTGTATACCAGCACAAAAGGGTGACTCCAGATGCACTTGAACCTAGTATTTACACACGAATTGGTCAGGATTAAGCAACACCTACATGCAAGTTTGGTTTGTAGTAAAATAACTTTCTAGGGACGAAAAGCCACTAACAGCACGAACAGTTATGCATAAAACACTAACAAATCCTGCTCGCTGACAAGTTTCTAATTCTATCCAACACTTTGGCTCTGTTAAAGGCTTTTTAAAATACTAAAGCAAAGACTTTATTTACCATGAAACTAAAAATCAATATAAACATTAAAACAGTATCTCATTATAAAAGAAATACTTAATGAAAGCTAGCTGAAAACAAGAAGGAAGAGTGAAACCATTTTTTACCTAACAAATAGAAATTCTGTTGACATAATAAAAAGCATTTCCCTTGTGAAAGTTATAGATAATTTTGCTGAACTCATTTAGAAATCATGAAAACATAATTACTTCCATTTGAATGCTTAAGTAATGCTGTGAGGCAGCCTTTGCTGCTGACAGGGCCCAGGAGAATTTCCAACACAGCAAATCAAACACTTGGGTGAAACTTTTGAGATCTCAATTCTGCCAAGTCAGCTAATGCCCCATTATTACTTCTTCCTCAGCAATGCACTTCCTGAGATCGGAAAACCCAGGAGATAATTAAGGACATGTCGCTAGCACCCTTACCGGCAAGGCTGGTCAGCAAATGCCCATAGATTTTTTGACCATCCCAATCACCCCTGGGGAACCTTGATACACACACCACCTCTGGTCCCAAAATTTGTGTCTAAGATCCACTCAACACTGGGAAGTCTGTAGTCCTGAGGTGTATCTCAGTTGGTGCTCTCTAGTGAGGAACCACCCAGGAAACACACCTACCACAGTTACCGGAGGATTTATTAGCTGTAAGTGAGCTCCCCTACTCAATCTTTGAGAAGTAGACAAAACCCAACCTTAAAATTGTCTCTTTACATATAGGCACTAACTGTATGTGAGACTTAAGTGAGCTACACAATTTAAACATGAGGAGAATTAGTGACAGTATTTTACCACCACAACCAACATCCTTGCTGCTGGAAAGCATACAATGAAGACGAAGTTGAATAAACCTTTGAAAGGGCCTGTATGACAGAGTTATCTGATGCTGGGGCAGCTAGAGACTAGACCTAATGACCCTGAAGCCCCCTGTGTTAGAGCTAGGAACACCTTCCATCCTTCCACTTATCTGTGCTTACTTGTCTTAAGCCGTTTACACCAAATCTTTCTAGGCTCATGCCTAGAAAATGTCTGGATGAAGCACCAGGCACAGAAGAGTTACAGCTGCTTTTGCTTTGGAGTAGCAGTAGTTTATCATCTGGGAACACTTAACAGCTTTAGAAAAACCCACCCTGCTCTTGACTGACTGAAGTTGAAGAAAATACACACTTATGCTTTCTGTAAATGCAAGATCTTTCATAACCCAAAATACCTGTTTAAGGATGAAAATTCTTGATGATTGAAATTTAAAAATAATAATACTGCATGTGAAGGTGTGTCTTTTAACCATAGGAAATAAAAAACATAATGGCATTGTAAACCGTGACATTTAAAGGCTAACATTGGGCCAGCAGCAGTAAGAGCCACAAGCTAAGAATCAATACTGTTTTTTTTGTGATAGACCCAAACTTTACTTTCTAGTAGGACAGCAGCAGTCCTCTTGAACAGGGGTAGCTACCAGAAAATGCATCAGTAGAGTCTGGCACAATGCAACTGTCCTTTTCTAAACCTAGAGCAGAGGTCAGACTTCTTTGCCTTTCAGTGACCTTTGGGAATTCCCTATCATCTGTGGAATTTTGTTTTGGTGGGTTTTTTTTNCCATATACATTCCCAATCAAATTACTGACACATTTAAACACACTCAGTAATCATAACCATTGTCCCTTGAAGTAACCATGGCATCTTTACCATATGCAATTTAAACAAAAAACAAAACAAACAAAAAAGACAACTTCATAGAAATCATCTATAAAGAACTTCAAAGACTGAGCCAAGCAGGCTGACTGAAACCAGCAGACAAAATACATTCATGTTGGACCCTACACTGCTTTCCAGAACAACATTTTCCAGTCCATCTCAGAGAAAAATGTCTAAATCTGCTCAGTTTCAGACCAGCAACCAAAAAAAATTTGAAACACCTATTCACAGAGCCAAATCCATATCCATGAATTTGCTTCTGCCAGAAACAGATACTGTGCAAAACCACTTTTTCATTGCAGCCATCACCACTGGATGTACTGACAGGCACCTTCCTTCCTTTCTTTTCCCTTTTCTTTCCTGCTGCTCCATAAGAAAATTCTCATCAGCTAGAAAGGAATCTATCACCCTTCCTCGAAAGGGTTCATACCCAGCCTGCTTTGAGAACAGCCCCTTATCGAAAGGAAATGTGGAAACACACAGTGAAAAGATACAAGAATGAGTGTTCATTTAAAAGTGTAAGGGGTTCATTCATTCACAACAGAAGTGCAGAACAGTATGAGACTTTGCCTGTGAGTAAAACCAGTACCTAGCATATTTCAGAGATGGGTCTTGACAGAAAATATTTTGAAATATTCTAAGTATTTAAATTTGGTTTTAATTCTTTAAAAAGAGCCCTTACTTTTTGCTAATGTGAGAACAGTTAACATCTGCAAGCAGAATTCAGTGGTCAAAGACATCCAGTTGTCCCAGCTTACAACAGCAGCTAGTATCAGGAAGGAAGCAAACACACACACCAAAAATAAAACAAAAAGGCAAAACCACACAGCACCTCCTAACTCCATGTCACTGTGACCAGACTGTGGAATAATGTCAACACGTCTTAAGTCGGGAAAATTAGGACAAAATATCTTCTAATACAAGTGGAAGGCAGTTTAATGGATACTGTTTAACAGATACTTAAGAAATACAGACCAACTGTTGCTAAGGTATAAAAAATATATACAAAAAAAGAAATGCCAACTCCAAAGCAATGGGCAGGTTGTGTCAAAGTGAGTAGAAACACTCATTGCATCAGCACCTGCATACACTAATACTGGAACTAGCACTGCTTCTGTAGGAAATTACTCTGACGTGTTCTCTCCAAAATGTACTTTGAGATTCAACAGCACTAGTTCTACCCTCAAATTCTGTACATCATCTTGTTTTATCCTCTCTATTCTGCATTAATCATGACACACTGGTTCTGGACAAACACAGAAAATGACAGCCATCTGTACAAACAGCTTATGTCTAAAGATACAGGAAGTATGACGTCAAAACTTTTCCTTGTATTCTGTCTTGCACGATATCCACTAAACTGAACTCAGTCTGGCAGAGCTCAATCTATCTGGCAAGGGGTGTCAAGGGCAACAAGAAAGACTTCTGTAAGTACATGAGTAGCAAAAGGAAGACTAGGAAAATATTGTCTTGCTACTGAATGGGACATAGGTCCTGGTGACATGGGACTCAGAAAAAAATGAGGTCATCTTGCTTTGGTCACCTTCATCCTTACTAGTAAATCAAGGACCCAGAGACCAAGAAGAAAGTCTGGAGCAAAGAATATGTGCTTGAAGATGAGCATATATTGGGAGCCACCCTGATGGAAAGCAGCTGGTAGAAAAGGACCTGGGGTTCTGATAGGCTCCAAACTGAACAGAGACCAGCAATGTGCCCTTGAGGAAAAGAGGCTAATGGTATTCTGGCATGTATACGAGAAAGCATTGCCAGTGGAATGAGAGAAGTGATTCTTCTCCTCTACTCAGCACCGGTGAGGCCACATCTGGAATGCTGGATCTACTGCTGGGCTCCTCAGTACAACATACCGAAAAGCCCAGTGAATGGCTACACAAGGATGATGAAGGGACTGAAGCATCTCACATGAGAAAAGGCTGAGACAGCTGGGACTGGTCAGCCTGAAGAAGAGAAGGCTCAGGAAGGATCTCAGTAGCGTATTTAAGACCCTGCAGAGAAGGTGCAAAGAGGATGGAGACAGGCTCTTTTCAGTACATTAACTGCCTCATATATGTCATTCACAGGGTGTACAGTAGGGACCAAGTTTTGGTGATTTTGCCTTTAGCAAAACTACTTTGGGAGACCATGAAGATAAAAACTTTGAAAAGGTCTCTAGATGCACCAGATATATAAGGCCTCTAGATACTCAGATTCTATTTCAACAAGTCTCTGAAAATTACCTTCCTACTTCCAAAAACATTAAAGCAAGTAACAGCGAAACTGTTTAAATTGTCACTATTGCTTGGCTAGGAGTAATATCACATGTCTTGCTTAATGAAACCAGGTAAGTCACATTAACTTCCTAGTTAAAGTATAAAGTTGCATTTTAGATTGTGAAAATGGATTATTTCTTTCTCCAAGTAGTTCTACATCAGAAATATGTCATAAAGATGAAGAGGTGCCAAAAGGAATGGCTGTGGAATCTGCCTGTGAAATCCCTAAGATAAACATCAGTAAGGAATTATAAAGATCTGGTTTATTTAACCAATGGTCAAGGCCAATATTTTATAACAACTCAGAAGGGAATTTCCAGTTACATCCTTCTGGGATACTTTTAAGAGTTTTCAGGCATTATAAAATTAATAACAAAATAATTAAATACAGAAAATTTGTCATTTCTTCCATTTATTTGGAGCAGAAAGCTTTCCACCTTATAATCTCAGTTTGCAGGGAGAAGTATGAAAGAGCTAGATGCTGTTAAGGAGCTGAACAAATGAAACTGGATCAGAGCAGAGCAGACAAGTTACTGACAAGTCAAGTCAGGCACATCACAGGAAGACATAAATCAACAAGACAGAGACTTGTGGGCAAAGAACCTCCTCTGCCCCCCTTAAAGCCTCTACCTTGAATATACCTACTAAAATCTTATTAGTTCTTTTCCCTTCTATCTTCCCTCTATTGATCAATCTGCGAAGACATCGGCTACATCGACTGGCCTTTAAGCAAATAAACTAAAATGAAAAGTCAAACAAAGGAATGATGAATGCTGAAGTCAAGAGAAAAGGGCCTCTCCGTTCTGAAACAAATCCATGTTCATTTTCTAAGCACTGCAGATTAATACTGAGCAGTCATTCTTTGTTTCTTATATAGGTGTAACCCCAAGCTATTTCAGCAATTTTGGCTACCAAAATGAGTAATGCTCACAGTCCTTAGCACAGTGCATAGATTTATCCTTTTTCTCCACAGAAAGAGGATGGCAAAAATCCTTCCTACCAGAAAGAAAATTGTCTCTCGAAAGACAGAAATAACCAAGAGCTATTCATACTCGAATTCTTCAAACTTTTTCAGGGTAAAGCACCAACTTTTAAAAAATTATTCAGGAAAATAGCTATGAAGCACTGAGCAATTACTATCAGTGAAGCAGCTTAGGTTTTATAACTAGCAGAACAAATCTACCATCGCTTCTTTTAATTCGAGGCATATTTTTAACGTTCCTCTAAAATAATTTTCTAACAGATGGATATTAAATGGCAGAAAAAGATTGCACAGATGTACACTAACCTTTCACCTCATAAAAATACAATTTTTATCTACAATAAGCAGATAAGAGAGAAGAACGTCCTTACTAGCAACCTTCTGAAGATAAAAAAATCAATCCCAAAACAAACACATTTTACAATCCATGCTCTCAAGGTTCATTGTTCATTAATGTAAGCTATTGTAAGTTATTAAAGAATGTGTCACTGGCAATTACAGGAAAGTCAGAATGTGTATTTAAGTCGCATGTTTTCCAACTGGGAGACAGGGGCACCATCCCACCAGTGGAACCAGTTACATCTGTATCACAGCAGGCTGCCTTATGTTCAACATGGCACTTTTCACTTACACGATATTTTTATAAAAGATGACAAAGGCGATTCTTAAGTGGGAGTAAATTAGGGATTGCCATTGAAACGGTGATTCCCTCTTCACCAGATTCAGGCTTCTGCAGTCACAAGCAATCATCATCACTTTCAGTTCACAAAGGATTGCGGATCATCTGCTACACTCGCCACAGGCCGCAAGAAATTCCCAACATTGAAACACAACAACCACAGACAAATCCCAGGCAAAAGTCACCACACACTACCACACTAGATCCTTAAGGCAGCATCAGTGTATCTGCAGTAAATTCTCTATCATTATCTGGAAAAGTCCACATAAATTAGCAAAGATCACCCAGAATACACATTTCACAATAGGTGAAAACCTATAGGCCTTCATCTGCTTAGATACTTTCTTCTGAACGCCAAGTCTTACAAAACTTTCTAATAAAATCAGAAGCCTAAACTGTAAAGCAAAGTACAAGGTGAAAGGCACATCTGTATACCAGAAAGAAACAAGGCATCTGGTGATAGCATTGTAAAACATTTCAGCATTTAGTAACTGTTATATAGATGTATGAATGAATGGGCTTAACACATCCCTGTATGTACATGGAATTTGCATAAGCTATTGACCACACACAATGACCAGGTTGTAGTGTCCCATCAAACATTAACTATGTTTATCCAAAGAATCCTGATAAACTGCTGGATGTCATTTTTAGGTAGCAACCATTTTCACATGTTCCAATGCAATGCAGCATTTGGAGCAAGTCAACTGGATTGCATACAAGTCTTTTCTGAAGAGGAGTCACCAAGTGCTCAATTGATCCACACAGAATTATCAGATTCTTCTCTCATCATCAGTTACAGCAGACCCAGACACCTGGAGTACTGTGTCCAGCTCTGGAGCCCTCAGCACAAGAAGGACATGGAACTATTGGAAAGGGTCCAGAAGAGGGCCATGAGGATGATACGAGGGCTGGAGCACCTCCCCTCTGAAAACGGGCTGAGAGAGCTGGGGCTGTCCGGAGAGGAGAGGAGAGGAGAGGAGAGGAGAGGAGGCTGTGGGGAGACCTCATGGCAGACTTACAGTACCAGAAAGGGGCCTACGGGAAAGTTGGGGAGGGACTATTTGCCAGGGTATGTGGTGATAGGACAAGGGGCAGTATTTTTAAACTAGAGCAGGGAAGTGTTTAAGTGAGGATGAATGTCTTGCCTCCAAGCATATGCTGTGAAATGGAGTGCAGCACTAGCAGAGTTCAAGATGATGCACCTTCCATGCAACCTGGACAGCTGCAGCACAACTTGCTTCTTTCATTCTGTACCTCTGATGGACCACACTGACATGGCAATGAACCCTAGAAAGCACTGCAGAAATTATTAGATGTTTATCAGTACATGCTGAGCAAAAAGGCGTTTGCTACCTTCTCTCAGGAAAAAGTGACAAACTAGTCAAAGTGAGGATCTCCATCAGGGTGATGTGCTTCATCAGCCACATCACATTGCTGAGAAGAGCCAACCGAACAAACAGAGTAGCTGTTAAGAGTACTATGTTAGAGTACTAACACCCTCAGGCACTGGAAGAGTTATAAACTGAAACATATTTCTACTACTTTTGAAATAGAAAACTAAAATGGTGGGGACACATCTGGAGCAGGAGATAAGCTTTTTCATCTCAAGCAGCTGAGTGAAAGGCCAGTGCATGAATAAAGTAAATGGGACAGACTGGAATACAAGCATTGAGGTATCACAACTGGAACATAGAAAGTTCCATCTGAATATAAGGAGGAACTTTTCCCTGTGAGGGTGACAGATCACTGCAACAGGCTGCCCAGAGAGGTTGTGGAGTCTCCTTCCTTGGAGACATTCAAGACCAATCTGGATATGTTCCTCTATGATCTACTCTAGATGATCCTGCTCAGGCAGGGGGGCTGGACTTAGTGATCTTTTGAGGTCTCTTCCAGCTCCTAATATTCTGTGATCACAAGGCAATAAATATACCAAAGTAGAATGCAGTTAGCACGAATTCCAAACTCCAACTTATTCAACTTTCACATCACCATCACATCTGGGGATGTAATCACATCTGGCAGTAATGTGCATCACCCAATAGGGAGGAAAACAACGAACACTCAATGCCCCCAGAACACACTACTGGTAGTGCAAGGTTTTATATCACTTCCAAAACATCCATTAATACAAAAGCCACTATGCCTAAGGAATTCTGGAAAGAAAACAGTCATAGATGAAACCACAGGGATAAAACTTAACATAGCAGAGTCATCTTCCAAACAATCATACCTCCCCAAGGTGTTTACAGGGTATTAACCAATAATTAACCAATTCTCTCTGCAGAGTGCCTCAGCCCCATTCTTGCAATCACCATCCTGTCACAAACGTGCCAATTGCAGAAGGCTGTCTCCGTTACGAAACAAGTTACCAGAACACACACACTCGCACCCAAAACATGCTGCCTTCCACACTGGACTTTTTCCTCAACCATCCTGACTTGAAATACCAACGATGAATTTTCTCATTTAACCACACGGTAAGTTATGTTTTGGCTAACAACACATAACAAATAGTACTAAGAGTCACCAAATACTTAAATTAAACAAGAAGCACTTGAGAAATTTGAAGAAACTGGTATGATGAGATATTCTCTAATGGTGTAATGTTCCACAGAGGTTCAGTTAGTCATGTGTCAGCCCAAGCAGCAAGACTTTATTACTTTTGAAAAGCAATCTGGAACTGTAAGCCTGAACGTAGATTTAGCTCATCGCCCAGGTTTACTTTAGACCCCCACACCTGACATTTGAACACAGAAGCTCTAGGCAGATTTAATCCTTTTAAAACAAACACCACACAAGCCCTATCCTTTTTAATTTATTTCACAGCATTTGCTAAAATTACTTTTGCACACCTTGCTTAAATAACCATAAACACGATTCAATAGTCTTTCTGTCCAGCTCCTTTACAGGTGGTGAAGAGCAAACAACTAACACCCCAAAACACTACCAAATAAGATCACCTTTCTTTTATCAGCATTTGCTAATAGCTGCAACCCAGCGATATTCCAGAGGATGGCTTCTCCTCTGTAATCTGATTGGGAAGTAAACAGTGTGACTTCGCCAAGCAGACTTTCATGTTGATCATGGCAATCGGTGATCATGACAGTGACCATAGTGACAGGGCTATTCAGAGCATTTCTATTCTGCTCCTTGCAGTGATTACTGTTTAATAATGGCCAACACGACAAATTGAGTGATAGCCACTTTGACCTTTGGCATATCCAACTATCCTTGGCTTAAATTTAGTAAATCCTGTGCACAAAAACAAAGTCAAACATCACAGTCCTGACAAAAGTAAGTGATGAATAAGGACAATACAAACTAAAAGAAGAAAAACGTGTGATCCATCTCTGTGCTGTAAACAAGTCTTTGGATGTGAAAAAATTCAAGGTATTTGTAGAACAATATATTCAGTGGATGTCAGAATATCTAGGCAACTCAGGTGCCATTCATCTTGTGCCTGAAAGGTATGTAGAACAATCCCTTGCTAAAAGTCATGGCTTCTTTCCCTCAGTCCTCTTTATCTTTTACTACCTTACTGTAAATTGCTGACTGCCTCAATTATTAAATCCAGGATGCATTTTTAAGAAAAAATTACTTTCATTGTAAGATCAGCAATTTATTAGTTGCCTGTCCTTACCAACGCTTATGAATACTAAAAGGTGTGCGTCAAGAGGACGGGGCCAGGCTTTTCTCAGTGGTGCCCAGTGACAAGCGAAGGGGTGACAGGCACAAACTGGAAAGCAGGAATTTCCACCTCAACATGAGGAAAAACCTCTTCACAGTGAGGGTGGCAGAGCACTTGCACAGGCTGTCCAGAGGGTTTGTGGAATCTCCTTCTCTGGAGACATTCAAAACCCACCTGGACACAATCCTGTGCAAACTGCTCTAGGTCATCCTGCTTTAAAGGGGAGTTGGACTAGATGATCCCCAGAGGTTCCTTCCAACCCTGATGATTTTGTGAGATGCTGTCTAAGTCCTACACACATGCAGAGTTCGGTTGTTAGGTTTGGCATTTTTTTTTTGCACGGGATTTTGTTGTCTTGGTTTTAGTTTTTTTTCCGCAGCAGTGACTTTAGCGGGGGGGGTGTGAGGGGGGTAAGAAAAGTTTATGAAGGGGTTGGATAAAAATTGTCACTGCATCATCAGTCCTTAAAACTGATGCAATGTGAAATCAAGCTCACAGCAGTTAGCCGAAATTAAGTTTCTTACTGCACATGTCCTGAGGAAAGTGAAAATAAAGAAGAAATGGAATATTACATCTGCAGAGATTTTCATGTCATTGCTAAACACTAACCGATGAAGAGTGTATTCCAATACCTACACGCCAGTAAGACTATTACTGATATGTCAGGTCAGAGTAGCTAGACAAGCACAAGTGCTACGCTTTACACAACATGTAAATTTAAAAAAAAATACACCCCATTTTAATACCCCTATTTATAACAAGGGCTACCAACACAAATCAACACAAATAATTTTGCACCTGAACCAAACTACACAGAAGTAATGACTACAGCACTAACAGACAGATTTATAATGTTCTTTTAAAATTTAAATAAGCGTAAGACACACAGAAATGAAAATTTCTTATACAGAATTCACAGAGTTGTTAACTAGTTGTCTTTTTTGATTAGTAAAATCCATGCTGGGGAAAAAGGAAAAAGACGCAACCAAAGCCATTTATTTATGTACGTTTCTGCACTAAAATGCAGTTGGATTATTTGATGATTTGTTTTCGCTGACAAACCCTTTCATAGGTGTGGTGGTTTGACCCTGGCTGGAGGCCAGGCTCCCACCAAAGCCACTCTATCACTCCCCTTTTAGCTGGACAGGGGAGAAAATACATGTTGAGAGGCTTTGGAGTAGAGGTAAGGACAGGGAGAGATCATTCTGCAATTAGTGTCATGGGCAAAACAGACAACACAGAAGAAAAGAAAGAAAAATCTCTAATTTATTACACTACACACACAGAGAAAGTCAGATAATGAGAAGTACAAACAGCTCTTAAAACACCACCCCTCGCCCCTCCCTTCTTTGCAGACTTCACTCTATTCATGATGTTTCTCTTCCCCAGGATGGCACAGGGGGCAGGGTGTGGAAATAGGGAATGGAGGCTTCAGTCAGTTCCTCATAAGCTGTTCTCTTTCTTGGGGGGGCGCATTTCTCACACTCTTTCCCTGTGCCAGTGTGGGGTCCCACTCACTGGAGACAGTCCTCCATGACCTTCTCCACAGGATCTCAGCTCTTCACCAACTGCCCCAGCGCGGGTCACTGCTATAAACTCATAGAATACCTGTCAGTCTCTCAGTCCCAGACTGCTGGCCCCAGCCTGGTCCCCCACAGAGTCACAAGCACCCCCAGCAAACCTGCTCCAGCATGGGCCTCTATCTCTCTTCTGCGGGCTGCAGGTGCTGTCAGGGGCTTGCTCCAATGTAGGTCACAGATTCTTCCGTATTCCTCCACCTGCTCCATAGTGGGCTCCTGCCTGGCCCAGGTGCCTCTCCATGGGCTACAAGTGGGGTCTCTTCATCCTCCATGGGCTGCGGGGGGGCATCCGCCCCACCATGGTATTCTCCACAGGCCACAGGGAATCTTCTCTCAGTGACTCTTCCCCCCTTTCGCTGACCTTGGTGTCTGCAAAGTTTCTTATATCTTCTCACTCCCTTCTCTGATGGTAAAATGCGGCTGTTTGCATTTTTCTGTCTCTAAAATGTGATTCCCAGAGGCGCTGTGAATGGTGGTGACTGGCCCAGCTGGCCTTGTCAGTAACAGGGTTTGGGAGTTTGGCCTTGGGAGCCCAGCTGAGATTTACTTTGTTGGATCCTTAAGAAAATTCTAGCTGTTTCTAAAGAAGCCACATTGCAAAACCACAACAATAGGTTAGTGGCCAAGCCAGCTGTAGTAAGTAAATTCATGAGAAAGATATTCCATAAAAAAAGAAAAGCAAACATCATATTCAAGATGTCTTTGTATTTAAGTTTACTCAGTTCAAATTAAGTCAAAGTACAGAGATGTACACTTTATTTATTTTAAAGAAAAGATTACTTCCCCAAACTATTTTTTCTCCCCCCAACAATCTCCTCTCCTTCACTTTCTTCCATTTTCTGCAAAGAATAATAAACTATTTTTTGCTCTCCTCTAAAGACATCTTCAAGTATAGTTATTTGAGTCCTTCCATTTAAAGTATTACAGTTCATTCACAACAAGCAAAAGTCTATCCAAGACTACCAATATATTTTTCATATAGATCCATGAAAACTTCTTACATAGACAGTATCTTCATTTGTAAGACAGTACCATAAAAATAAAGCTAGTTTAAAGTGTCCCACAGCTGGCAGCAAAAGTCTGAAATAAAAATTTAAATTACTTAAAGCCAAAATAAATCTATATTCTTAAGTCACATACTTATCTGAAAATACCTGGTTTAACATCCCTTTAATTCACTGATGCTGGAGCCCATGTATAAACGTTAAGCGTCTTTGCTGAAAAGGAGCACAAAATCCTGCTTCTTAACTACCTTTTTTTTTTTTTTCCCCCTTTGTGAGGTGGGGAAAGCTTGTAATTCATCATTTGTGTTGCCCTTGCCATCAAAGCACATGCTTTGCCCGGTCTAACCAGTAAGACCAATTTACCTTAAAGTAACTTTCAAAGACGCATGTTGCTAAACCATTAAACAAAGTCTTCAGTGTTTATAGGGGCAAATTTCTAAATGACTGAGTGACCAATTCACTAAATGACTTCAACAAACCCAGCAGTTACATACATGTCCAAGAACAAAGAACTTAATCCACTTCTAAAAGACAAAATAAAACACATGCAAAACAAGAAGCCACATGCACACTATGTCGGAACAGCAGACAAATGTTTCTTGGCCATCCCTCTGCACTGTAAATAAAAGCATCCTGCTAAGCGCAACAAACCTGTACAACTACAGCAAAGTCTGTGGCCTGTAAAGCAACTTTTTCCTTTCTCCAACACCACCTGTTGTGCATCACTTGTTGACATGACACAAGGATAACCACGTTCTCCACTTCTTTCTCAGTGTTGCAGTCAGTTATTAAACACCTCCATTTACAGGTAAATATTAGACCCCTTTGCCCTTGTCCTGGATGTATCTACAACCACCACCAATATGTTTTCTAGTCCTACCAGACAGAACTACATGCCTCTGCATATACAGGACCTTTCCCTTTTCTACATGTTCTGATTTTGCATTTATTTTCCACTCTCACCAAACCTGATAATGCTGCTTATGACAGACAGGTCTCAGCTCCACCTTTCTCAGCAGGTCAGGGAGCAGTTTGCCAGGCTGAGGCTTGACAACGCATCCTGGAACCCCACTGACAACAGATGGATGGGGCAGGACTTGCTAAAGGAGCAGATCTGCTGTTTTGCCCACAGACATGGAGAACATGTATGTGATCTGTACTTGGAAAAATGAGGTACGCTGTATTCAGGACCATGAAGCCTTCCTTGCTCCTTTACTAATCCTTACTCACCCTAGATCTGAATTACAAGTTACACAAAGACTGTTTCATCTCAAATTTTCCATCAGCAAGCTAGAAAAAAGTGAGTTTAATACACCTATTGAAGAAACCTATTGTCTCACAGATAGATAGATAGATAGATAGATAGATATGTATAGATATGTGCATTTAAGTCTTGTTATGACAAATGAGCAGCTCTTGAAGAACATTTCAGTCTGTGTTTCAAAAATGAGCATTACATTACAGGGAAAGAAATACATTTTCTTAGCCTAGATCTCACACATTTTGCCATGTTGAGATAAATGGACTGAACTTAGCTGCAAGAATAACTTCATACTGATTTTTTTTTTTAACTGTCCTATATGGAGGTTAAAAAAACAACACAGGAATAAAGAGGAAGGATGAGATGGTGTTACTACAGCAGCAAAGAATCCAAGACATGCCAAATTTCTCCCATTTAAAGCAAAAACCAAGCTGCCAGTTATTGGGTTAGGAACTACTACTAATTGTACAGTCTGAACAGATTTATAGAATTTCAAAATAATTGCTACAAAGGCATTTTAAAAACAGCCAGAAAAGAGATAAAAAATGGAAAGCAATCATATTGTTGACGTGAAGCCTTGCAAAACGAGAGCTCAAGTAAAAATCTTCAAAGAAATTCATGCTTGATGTACCAAATCACCTATGGTACCAGAAGTACATAATTATTCTTAAAAAGAAAGAGTATTTTGCTCATAAAAGAATTCACAAGGCCTGTATCTAGGAGAGCAATTATCTTATCTGGTAACATATAGCTATAAGTGATATATTTCTTACAGAGCTATAAATATACACGTGCATATTAATGACTAAATTACCAGTTAAGTGACTGAAATCTGTCCAGTAGTTTGTTTCATTCCTGGTTTTAAATCTTAGAATCGTATTCTTTAAAAAACAGCTCATAATCTGTCTCTGGAGTACTGCCTACCCAGAGTTATTTCCTCTTTACCTAAGAAGTCCAACACGCATGTTTCACAATAGACTGCAAGTAAACAAAATACTGTTTATTTTAATGGCATCATTTTGTTTGTTTCAGTCTTTACTGAACAATATCAGTCTTCTCTCTTTTCTGTAATGTTTCTTTTGATTCGCTTTACATGTCATTTACATTACATATTTTCACTTTGTAAATAAGCCACTCGCTGTTGTAGCAATACGCCTGCTATGAATCAATAAAATATAAATGTATTTTATACAAATCAAACAGTCTTCACATGTCAGTGACTGCAAAGAGCATTGCCTGTGTCCTGGTTTCAGCTGAGACTGAGTTAATTTTCCTTCTAGTAACTGCTGTAGCGCTGTGTTTTGGATTTAGGATGAGAATTAATGTTAAAATCAAACTGGTTATAGTTGTTGCTAGGTAGTTGTAGGGCCTACACTACCCCAGGGTCTATTCAGCTTCCCTCTCACCCTGCCAGGTGCAGAAGAAGCTGTGAGAGCCCATCCAGGGCAGCTGACCCAGACTGGCCAAAGGAACAGTCCCTGCCACAGAACATCATGATCTGTATGCAACTGGGGAAGCTGGACAGGAGGTGGGATTGCTGCTCTGAAACAGGCTGAGCACCAGGTTTCATTTGTGCATGTGGTGAGTGAGCATCACTTGGTTTATATATATGTGTGTGTGTATTTTATGTATTATATGTGATATATAATATATAACATGTATTATTATTATTATCATCATCATCATCGCCATCATCTTCCCTTGTTAAGCTAGTAAATGGCCTTTATCTTAAGCTACCAACTTTGTTAGTCTTCCATTCTCCTCCCCATCCCCCTGGGCCAATGAGGGGTGAGCCAAAGCTGCTTACTACAGCTAAGGTTAAGCCACAACAGCTAACATTTCCGTTTTCAGCCTAATCACAAAGATCACACACAGATTCAATGCTGCAACCTCATACAGTCCTCAATTCAAACACATCTGTAGTACACTACTACTTTTCAGGAGACAGCTTGTGCTCTATAGCTTTCTTTCCAAGATTTTTACATTCCAGACAATATTTTTTTTGTCTTTATTATTTTCTGCATGCCATCACACAAGTGGGGAACTCATTCATTCCTTCTTCCTTGAGAGCTCTTGAGTCTTTCCCTTGAAGGTAAGAGCAGCTGGCTTTGTCCAGGAGCTGACTCTTGCGTTATTACAGAACTAGCTGTGCTGGTCAAATATGTCCCTGGAGTGATTTACTGCACCCGCACTGTCAGGATGGTGTGTTGGCTGGGAAACTTTTAAGATACAAACTTTGGCATGATTGCAACACAACACTGGAACGGAATCATTCTGACACTAACACAGTCTCATAAAGAAATTAATGGGATTATTCCTTCACGTAAACATTTCATTAAGATTTGCTCCACCACTTCAAACATAAGATCGTATACAAGCATCCCCTTTCCATTTCACCCAAAACCAAGCAGTCAAATCTTTGTGCAGCAAATAGTTGCCCTTGGATGTCTGCAGTAGTGATACATGAGGCTCCATATGTGAAATGCTGAAAGTAATTCTAAAGAATTATCACTCCACCTACGAACTCTATCCATGATAGGGCACAACAGTGAAAACATCCTTACTATAAGCTTCCAAATCCAAATCACAGTTGCTTTTGAATATCAGAGGCCTTAGTCAATTAAGAATGTTCTAGAAAAACTCAGTACTTGCAGGATAAGCATTTTGTTTGTCACTGCCTTCTCTCATATCAAAATAGCCATTAGGATAAAGGTGCTGTATACTTGTTTCTATAGATACACAGAATAAATTTAGGTTGGCAGGGACTTCTGGAGATCATCAAGTCCAACTACACACTCAAAGAAAGCCAGCCTCAAAGTTAAGGTCATGAGCAACATGATTACAGAGTCATGCTTTGGGAGATACTCTAATCCTCTCCAGACTTCTCACTCTTGTGTTTAACTACTCATTTTCCTTTACCCAGTCAGAATTTCTCCAGTGGAAACTCATAACTGCTACCCTTACCCTTTTACTGTGGACCTCTCAGAATAATACAGCCCTGTCTTTAACATCCTTTAGACAGTAGATTCTAGATCACTACTAAGAACTTAATCTGAAGTACATGAACGCTGCATAGACTGAGAGTAGAGAACTTTGCCCTCACTCTACATGGCCTAAAACCAAAAAAGTACTGTAATTTATTCTCATTTGTACCACTTCAACACCTATGACACTGGTCTCTCTTGACTCTGTAAGCATTTTGAAGTTTACAAAAGAAGGTATCCTGTTACATACCATCCAAAGCAGAAGCTCCAAAATTACTGTATTTTGACCCAATATAACATTTTCAAAATGTGAATTCCAACATTGCTCTTCACACTTTGATGAGCATTACATTTATTCATAAACCTATGAGTCAATCAACTGTTGCTGAAGTTATTGAATATAAAACAAGCAAAAAAATAACTTGAATGAAATTGTTCTGTGTTTTTATACTACCACATCAACAAAAAATTATTGATGGGAGAGTTTACCTGACATACCACAAATGGTATGAAAACACTCTCAGTTGCTATGAAATAGACACCTCATGAAACCACATATTCACCAAATTTCCTGCTCTTTAAGGGTCTTCTCCCTATCCTGAAAGTCCAGGGAGATGTTTTTCAGATGCCTTTGTTCTTTTTAAACCACAGTTTACACAGCTAGATGAAAGGCACAATAGTAAATAACTGATACTATTGAGACTACCCCCATACTGCTTTCTGCTTCATTCCTTATTCCTTTCTTAGCAATTCTCGATGTTCTATTTTTCTTTATGATCACCTATTTTAGTAATAAGATTTCACAGAACTATTCATAATTACTCCCATAACTCTTTCCTCCTGGTATCAGTTTCTTTGCCATTATCCACAATCATCATTAGACACAAATTATTAGTTGGAATTCCACCTGACAACCATCATTTATTCCAGAATACTTTTATTATTAATCTTTTCGCTCTTGTCCTGGAAGAGACTCTTGTACATTGTTTTATAAAAAACAAACAAAAAACCCCCACAGTTTTAACAACCCAAAATAATTTTGAATTATCTGAAAAAGTCTACCACTTGCTTAACTATCCATTTTCTAATTCATTTGTGAAGATGCTGAACTGCACAGCTTCCAAAACAGATCTTTTCAAAACTCCAGTAGCAGCTTTTCTCTCACTTTCCCAGCTTAAGATCTCAAATTTTACTCCTACCCATAATTTCCTATTTTATAGGCAATGGGCCTGTAAATTGTCTTCTTCACTTCTTTCACAACCAAATTTAAGTGTTGCTGAAGAACCTTCAGTCAAAACTTTCCAATCAAATCTCCAAAAATATCAACTGAATCATCCTTACACATTTCCTCACACAATTCTTTTCTAGGAACTGAAGGATCTATGACAAATAACTTATTACCATGAAGTGGATGAAGATTTCAGTGTATGCAATTTTTGTACACTTAATTCATGTCTTAGCTGATTTTGGTACGGATGGAGTCCATTTTCTTGATAGCAGTTCATAAGGGGCTGCACTTGGGCTTTGTAACCAAAACAGTGTTGAAAACCCAGGGATGTTTTAGCTATTGCTGACCAGGGCTTGCACAGTGTCAATGCTTTCTGTTTCTCATGCTGCCCTGCCAGCGAATGGGCTGGGGGTTGTCAAGACCTTTTGAAGGAATACAACCAGGACACCTGACCCCCAACTGACAAAGGGGTATCCCATATCATATGGCCTTGTGCTCAGCAGTAAAAGCTGGAGGAAAGGAAAGGAAATAGGGGAGGGAGGAGAAGGCATGTGCGCAGCAGGGAAGAGGGGGGATGTGGTTTTATTTCAAGTCTCTCGTATTTTGGGTCTGGGGTGTTGCTGTTTTACAGGTTCACTCCCTTTTTATTACTCTCATTAGGACAGGACTTGCACTGTGTAAAAGATGTCTTCTTCCTTGTAATAATCACCTTCACTCTGGTTTTATATCACAAGAGCTTTTGGTTTTAGTGGTACTGAGATATTCTTCATCCTCTTACATCTATTCTTCCTGACCCCTATTATACAGGAGGGTTGTTCCATGTAACCTGCAATTGCTTTAACCTTTCAGCTGCTCCTTTCAATGTATTTTATTGTTTTGCCATAGAAAGCTCCTGTGAGACTGCTGAGCTGGAATGCAGTGGGATCACTCCCATGGACCAGCTAGAGAGATGTTAATAATTTGAATTTTTCTCTGCTAGACAGAGGTTTCTCCTTGGTAGGTTTCTTAACTACTTACCTCAAGGAATAACTACTCACAGAAGTGAAATCTTCCTCTCCATGCTGCACCTTAATATCTACCCTGATGGCCAGTATGACTGGCTTAGTGTATCATAGAATCACAAAATGTGTTAGGTTGGAAAAGCCCTTTAAAAGTCATCTACTCCACAGCCCTTTCAGTAAGCAGGAACATCTTAGGCAGATCAAGTTGATCAGAGCCCCATCAAGCCCCCTGAATATCTCCAGGCATGGGGGCTCTACTACCTTTCTGGACAACCTGTTCCAGTAATCTACCACCCTCATGTGGAGCATGAACCATCCTAGCCAGGTTGGGAGTACAGTCCTAGGATAATACTTCCTATAAGGTTCCCAAAATCTCTCACTTTTGTTACAAAAATCACAATTTGAATGCTTTTATGAGGCTGACTCAATTTTTAAGAGCCTGATGCTGTCCTGTGAACAAACTTAGTGCAGAACCCCTGCTCCCAGTTACATTCATTCTTTGAGTTATTTGCTTAGGAACAAAAGATTCTTCTGGTATCTCCATAAGGAGAGGCAAAATATTACTAGACTATTTCTTAGAGAGTTTCATTTTTTCCCCTCTTCTGTGTACCTTGCCTTTTAATAAAGGAAATAAAAAGTAGAAATGAACCTATAAATTCAGCAGAACAGAAATTCTGAGCTTGTCAGAAGCCTCAGAGGAAAAACCCCACTGCCTTGTAAAGTCACACTAATTAAAAAATTCCCCAATTAAGTGTACTTTGCCTTCATTTTAACACAAAAAAACCAAAAGAAAAAATAAATGGTCCCCAATTAAGTGCACTTTTATCTTCATTTTAACAAAATCCTTAATAACCAATCATTGTAAAACTTGGTTGCTATGACAAAGATTATTATAATTAATGTGGTTGGAAGCAAAATAAAAACTGCTGTGTATTGGAGAAGGTATCATAACAGGCCACAATGACAAAAGGTCATTAGATACTGTAGCTAATATAATTAACTTCTCTGAAAGGTCCCAAGAGAAGCTGCTTTACAGTTGTTTTATTCTCCAACATTCCTTGAATCACCAGTGAAGCTTTAACTGAAAATGGACTTGACATCTCATCTACCACAAACAAGACCAAAAGGCTGCCTAGCACAAAATTCAGGCTTTCAATCCTTCAAGTATTCTTCAAAGAACAGGAATGTGATTTCCCTGTATTTAAAAAATTGACTCCATCACTGGGAGTTGTCTCTCTTTACATTCTAGTATGAAAAACACACTTACCACTGTTTTTTGAACACTTGCAGAAGAGGCTGTTAATTACAGCTTATTCTGCAACAGCTTTCCCATCTTTACAAGATAAGTGTTACTGCCAAATGCTTTTAAAGGTTTTTAGGTTTTTAAAAATAATTTAAATAACTAAATAATGTTTTTAAAATAACTATTTTTAGACAGCAGTGGTTACTAGTGTGGTAGTTACTAGAGAGTAACAGTAACTGCATGATAACAATTTCAGTGCCAAAGCCTTAAAAATAGCAGAAAGAGAAGACTATGTTTAGAAAGAGTATGACAGACAGTACAAAATATTTTTCCAGATCAATATATGCAACATGGTATCAATATGACCCAGCAGATCTAACCAAAATTTTTTGAGACTAACCAGTCAGACTTCATCAGGAAATCCATTTAAACTGCGAGCACTCTACCATAAACAGTGACTGGCACTAATTGCTTAAAGAGATCTCTGTGACACCACCCACATAACAGGTGACTAAGTTACCAGAGAATGCTCAGTTTCTCATACGTTAAACCATGAAACACCATTTCAGTTTCTTTCAGAACCCCAAGAACAAGGTCCAAACCCACTGTGAAGTAGTGCTAGAATATGCAGGTGTTATTCACAGGGTTATTTAAAGATCCTTCGTATATTTGATATTTTAACAAGTACCTGTTAGTACAACAATTAGTATTTTTCAGTTTTCAATCATGTCAAGAAATATTTGGGATTCACAGACTGGTAAAAGTAAATATTTTAAATGGGCTCATAAAGCATAACACTCAAACTTCAATGACAAAGATGACTACTGAAATTTGCTTAGTTTTGGCAACATTTTAACAAGCTGCTGACTCTTAAGGCTTTCCTATCAGCCAGGGCAGGTTTCCCTGCTCATCTCTCTGCTGCTGCCCACGTGGCCCACATCCTGCCTTCTGCCAGCATCAAAGCTTATCAGATCCTTCCAAAAGCCAAGGCAACTCTGCAATACTGACTCTTAATGCAGGGATAGGCTTTTTTTCCAGGCTAATGAGTTAAACCAGCTGGCTGGTCCAACCAGTCCCAAAGTGTGTGGAATACGAGCAGTGGCACTGCACAGCAACAAACTGGGGAATGACCAGGTCATGATGGCTCCAGGGCTGGTAAAGCTGCCCTTGCCTCTGCTCCAGCCCTGTCTTCTTTCACACAAATACAGGTTTACACACAAAGAAAACAAGTATATTAAATAAATTAGAATTGGAACAAATTCACCTTTCCAAAGCAGTAACAAATGTAGACTCACAGACAAAAAACCCCACGTTCCTGTTTTCCTGTGACTGGGTGGTATTTGCCCTACTGATCACTGGGAAGCTGTCTGGTGCCATGGAGAGTGACTGACCCACACTGGGTTGTCAGTGGGTAGGGGAGCACATTCATAAACCCACATGAAGCTGCAGGTAGGCTTAACTGCCTCATTTTACATCCGTGCCCCAAGGGTGTTCCTACCACTCCAGTAAGTTATTATCTCCAGTTCAAACTGCGGTTCCTGGAATTTCCAAAGCTTCTGACAGCTTCAATGCATCTGTACTGCTCTCCTGTAGATCCTACCCACAGGTTGCCTGCTCTTTGGATGAGCAAAGTGGGTGAACGAAGTCTTCTCATGGAAAAAATAGTTACTTCTCTGAAGCTGTGCTGTAATTCAGGCACGAAGCTGAGCAGAGAAGTTACTGAACATTTCCTACTATTTTTTATCCAGTATTGTATACTAAACCTACCATTAACCCTAACTTCAAATGAAAAATAGTTTTCATGGGGAGAGAATAACAGGTAACATAAAACTGGAACACTCGAGAAAGAGCAAGCAAAATAGGAAAATAGAAACTACATGGAAGCCACAGGGTTCCAAACCTCGCCGCGACAGCCAGCCCTTACTGCTCAGGAGTACCTGCAGCTCACACTAACTTATCAAATGGCAATAAACGTCAGAACTATTCGTCCATTCAAATTACTGCCACCCTCAATCCCTCACAAATGTTTATTAAAAAAGAAGCACTTACACTTCTGAATAGCCAATGGCCTTAGATATACTTCAAAAACAAACGAAAAATTTCCCTGGGGTGGGTGTTTAAAAGCAACAGCAGCAAAATAAAGCAATCTTCCAAAATTGTAGAGGATTTCATTCAACATCTGTAATATACGTAAAAAAATGACCCTTTGGGCCAAGTAACTAAGGAGGAGGAATACTGCAAAACACGATTCAAGGAAGGGCGTTTTTCCCTCATATTCTTACAAAAATAATTAGAAGTTCACGATTTTGTAACTCTCTCACACTTCTTTAAAAGCCACTGTTCTGCAGAGTAAGTTAAGTATTTTAAGACCTTTAGAACATCAGCAACTAACTACTTCTCTCTTTAAATGGACAAAAAAAAATTACTTCAAATCCTGATTGACATTCTGTCTTGCAAATATCTACATTCTGCTCTAAATAGATGACAAGGAATTGCTATGATGTTTTTCTCAGAACTGTTATTTAACATTTCCCAACTTTGTAAAGGCATGAGAACATTAAAACTCTTTTGTTGGAAGCGGAGTGTTTGAAAGCTCATTGGCAGAGCAGTTACATCCACTTTTCAAGAACACATGGTAATTCTCTCTCTGGTTTCCCCAAATAGAGGAGGAAGGAAGAATGCAGAAAGAAGGAGCAGCACACACAATATGTTTTTACTTCCATCTGCCATCTGTTAACAGTTTCAGCTACTTGGATAAATATGTATTTATACTCATCAGGAAAGACTACAGTCTTGTCTACATGCAGTTATTCAGTACAGCTGTTCATGAACAAGTCCAAGGTGAGGGCATTCTTACAGAACTGGTAGTTAAGAGTGCACAGAAACATGATATTTTCAAACTACAATACCCAAATAAAGAACTATTCAATAGCGGGTGCTTATGAATAACTAAATATAAACCAATCCACACCGTGCGTCACAATAGGGTCTACTTATGTCCTCACCACTATCTACACAAAGCAGCATCTGCTGGCATGGCCGTGTCCTTCAGAAATCGGAGGGAGAAGAAATGACATGTTTCACAGGCGTAGCTAGGTGGGATGGATGCAGAACCTTTTTACTGTTTTGTTTCATATTAATTTAGGAAGTTGGATTAAACACATGGAGAAAAAAATAATATCTCTAGCAAGAGGTTCTTTTATATTATGAAAGGTAATTGGTTTTTTGCTATAGTTCAGCTGCCCTTTTGGCAGACAAACTAAGACGTTCTCAGCTTCGATGAACTCTGTTTAGCACCACTGTCATCTCGGATCTTTCCTGCCTTGGCCTCTTGAATAAGCAAGAGTAATCTGAACTAAGATGACATAATAATACAGTACCTCTAACTACACACTGGGAGAAATGATCTTTTCTTGCTGGTGTAAGTGATTTTAAGATGTAAGACAGCAATTGCAGCCTTATGAGAATTCCTCGGTTTTCCCCCGAAACTGCCGTTCAGCAAGAACAACAACAAAACCCATAATGCACAGGGCACTGCCGAGGTAGCCTCATGCTGAGTAGAAGCAAGTTAATGTGGCCCTGACTCAAAAAGTCAGCTTCTCTTGAAAGCAGCCAAGAAAAGCCCTATCCAGACTGGAAGACTAACTATTTTTAACTATTTTACATGTCTAAAAGGCATATAGGAATACTAGACTATGTGGTGGTTTAAGGCCCACTCCTGCAAAGTGTGAATTAAGTTCATCTCAAATATTCATGTGAGGAAAATACAGAAGTAGCATAATACAACCAAATATCATTGAACTTTTAAGAAAAAGAAATGTTGTATCAGAAATATTTGCTGAAGACACAAAACAAAGTTAAGCTGCTAATTGCTATTACATGTGGCAGTATTAGCATCGTTCCATGGACTTCAGTTCTATATAGCAGCTGAACATACAGAACACACTTCTCATGTAATTTTCAACAAAGTATCTTATTAATTCTCACTGTTTACTGTATGTAAATGCACACTGTTTGAACCATGTAAAAAAAAAAAAAAAACAGACTTCAGCATGCAGGTTACCTTAGCATTACAAATAATCCCTTTATTCCCCAGCTGTGCATTGCACTGCATTGGAGTCCATTGAGGCACTAAGATGGGGTGGCAGGGACCATGTCTCTGTGATGCTGAGCAAACAGGAACTGCTGACCGCGTCACAAACATGAAGGTGAGAGCCTGAACATGGTTAGCACAGCACACTTTTCCAGACCTCTTGGACATGCAGTTCCACTGTATGACTGCTGTTGTCTGTCGGCAGTCACACTGTGCCGAATACTGACCACATTTCATTTCTGACTTGGGCTCATGTGTACCTAAGTGGTCAGGTATGACTTCACTGGGAAGGTGCTGATAAAGCACTTTGAACACACGTCACACAAAGCACCTTTAACTTTATAGTACACTGCTCACTTAACAGACCTCATCCTCCTTTCGGTGTAAAACTGACAACCTCGAGCTGCTGCAGTGACGCGTGTAGACATTGAATCTGTGTTACCACACATTCTTAAGGGGCTGATTTCAGTGATGGATACATGCCTGAAAGACATGACAAAGACTAATGGTGCACAAAATATCCAAATCAGCTATCAAGGACCAGTTCTTAAAAACAGTTTACATTTCACTTCAGTAAATCCAGCTCCTAGGATGCTGCAGCTAACCAGAAGAGACAGACCAATTCATGTTCCAATGAATTGTTGTTACTCGTTTTCAAGACCATTGTTTTCCTTGGTCTGCTCCAGCTTTGGCATATTGGCTCAATTTCAATCATCCTCAGAAGAGCTTACAACCAGCACAATACTAACATTTACAGGAGAGGAAACAAGTCTGAAGGAACAAATTACTCCCCTGAGGAAAAAAAAAAATTTGCAAAGTTTTATCTGTAAAATTACAATACTGAATGCTGTAATACAGGTGACAGTCACAATTTAATTAGATGAGGAAGATGAGGTAGAAGAAAGTTGCGATAAGTTTGAATCTTCCATAATTTGTCAGGAGTCTCCTCCTGCCTAAAAAATACCACCAAGGATGGGGGAAGAGAAGAAAAAGACAGCCACTCACAGTTAGGGGGTGGAGGGGAGAGTGTATTTTCCATTTTAATTAGCTCAGGAAAGGAAACCTGAAAAAGAAACTAAACAATCATCTTTAAACTTGCCTTTAATTACTGCTACCTGCTATGGCAGTAAACATAAGTAAATAGGAAATACTATTCCCACTGCATTCAATGGCAGCTACTTGCTAAGTCTTCCTAATGCTAAGAAAATCAAAGCTTAAGCACACTAGTCAGCAGAAGAAACAACGGTTAGGGGAAACATGTTAAAGCCCACTAATAACCACATCTGGATTTACTAATAAAACCCACAGATCCTAGCTTTATTTCAAATAGGGTGTGTGAAAACTCTCCCTGGAGAATGTCAGAAGAATATCAATGCCTTCCTGAAAAATTTTACAGAAGAGCACCTAGACTACAGCCTCGTTCAGCATCCTCTCTTCATGATTTATATGAAAATACTGTACTCACGAAATTTTACAAAACTTCTTTCCTCTCAATGCTTAGGGTTTTTTTTTTAAACAAATTTCATTCATACTCTCTGCATGGCCAACTTCATTTTGTAACTGTATTAGAACAGAGGTAGAACAGCTTCTACAGCTCTAAACTGTAAACTCTAATTATATCTTAAATATCATCACTATGGAACTAAACTAAGAAACACCTGTAAAAACCTTAGTATTAAATAGCATAGGTAAAAATTACTTATCATCTAGAATCACAATATTTATACAAAAACAAAGAATTTAGAAATCATTTAAGATCTGCTATATATAAGGCTCCTTTTTACATCATGAAAATTTACTACATTTAAAATTACAGTAATTGAACTAATAAGTGAGGTAGTCAAATGAAACTGCATTTTAACTTAATCATAAATGGTGTCATTTTCATTAATAATCTATTCTGATTTTAAACTCTATGAGAGATACCAATAGAAAAATCAGAAGGCCAGCTTCTATGCTTAGTAAGTTTTCTAGGATCATTTTTCAGATTTTTATCCTTTAGTTTCAACTAGCCCTTTGGAGAAGTGCTACAAGACAAAAAGTTCAACTTAAAGCTTTTACGCAGACAAGTTCCATTCACAGCTGGACACTTACGTGATCTTTGAAGGTATGAAGTATCTGGCTCTGTTTTTGTTCTGGAATAAATTGACTTGACCAAACAATATTCAAATTGTAAAACTTAACCAATTTATGTGGTTTGAAATTGACCTGGGTTTAGATTTTCATGAAAATTATACTTGATTTGTTAAAATTTAAAACTAAATTCAATCATAATTTTGTTTTTAAGGCAAATAGACAAACTAAACACACTGACTTCTCCTAAGGAAGCATATACTGTCATTTTTATATACATTTTACATATATTTTTTTGAAAGCAAGCTAACAATTTTTACAAAAAGTATATCAATTCTGGAATCACCATTAATTCACTTCTAGTGGCCACCAGCACTCCAGAAGCAATTTAACTGGCTGTTAAATAATGTCTGCAGAAAGATTTGTTGTCTATTACTCCATGGAGCTGGAGCCGAGCTGGCCACTTTATCTTTTCCTCCTCACCTTCACCTTCTGGTGGTGAGTGCTCCAGCTGTTCACAGCTCCCAAAAACTACGCTTGGTCCTTGCTGTCGCTTTAAACATTTAAGCCAACGACGTCTCTGTGTACCGCCAAGAGCACCACATCCCACCATTGCTTCCCCTCCACCAGTAACCCTCTTGACTTGGCTGGCTCCAGGCCATGCCAGGTGGCACCAGCAAGAGAGTCCAGTTAGCAGGAGGGCTCTGGGGCTCAACACTGGCATCTGATGAGGTTGGACAGCTTGCGCTCTTCTGAACCTTGCTTCCAGAGCCCCCCTGTGATTTGGCCCTTCCACGCTCACCGCAGTATCTGAGAAAAAGGCCCTACAGCAGTATGCACTTGTCACAGGCTTAGAAAGTTCCCCACCCAAACACAAAGGCTGGAGACCTGCCTAAAGTCAAGTCAAATCTCCAAACATAAATATAATAAATAAAGGCTTTTGCTTCCCCACAAATCAACAGCGCTGGCTTCCAGAGCACTGCGTCAAGTTACAAGTCCCAGGCAGTTTTACTGGTGCCCTGGTTGAGGCAAGTGCAGGTCACAGCACCAAAACCAACACCACCCTGACCGATGGGCTAGGAACCAGCCTGTTATGTGAAGCTACCAACCTGGTTCCTACACAGAAAGTGCTCTGCAGCACTGGCAGAACCAGTTTTAACCCTACAGTAGACTTACCATTGCAAAATTACTCAGGATTTAAAAATGGACAAGCCAGTTTTCCCAATTTAATTAACAGTCTAATTACACTGGAGATGAAAATGACTTGCTTCTGTTATGACTTTACTTCTGAGTAAAATTATAACCCTCTACGTGATTATTAAGAATATCTGTACCTGGATTGACTTTTTCAAGGAAAAGAAATGAAATTTGTTGCTTGTACTACTGGTACTGCCACGCATTTTTGAGAATAAGCAAGGCACACATATGCTCAAAATAAAGGGCCCTCTAACTTTCAAAACAAAACCATGAAGGTATCTGTATTTCTGCATTATGGATCTGACCACAGTCAACAAGGTCCTGAAGAATACATTTTAAAATGTTCTCTTATCATACATTATACACTTGACAAGAAAAAGAAAAATGTAAAATAAAAATCTGGAAAATAATAGCTATATTGTTACAATATTAAAAAAATCACCTTTGTAATTTGAGGGACAGTTCTTCAATCAAATATATTGAACCTAACTGATGGTTCTGTAAAGCTGCAGCCAAAGAAAGATCCTGTGTCTAGTGTAATTGGTGTGTTGTGACAAAATACCCGCTTAACACATTTTTCTGTTTCAATGCACTATGCAATATTTATCTAACATATGTAAACAAATAATATATTAAAATGCATGCCATGTTCTATTTCACTAGGATTTCTGAATCAAGACAAACATAAATCTGAAACTACTCGCATAGCTTCTTGAAAAATATTGGTTGTACTATGTGTTATATTTTGGACAAATTAGTAATAAATCAACACTTGAGCAATATAATTCAGACCAAACTCAGTGCTATTGAGATAAGAACAGGTGACATTTCATCTCCTTACAGAAAACCAAACAACTGCTGTTAAACTGCATTCCCTTCATTTGTTCAAATGCATATGGTGTTAAGATCTCATCATAATTACATCCAGGACCAATGATAATGCTTTAGTTGAAGGTTCAGTTTTATTTTTATAAAAACAAAAGCAAAAACCCCCAAAGCCTAGGCATATGCAAACACATGGCCATATACATACAAACCCTATCACATCTACACCCAACATCAGATTTGGTGTTTGCCATTTTTGGTTAGAACAGAAACATAGCAACCAAGCAAATCCCAGCTCGGTTCTGTGATTTCTACGGTAAGAAACCTCAACTGGTCTCCAGTCAAGACCTATGACAGAAAATATTCTTCATATCCTGCAAATTTGACTGCAACGGATGGCAAGCTGCTCGGTATTGTAACAACAAAACACCAAAGTAAAACCACAGCATCGGCACATTGGTAACTTGTCACAGTTTTTAGTACATCATTAAACGGTCTAATAATTCAGTTCATACAGGAGAGGAATTTGTTCAGTGTGGTGGGCTCAACACCTCTCTCATTAAGAGCAGCAGGAAACCAAACAACAGACTGTTACCCTGCTTTTAACACTTAGATGAAAGAACGTGGGAAACACCACAACAGGACTTTTCATCCCCTTGGCTTACCCTTAGGAAAANGACCACAGTGCTGCCACCCTCCCTGCCCTTCTGAAGACAAGTCTGAGATGAAGGAAGGACCTCAATGCTCCTTGGCTTCCTCACCAGACACACAGCACGGTGGCTGCACTGCAATGAACTAGAATGAGAGAAACACCAGAGTTCAATTCATCAAAGTTCAACGTAGCAATTCAAGCACATCACTATCTGAAATTGATTTATTTTATTTTCCTTTAGAAGTACAAAACCTCTCAGAGTGAACCAATTGGCAATGCAGGCATAGAAGGGTGCACTGATCTGATACACAAGTTAGCACATCTCAAAAGAAAAAGAAAAAGGGGGGGAGGGGAAGAGACAGAATTCCCCAGGTTGCAACATTCTTTTTGCAAAGGCTAGAAAGTAAGCATGCTAGAAAAGATGGGGGGAGAAACAGGGATTCACTTCACATGTGAGAGGATGGGCCCACGAGCATGTGTCTGCCAAAAGAAAAAAAGAATAAAGAAAAAACCCAAAGCACAAACAAAAAAAAACCCACCACACAAACTGAAAACCTACAAAACCACACACCCCCCATCATCCTTCCTCACAAAACAAAACAAAAACCACCTCACACCAAAACACCAGGAAAAATCCCAGCCTGGCTNAAAGGGAAGGGGGAGGGGGTGGAGGGATTGTTGGCGGAATTATTAGTCATTATTATTGTTGTTACTTGTTGTTGCTTTTTTTCTTTTTTTAAGAAACATGATGTTCTTTGAGTTTGCATGTTCTTCACAAGTACAAGCAGAACATAAAGCACTGCACACATGCTACCAGAGTATCAAATACCAAGTATCACGCTGGAAGTGGGCAGTTACACAGCAGGGAAGGAAACTGGGTCAGGGCAGAGGGAAGACAGGCACTGAATTCCCCTAGACCCTTTCCAAGGGCAGCAGACAGGAAAAATGGAAAGGGTAGGGGGGCGTNGAGGGGAACAGACAGAATTCCCCAGGTTGCAACATTCTTTTTGCAAAGGCTAGAAAGTAAGCATGCTAGAAAAGATGGGGGGAGAAACAGGGATTCACTTCACATGTGAGAGGATGGGCACACGAGCATGTGTCTGCCAAAAGAAAAAAAGAATAAAGAAAAAACCCAAAGCACAAACAAAAAAAAACCCACCACACAAACTGAAAACCTACAAAACCACACACCCCCCATCATCCTTCCTCACAAAACAAAACAAAAACCACCTCACACCAAAACACCAGGAAAAATCCCAGCCTGGCTCGAAGGATTGCACAGGGTTTATTCCAAGTAGCCAAGGTACTTTGCCAAACCAATCCACTCCAAGTTTTATACCAGTTATTCAAAGTTTCTGGGACTTTATGATCCTTAAGGGCCCTTCCAACCCAAAGCATCCTATGATTCTATGAAAGATTCAGCAGTACTATTTGCTTATTTATTTAAATACACAGACCTTGATCAGAATGCGACCCTAGTGCAAAGCAACTGATACATTTCTTTTGTCACTGAATTTTTAATATTTTATTTCTTCAGAGCAACCATTTCACAGTTGTTTTACTCAGTGTCATCCTGACAGCACCTTCAGTCCATGGAGAGAGATAAGGGGCAGAGAGAGAGACAGAGGCCCACGCTGGAGCAGGTTTGCTGGTGGGGCTTGTGATTCTGTGGGGGACCGGGCTGTCTGGGACTGAGAGACATTCTATGAGTTTAGAGCAGTGACCTACAGTTGGTGAAGAACTGAGGCCCTGTGGGAGAGGATTCATGTGGAGGGGGTCGTGGAAGACTGTCTCCCATGGGTGGGACCCATCGCTGGCACAGGGAAAGAGCGTGAGAAATTCACACACAC
>VXBZ01000010.1:406621-547822 GCA_013399135.1 Heliornis fulica
ACCCACACACACACACACACCCCCACACACACACACCCCCACACACACACCCCCAAGAAGGATAACAACTCATGAGGAACTGGTCAAAGATTGAAACCTCCATTCTCTACTTCCACCCCCTGTGCCATCCTGGGGAAGAGAAACATCATGACTAAAGTGAAGTCTGCAAAGAAGAGCGGGGCGAGGGGTGGTGTTTTAAGAGCTGTTCGTACTTCTCATTATCTGACTCTGATTTCTGTGTGTTTCTGTGGTGCAGTGTAATAAATTACAGAGTTTTTTTCTTTTCTTCTCTGTTGAGTCTCTTTTGACTGTGATACTAATTGCAGAATGATCTCTCCCTGTCCTTATCTCGACTCCCAAAGCCTCTCAACATGTATATTCTCCCCTGTCCAGCTAAGAGTGGAGTGCTGGAGCAGCTTTGGTGGGAGTCTGGCCTCCCGCCAGGGTTAAATCACCACAACCATTTTGCATTTGAACAAGAGAAAAATATTCAGAAATTTCCCTATCAAAACAACCAACATGTCACAACATGGTATGTAGAGAGTAAAAAAAAATTATATCATATCATATATCATATCATATATCATATCATATCATCTTGCCCTAAATAGTAACATGCAGGCGCTAACAAAAAAAGGTAAGTGGCTGCAGAATTCTCAGCATTACTTTCTTTCCAACATAGGCATTACTAGGGCCAGGGGGAAAAACCAGATATCTAGAAGTATACAATGCTTTATAGCAACAATTACCTAACAATACATCTTATCAGAGATGAATTGATGAGTTCAGACTTTTCAGTTAAAGCCCCTGACTCTTCATGCCCATAAATTTGGAGGCTGATTGGTTTCAAATTTTTTGATTGAAGAGATTTTACTGATTTATTTTTTTTTATAACAATTCAATGCTGCATCATTACACTTTTTTCTTATTTACTTCCACTTATAGGTAGCCTGGAAACCCCTAGCAGAGCACAACTCATTACTCAATCTTTTCAGAACCTGTATAATGAAATAAAGTATTAGCAATTTCCACTTTCCTTTAACCATCTATTTCAAGCATGTATCAGGGATTTCTGCCATAACCCTCTTTCATTCGTTTCACTTTTCACGTGAATAAAAGTGTATTTTATGAAGAGGCAAATGGAAGAGTGCCTACCATTGCCAACTCCTTCATACCATGATATCCAGAATTTTTCTTAGAAAGGTATGAGATCTTGCAGAAGCTGAAGGAAGTATGACAAAATCTAAGCTGCTTAGACAACAAGTAATTACACTTTTCAACTATACACAAAGACCCTAAAAAACAAAAAAAAAAACAAAACACAAAAAACCTTGAAAAATGGAACTTTCCAAAAACTTTTATTTACACAACACAACTTAAGTCAATCTTGTATGTCTGAAAAAATGAATCAGGCTCTGCAAAGGTGGCTGATTAGCAATAGTATGTTTTCCACTTCACTGCCTGACAGTGCCTGCTGTATGACAGGGAGGGGAATGCTACAAGCTTTTCATAATCTTGGTAATCAAGGTTAATATTAAATTTGCATAACACCTTGCTGATGAGTGTAATGTTTCCTGCAAGAGTACTGAGGTTAAAGTCACATCATTTCATCAGAAATTAAGCACTGGCTAAAAATATTACATATTTATCTCAAACTAAGTCTTCGTGAGTTCACAGCCAGCCAGTTTTCCATCTGAGACTTTTAGGTAATTAAAGGTAATTTATAATATGGACTCATACCACACATTAACCTACAAACTCTTTCACTGCCTTTGAAAATGCCAAACACCTACTTAACTTTTGTCATCTTACCCTAAAGATATCCACTATCTTGTAGGGATTAGTAAAAAAAAAAAAAAAANAAACAAAAAAAAAAAAAAAAAAAAAAGGTAAAAATGTTCATCAGCTTCACTGAAACTGTCATTTAGTAGCTAGAAGAGAACTGAACATCTGGTACACAGAGTTATACAGTTCCTTACCATACTCCTGTGCTTCAAATATGATATTTATTTCCTAAAGAAGTTCAGATCATACATTTCACAAAGGAGACCTAGGATATAGTAGAACAAATGCAAGCTACTCACAGTGTAATATAAGAGAAAGCGGAACAACAGAAAAGAAAGCTTTGAGAAATTTAAACGGGGGCAGGGAGAAAAGGGAAAGAGTAAACTTAAAAGAGTGTGCTGTTTTCTGAAGAGCTACACTATTTCAAAGTTTTGGATAAACAAACTTCAGCTTCAAAGTTCTGCAGCTTCTTTCTTTCCTCAGCACAGGACTGCTGACAGAACTCCAAAAGCAATTTCTCAGACTCCCCAATTCCACAGCTTGCAAAAACCAATGCAGCCAAAGAAATTTCTTCTACATCCCTGTTGGAATGGAGTTCTCAGTGTTTTGTACAGAGGCATCACAGCTTGCAATGGAGAAGCATGGTTTGGGTCACTGGCTTAGACAAGTTAGATTTTACTTGATCAAAAATAAACTCTGAAATTTTTTACTCTAAAAATTCCTCTATATTACTTTATCATATTTGCCCTTTTAACATAGCAGACCAAAAGCATGCTAACAAAATTAGTACACCAAGCTAGGAAAGCTGTAAGGACTATAGACTGGGGAGGCAACAACAGCACTTATCACCAGCATTTACTTACTTTCCCACCCCATCATTCCGCCATCCCTTGGGAACTTCCTTTGCTCACAAATGAACTAGCTCTGGCTAGCAAAAAAAAACCATGTTGTGGCTAGTCAACAGAACACACACAATTAATAAGCTGATGCCATGGACCTGACCTAACAGTCAAAACCAGCACTGTCATTTCAAAGAAAAAAAAGAAAGAGTATCCATGGAGTCTTTAATATATTTACAACGGGACTGAAAACCTGGAGACTGATACCTCAGCAATAATGGGGCCTTTATTTGGGATATGTTCACTTTCAATTTCTGCACTATGCTTTTCCAGTCTGAAGACTGGAATGAGACTACATTTGCAGAAGTCCTTTGAGATATACAAGTGCTTTTTGATCAACAGAACTAAATTATTAAAACGTTGCTGGTAATCACTCTGCTAGAACTTAATCTTTGTTTGTCCTCACCAAATTAATAAATAACACAGAAAAAATGAGACAGAAATGCAAGAGATAAATTTACACACTTTCATCTTTATCCTAACTGTTAAAAAAAGATGGTGTTTTGCTTGTAGTAACAAATCATCATAGAACTTTTGGTTAGATGAGACCTTTAAGATCATGTAATTCCAAACTTGGACTTGCTCCAACAGCTCTATGCCCTTCTTATATTTGGGTCCCCAGACTGGATGCAGTATTCCATGTGGGGTCTCACAAGAGCAGAGTAGATGTGGAGAATCGCCTCCCTTGACCTGCTGATCACAATTCTTTTGATGCAGCCCAGGATACAGGTGTCTTTCTGGGCTGCAAGCACACACTGACAGGTCATATTTACCTTCTCATCAACCAATGACCCAAGTTCTTCTCCTCGGGACTGCTCTCAATCCATTCTCTGCACAGCCTGTAACTGTACTTGGAATTGTGCCTGAACCATGTACAAGGCCTTGCACTTGGCCTTGCTGACTTCCATGAGCCCACTTCTCAAGCCTGTCAAGGTCCCTCTGAACGGCATCCCTTACCTCCCATGTCAACTGCACCACATAGCTTTGTGTCATTACAAAGCCTTCTGAGGGTGCACTCCATTCCACTGCCCATCTCTCCAACAAAGATGTTAAACAGTGCACGTCCCAATACCGACCCCTGAGGAGCACTGGTCTCATCACTGGTCTCCACCTGGACATTGAGCTGCTGACCACACCACTTCAAGTGCTACTGTCCAGCCAATTCCTTATCTAAGTAGTCCATCTGCCAAATCCATGTCTCTCCAATTAAGAAACAAGGAAGCTGTGCTAGACAGTATGAAAATGTTTTTGCCTAAGTCCTGGTAGATGATGTCAGTTGCTCTTATCTTATCCACTAGCTCTGTAACCTCATCATAGAATGCCACCAAATTTCTCAGACATGATTTGCCCTTCCTTAGTGAAGCCATGTTGGCTGTCACCAATTCGGTCATTTCTCGTGTGCCCAAGCATTGTTTTCAGAAGGATCTGCTCCCTGATATTGCTGGGCACAAATATGCAACTGACCAGCCTGTACATTCCTAGTTCCTTTTTTCTCTTTTTGAAAATGTGGGCTATGTTTCCCCTTTTCCAGACAATGGGAACTTCAACATACTGTCACCGACTTCTCAGATAGGATAGACAGTGGCTTAGCAAATTCACCTGTTCTCTCAGGACCCATGGATGTATCTCAACAGGGCCCATGGACTTTTACACCTACAGGTACCTGAGTCTGAAACCTGATCTTCTACAGTGGGTGGCATTTCATTCTCCCAGTCCTTGCCTTTGCGTTCTGTGACCTGGGCAGTATGGCTAGAGGACTTGCCAGTGAAGGCTGAGGCAAAAAAAGTCATTGAGTACCTTAGCCTTCTCCATATCTCAAGCAACCAGGTGTCCCACTACATTCTGGAGAAGGCCCACATTTTCCCTAATCCTCCTTTGGCCACTGGAATACCTATAGAAGTTCTTGTTGCCCCTGACATCACCAGACTGATTTTCCCAGAGCTTTATGTTCTAACCTGATCTTGTAGAAGCAATAATAAAGTTCATTGTGAAAAAGCATTCCTCAGAGTAACTATTTGATAAACCGTATAAAGAAAGCGTTTTGATTAAATGCTGTCTAGCAAGTAACAGTCAGGAGAACACTGAGGGATTTACAAGGTATTTCTTTCAACAGCATCATCCTTCCTATTTGCATACTTTTTCAGAGAGATCCAGTTCTGCATCATTAGTGATTGCAATAAGCAGCTATCAGTTAAATGTGCTTGTATCTGATGAAAACTACGGAGGAGAAGGAAGATGAAAGAAACAGAAGTATAAGCCATTTCATTGTGTAGCAATAAACTAGGAACAAATTGGTTTATGGACAGTCACCTTAAATTCTTAAAAGCCACAAAGTATTCTCAAAGGAATTCTTCCACAAGAGGGGTAGTGAAGAACAAAGAAGCATTTTGGTGACATGATACCTACCAACCACAAGCAGTTGCAAGTTTGAGGAAAGGAAAAAGGGGAAAAAAAAAAAAAAAAAAAAAAGAAGCCATCTGTCTCAGTTTAATATTATCCTAGCTTTCTTTAATTAGAAACCTAGCCAACCTTTTGCCTACACATTTCACTAAACAATCAGCTAGAAGGTAATTTTAGCCACTCTCCAAAAGTTCTAATTCATACTTTATTTCTGAGAGTCCTTACAAATTTTAAAGGCTTTTAAAGGGTCAACTCCCATTTTAAAAAGTCTAAACATATCTGTTATCCCAAGTTATATTAAAAGGAGACAAGAAGGGGGGTAAAGCCATGAGAAATGGGCATAGGGCTAGCCAGTAGTTGCAGAGTAAATTAATTTTTATTTCTACAGTCAGAACTATAAAATAGTAAAAATTTATATAAAACTTAGCAGTTCAGGCCAAAGGTCTACTTATCCAAACATCCTGTCTTTAGCAGTGGTCATAAAGAAAGGTAAGAACAGGGCAAGAATACACAACACTTCTCTGTGTCCCCCAAAACACTCTCTGCTCTTCCAGCTACTTTCAGCTCATGAGACATACTGGCCTTGTTTGCTTAATTACTAATAGTTCTCTTTCAGGAACTTGCCCAACAGTGTCTGAAGCTTGCTCACCCCTCCAGCATCCACAAGAGCTGCTTCTGACGCTGGCTAGGTCTGAGCTCTGCATGTGATCCACCTCTGTTTACTTCTTTTCAGACTGGTTCCCCTGCTAGATCAAAAAAGGCCCTGAATTCTTGAACTGGAAGAGCATTTCTCTTCATGCCAGCAATGGTTTTGCAGACTTTAACCATGTCCCTCTGAATTGTGCCTTTTTTATGAGCCAGAGCAAGTTGAAAGTCTGTTGAAGTATTGCCTATCTGGCACGGCTACTGACAGCTCCTCTAGCTCTGAACTCTTGCACGTGCCGAGACTTCCACAAGACTCTCACTGTCTCGCAACTCAACACCCAAGACTTACAGCAAGTTCTAACGTTAACTGGCTGGCTGCTTATCAGTTTTTCTTAAAATGTTCAAATACAACATTTTCTATATGCAATTCTTATCTACTCAGCTAATAAAACTGCACCATTTTCAAGTTTTATTCATCCAGTATGTCTTTGATACTAAGACACGTTCTGTATTAATATATTTATTTATATATGTAATTCAAATATAAGTAATTTCCTTCTACAGTATCAGTCATTTGGAATGCTTTTTTTAAAAAAGAACTTCTGTGAATTTTCTGGATGCTACACAGGTCTTCAAGGTTAGAGACTGTATAGAATCAAGGACATCTGTCTTCTGAATAGGAAGTGGGAGTTTGGGAGGGTGGATTGTTTCATCTTAAGTTGGCCCATGGCTCAGTCCTATGCAATTCACGCAGGCTGGATGTACTTCTGTACTTCCCACTGGTGTTCTACTTGTTGCTGTCCTTTCTCAGCTCTACCAACTAACTAAAACATAACAAATTCCCTTTCCCAAACTTCTCTGCGTGCAGATGTTTTACAATCTGACATGTCTGCAAGTTTAGTGAACTGATACCCAAAAAGGCAACAAATTCCCACATTTCACAAGAAATCTGTTTCCTACCTTATCTGGCTATGGCCCAACTGTACACACCATTACTGAATCTTCAATCCATCTGCCACCCTCCTCTAATAATTCCATTACAGTTTCAAGACCTTTTAAAATCGTAAAGGAAAATAGCTTTCCAAGCTCTTTGAGCTATTTAAACTTTTATAAATCCTGTAAGTCATAAATATTAAAGAACAGATTAATTATCCAGATCAGGATTCACAATTCAGGAAGAAAATTATTTGGCTTTCTAGTGTTTTCATACTTTTTTTTTTAAATAGGTCACACAACATTAGTCTTCCTGAACGAATAAATGAACTTCTGCTTGGCAAAGTTGGGGGTTTTTTTGTTTGTTCGCTAGCTATAATTCCAAGTGTACCCATCACTCCTATCAAGCATGTATCCTACCCAGCCCCTCTGATAAACTAGAGAGCCCTATTAAAGTGCAATGAAGTTTTAAAGAACCGTAAAGAAATAATTCATTTTTTACAAGTTTGAGATTTGTGTTCCCAGTCAAGAGTTTTTTAATCGGTTTCTGATCAAAGGTTACAAAGACCAGAGGGATGTAATATAAAACGAAAACCAGAAAGTGCACGGTTCACATTGCAAAGTGGACTTCACACGTGACTGAGCAACAGTATGATCCAGTGGGAGCTACATTCACTTGCTGGGACACACATACACAGAAGACACAGGACTTTGGGGAGGCAGTCTGCAAAACCAAACAAAACCACATACCAAAAAAAAATTTTTTACAAAAAGAATGGCATAGTTTGCAAGGGAGGAGAAGTAGAAAAACACCTGTGACAGAAGTAGAAAGGAAAATACAGCCCCCAGCAGTGCAGAGCAGGAGAGAACTCGGGGAAATGACCAGCAGCATTAGACAAAACAACACATCCAGCCAGGAATAAACATCTTAACTACAATAAAATAATGTGTTACAGTAGTAACCAACACAGACAACAGAAACAAAACTCCCAGACACAAAGTTTAAACAACAAAAATCCAAAAATATTTTTCCTTTGAAGCAAACTTTGGGCAGGTCAAAGCTGGCGTATTTCCAACAGTGATTAAAAAAGATTCCAGAACTAACAAGGACCAAAATCAAATCATGTCCTCCATCCCTAGGGATTCTCTAACCAAACCCTTTTCCTGGACAGTACATCTCCATGTTAAGCATACAGAATAAAAGATGGAGGTGGCTTTCCGTCAGGAGAAAAAAGGCTGACCCTGTCATTACAGGATTGCTGAAACTTCCCACATGCAAAATACAACAACTGAGAAATTACAGGCCCGGTGCTAGAGAAACCCACAGAAATGATCCTAATGTTTAATTAACATTAGAATTTCATGTCATACATGGTAATCACTAGAAACTTAAACCAGTGCCAAAAAAACCCAAACATCAGTGGGCTAACAGGAGTGTAAAGGCACTACTTCCATTTTTAAGTGATGTGACTTCATCCACAAATAGGCTCAAGGCTGGAAGTGCATTCTAGCGTAGGTATGACCATGAGTTTGTCCTGTTTGCGAACTCTTCTTCCACTGTTACCTGCCAGCAGAGACAGGATATGAAGCTAAAGAAAAATTCAGCTTGATCCAGTAAAGCTATTGTAATAAAGTGTACTATATTTTGTCAGAAAATACAGTAGTTAAAAAAAAAAAAAAAGCCAAACCTGAGCGAAAAGAAAAAACAACTACTCAACAGAATACAATTAAAGGAAGGCAAGTAAATAAATTGTTCTGGTTTTCTATATCTATATCTAGTTTTAGATATCTTGTATATAAAAAAAAAACATTAAGTCCAAAGAAAGATGCATAAGCTGCATCTATACGGTGGACCAGTGACCCACAAAAACACCAGTCTGGTTTTGAACAGGAAGCAATAAAGCTTGAAGTAGCACAGCAGAGCCCAGAAATGCTGCTTAGGAGCTCATTAGCTGAGATGCATCACTTTATTGGTACTATTAACAGTCATCCTGCCAACTTCCAAGTCACTTCCTTATACCATAACCTGTGCTGTTCAGCCCCTGCTAATCTCTACTCTCTTTCCTCACTTAAAAGTGAAGGAAATGGCAATCAAGTTGACCTGACTAGCAAAGCACATACAAACAGTTGCGCTCCACGGTTTCTTTAACAGTGACCTTGATTGTACAGGCAGAGATCCAATTCCTGGTTTAGTAAAGAACTGCTTCCATCATGTTATAAAAACCAATGCATATTTCCCTTCAGTGCTAAACTCATCAACCGACAGGTAGATCAAAGTGCCAAAATCATGAGCTAGAGCTCTACAGCAAAGAATTCCTATGAGAAAAATGAAAAATATAATTCCATGCCAAAGGATAACTCAAGCAAAAACTGACACTAAAAAAAAAATAATAACCCACAAAACAAAACCATGAAGAGCAACACTGACTCTGAGACCCCCAAAAGACCACTTAAAACTACGAAGATACCGACTCTGTTTGTGCAAACAGGCAGGTGTGCACGGACAGCATGCAGATTTCCTCTCCTCTTCATAAAAGCAGGTTGCATTAACAGTCCTCCAATCCTATGCCAGATTTATTTTTAATTTAAAAATAAACTGTTGCACATGATTTCAATATTCTGCTGGATGACCAAGCGAGGGAAAGAATGAATTTCAGCGCAGTCTATAGAAAGATAATGTGAAGGCTATAATGTAAGTGAAAAATGGCCATGTTGCTAAGATAAGGCCCCAACCACCAATCTCATTGTCAGGCCCGGCCATCTGTCAGCAGAAACCTGATTTACTGCATATAATACTGCTATACTTGATTACTACTGTACTGCTATAAAAGGCTCATGGTTTTTTTTTAAGCACACCAAAAGCTACTTTCTAGCAACGTAAAAGGGTTAATAAAACACCTCCTCAGAAGCCAAGCTTTATGAAACCAGGTTTCAGAACTTTAAATCAAATTTCACACAGTTTCAGTGTCACTGAAAGATTAAATTTCTTTATAAATAAAAATATTAAAAAGAGGGAAACAAAACCTGAGGAAAAACATAAAATGGAAGTAAATTACACTAGTTTCAACCTATGAGCATCACCGAAAGCAACCTTATGTGTTTTTTATGGAGATTGTTCTAATGCTGGTCAGATGCAAACAGCTTTAAAGAAGGCCATGAAAGAAAGTATTCCTACAATAACACTATTCCAGAAAACCTCATTATTAGAGGTAACTTTGCATGATTTGATAACTAGAGTCTGGACATCCAAACCATTTGCAAAAGCACTAATGACTTGAAGGTGCTTAGTCAAAGGCCTGTTAAGCTCAGCATACAATGACAACCTAACACAGATGAGTGGATCTACTCCAACTCTCCTCCCCGCTACGTGCCAGGACAAAAATGCCTGTGTATGAGATTCATCCTTCACATCAAATACCCACTGAGCGAAACAGCTGCAGGTACATTCTCAGGTTAATCAAACAAATCAAATAACAGCATCTAGTAATAACAAGACTATTTTTCTCTCTAAACAACAGCCCTACACTGCAGGTGCTTTTGTCCCATGGCGAGCAAACAGGAGAAAAGCACATCCTGAGCAGCTGCTCATTAGGTGAGCACTATTTTGCCTGCACAGCAAACATGGAAAAAAAAACCAAACCCCTCTGTGGTCATGGAATCAGACACAGTAACACAGGCATATCCAAAAAAGGATAGGATAGGATTTTGTGCAACAAATTCTGTTGCACAGGCAATTTATCAATGGGAGTTTATCGTTGTTGATATTCCTGGACTTGAACATTATCACTTCTGTTAAGGTTACCAGCTTATTATTTTCCCTATTCCACGGTAACAGACAACTTTGAACAATCAACTCCTGTAAAAAAAATTAAAAATCCCCATCCCTAAATAAATTATTTATTCTGAACAGAACACTTTCCTTAAATTACTTTATCAGAAGAGAACACAAACTGTATAGGGCCTTGCCATAAATGTTATAAAGCAATGAGAATTTATTGAAAGCTGACCTGATACTCATTGGGCCAGAAAGTGCTGACAGCCAACTCTGCTCGAAGCCAGTCCTTGCCAGTGGAGCCGGTGACGTTCCAGATGGGATTTGCCAGCGGCCCTTTGTTCACCCTAACCAGGATGTTCAAAGTACCCGGGTTTGCTCCACTCTTGCTGTACAGAAGGTAGCTGAAATCGATGCAGTGAGTATCATTTTCTTTCATCGTTGGAAGCTGGAGTCGAGTCTTTTCTCCAGGGTCATGGTCGGAGGAAATCACTATCATATAAGATCCTAAAAACGAGGAAAATGGGAAAGGAAAATAAAAAATAAAAAAAAAATAACAGTAATAAGGGAAAAGATAAATGTCAAGAAACTGATTGTCAAATGTGAAAAAGGATGGAATGAAAAGATTTTCATATCTCAGAATCTCAAAATTGAAGTAACAAGAAATCCAGCGAAGTATAAAGAGCCTAGAAACACCACCAAAGTACTATGTAACAACAGACATCACACATCTCTGAGGACCTATCTAAATGCTTCCACCTACAAACTTTTCTCTCTCCTGTTTTAGGATCACATAATTATCTGGAAATAGGATCACAGATAAACTGAATAAAAACATTGAGAGGAGAAAAGGATTATCATTATACTGAGGTCACAGAGGCCAAAACGCTCTCAACTTGCTCCACAGGTTTCCTGAAAATGAAAAATATGGAATAATAAGGTCCACATTCCTCTGTGCACCTTTATCACATCTTTCCTTGCCCAGAAAAAGAAACAGTCTTGAATTTTAGATATGTTAGTAAGACAGGTAGCTCACTTAGGACACCAAGACACATTTGTCCTGAAAAGTTTGGTTTCCTGTTCCATTTGCCAATGAATTTGAGGGGAGAACAGAAGTTTCTGCAGCTGGAAGAGAGCCCAATCTTGTACATTTATTTTACAAGTACACAGAAGACAGAACAAGCTAAACCTGTTCTGAACCTGAACCCACAAAGGCAGAAAGCAGAAACCAGAAATTTAAAGTAGTTATACAGGACATGATACAGAAACAGTTCATCCTGGTGTTCTGCAGAATGGACAGCGAAACAAGACCACAATCTATCCCAGCCCTAGAGCAGCCCCATTTCTTCAATAGCAGCGACTCTGTACCAGGTGCTACCTAGTGAATGAGCCCCACAGCACAAACTGACACACACCCTGCCAGGCAAAATATTACAACTGAGTGAGAAAATACCATTCAGCATACAACTAGCCTTTCCTGCAGCAGTTTCCTAACCTGAGCTTACCTAACCTCAACGCTGAAGGATGCCAGAAGCCTCACGCTGACAGATTTTTCTTCTATTTCTGGTCCTAAAGGGCACCATAACGAAGAACCCTTTTGGTCTCCCAAAGAAGGCTCAGATACAATCCATCAAAAATACAAATAAAATTTTGCCTGAATCTAAAATGAACAAAAAAAACTCCAACCAACCAAACAAAAAAAATCATAGATTTGGGAGCACTTCTACAAATTAGTAGGCCCACATAAGTTCTGAGAGTAAGTACATGAATGAGCACTTACTGATGGAAAATTTCCTCTGAGGTATATATTTGTATAAACTATTACTGTGCTGTAAGTGAAGTTTGTCCTTTGATTTTTATGCAGGAAGGAATTCCTTTGTTCTAGTATGTCCTAAGCAGCTGTATGAGCCATTCTGAAAATTGTTGGCAAGCTGTTGCTCAGAAGATGAAAATTTATGTATATGGCTTGTCATCTGTGTGACATGTTAATTTACTGGCCAGTAAAGGTAATCTGTCTTTAAAAAATTATATAACAAAAAAGAAAGCAATACTATAGAATGAAAGCACCTCTTAATACAGATTCATGATCTTGATTTTGTAAACTGAACTTTAAATTAAAAAAGAGGCTGTGTGTTTTAACAGAACGCTACCATAATCTAACATAAGCACCTAATTAATATTTGGATTTATATGCAGAATCCGTTATTAGATTAATTTTGCATTAGACAGGATGTCAAAGTATCAGTTTCTGGTCACCTCTTCATCATAACACATTATACTATTTAAGATTTGCTGTTTGAGTCTTTAATGATTATAGTCTAGAATTTGCCAACTGCATGTGGATGCTCAAAAATGTGTTTTTAAATCATGTTCATTGGTGTATAGCTATTATGCCCCTTGACTCAAGATCAAACTTACTTAGTAATAACCTTGTTTGTAATGTATACGCTCTTCAAATCACCTTATTATTAATGATTCATACATTACAGAATCATATTTTCAAAATTTTTGGCAATAAATACTATCCATGAAATAGGGAAAGTATGTACATAAGCAATTTGGGTGGTTTGGTTTTTTTCTACATGAGTTTGAAAACTGAAAGAGATGAGTGAAAAATTACAATGACTTTTCCTCACTGTTAGCACATACTCTCCATAGCATTTCCGATGTAAACGTAAACTGTGCGATGTAAGGGCTGCCCCCCTCCCTGGCAGGGTTCAAGGCCAAGTTGGATGGGGCTATGGACAACCTGGGCTGATGGGAGGGTGTCCTGCTGACTACAGCAGGGGGTTGGAACTAATTGGTCTTTAAAAGGTACCTTCCAGCCCAAACCAGAAGCAGGTAAAGTCTCTGAAGGGAATATGTGGTAGGAAGAAAGGAGTACAATATAAGGACTGAGTTTTGCAGAATTTTTGAAATGTCATTTCTTTCCCCTTCCCCAAGATCAAAACACCATGGTGGAAAGAAAATCACAACCAAATTGCAAGAAATAAAGTAGATATATTTCAAGATCTTGTTCCTATACCAAGATATAGTTTTTGGTAGCTCCAACATACATTTTTCTGCATATCAAAATGCTTCATAGTATTTTTAACCTCATTTTTCATCATTTAAAAATATTTAGCAGTAAATTTGCATATATCTAGCTGCATGTGTTAATCCTACAGCATTTCACAAAAAGCTCCAGACAGCATTCATAAACCTTTGTCACAAAGCCAAAGCATCTGTTCAGTATCTTTCAAACTACTTCCCTTCGCCTCCCTTTTTAACTTAAGAGGCTACATCCCATGAACATACACAACCTCAGGCCTTCCTCAGTGTATGTACTCCAAGAAAATCAGAAGGCAATGCCAAAGTAAACCACACATCAAATTTATGTCTCTGAAAAACACACACAAAAACAATTCTTACAAACAACCTGATCTAGTTGGGGGTGTCCTTGATTCTTGCAGGGGGGTTGGACTAGAAGACCTCTGGGAGTTCCTTCCAACTCTAATCATTTTATGATTCTATGATTCTTTTATAGGAAATTTATTCTTTATTTGTAAGTAATTACTGTGTACTAAAAAAGGAATGAACATGCTTGGAATATCTTAGGGCAAAATTTTAAAAGTTTGCTCAAAAATTCAGCCATAGATACTCTCTCTACAGTTCGGATTTTTTAAAACAAGCATTTCCTTTTACATCAAAGCTGTATTTTGTACAACTACTTCTGTGGCACAAGCTGCTGTGCAATCCATTAAAACAAGTGAGGCCAAGTGAACACAAATTAATAGAAATTACATAAAAACACTGTTTGAAGCAAAGAATTTATAATTAAAAGTCCAGCTCAGTTTGAGGTAGCAGAGCAGTGATGAGTACAAGCTACCAAGTTTTCACATTTGAAAGGTATTGGAACTAACTCCACACGCTACTTTCATAAAGCAACACCCATGGGAAGAAGATCACAGTGGGGAGCACATGAACGTATGTGCTCAGGGAATTGGCACCAAATGCCCCTTCACACACCAAACAAAACGTGTTTCATAACTGTTAGTAGACAGTTATGAAACACGTTTATAGACAGTTGAAGTAAAAGGATTAAATAAAACTACTGCCAGAAGATCTTCCTTTAAATAATTTATTAGCTCCATCAAACGGGAACTGTGCTGAGATAGTAATTTATAACACTTTCCCAAGCATTATGTATTAAAAACACGATTTTAATCAGTAATGTACACTTAGATAATCGCATACAGAGGTCCCAGGTGGTCAGGCAAACATCTGACCTGTTCTCATGTATAGCTCCTGCAACATGGGCAGTCAGCTGCCCATGTAAATGGCAGACAGCGTTTATATGTATATACTAACAATGAAACATATAGATAACCATATATAAAAATACCATATTATTACAGAAAGTTTTTCAATTAATAGATGTATTTAATAAAGGGATGACTAAACAGCCAACTGGTCACTTTGTGGAGGTAATCAACACCCTGGATTATTATTAGTGGCAATATTGGCACAGTACAACAGTACTGGTGGTAAAGCAAACCTTGGCAAACCATTTCAAGCAACTGAAAAGAACTACCCAGATATTCAACATTAAAACAGAGAAATAACAAGAGGACAGGTGATTACAGGCTAATTGGTAAGATATTTTTGGATTTAGCAAGCATGAGAAGCAGAAGTGAGGGGAATACTCACAAACTTATTAATCCTTAAGATTAATCATCTACTTGATATTTTCAATGAGAATTTAGAGCAACTGTTACAGCTAACTGTTCACAAGGGTGCTAGAGGCTGGAGCAGAGAAACAGGGTAAGGATGAAGGAGCAGCAGACAAAAAGTGCTACAAACTGATCACAGCCCCTGGTCCCCATCTCCTTGCACTGGTCGTGGTGCTGGGGAATTAAGCTAATTTTTCCCCAAGTCAAGCTTTGCCCATGATGGTCAGTACCTGTGATTTCCCAAATAGGTCAGCTCCCTGTCATTGCCTCAGCTTATGAGCTTTTTAATCTTCTTTTCTTCCTTTGGGCTATTGAGGGAGGTAGAGAAAGAGCATCCGGGCAGGGTCTGGCCAGAGTCAAACCAACACAGCTGCCAAACAGGTAAATGGTAGCAGTTAGTTAGATAGTGTTGCCTAACTACCTATACTAGCTGCTTCATCAAATCCCAGTGGAGACAGACTTTGTGATTTTTTTCCCATCATCATCAGCCTAACAGATAAGCACAAGCAGATATAAACCACTATATATACCTACTTCACTTGCACACAAAAAAAAGTATGACCTGTGTTTTGTTTCTATTACATTTTACAAGATGGAATTTGCAAGGATATGCCTCATTACAAACCAAAAAAAAAGGCGGCGGGGGGGAGGGGGGGGGGATTATTCTGTATTTGGGCAATGAAGAAAGAAAAAAAAACATGACAAAGCAAAAGTTTATTTTTTCTTCTTTTAATACAGAAAAGATAAATTCCATCTTTAATTGCTGCTGTAAGAAATGAGAGATGTAAAGTAATTGAAGTCCTAATTTTCATCTGGACAAAGAACCATTGCTCTTAACTATAAACACTTTTGTAACTTCTCCGCCTGCTACTGTGCTCCTTTAGTTACTAAGACACACACAAATCAGAAAATTCTGAATTTTCACATGCAACTAGATTTATCATCACAGAAATGGATTCAACTTTCTGGTTTGCTGATGGGGGCAGGAGGGAACCCATGGGTATACATCCCAGTGCAGTAGGGAGTAATGTGAAGATACTTAAATAGATACAAAGAAGATCAGGTAAAAAGGTGGCTTCCCTATAAATATAAAAGATGGAATTGTCTTTACTTCACAGTAATGTCAGTGACATGAGGTGGAGAGTCAAGGTACTCACATGTATTACCCTAAAACTCAGAGCTATGTGACCTTTTTATTTCATTTTTTACTAACTACTATATAGTATTATAGTCCCTGATTAGGTTTCAGGCAACTTTTATGAGAGACAATGGGCTATGAACTGACACTGAAATACAGAAATAGGTTTGCCACTGGAAACAGACTGCAAATGGAAGAAATTCAGAAATGTCTATATTAACTCACAGACAATTTACATTTCCCACATGCTAGCATTTATGCTTATTTTGTTCTTCAGAGTAATATCCCTGGGATCATTTCACAGAGGGCCTTTTATATGTACTTCTATAATTTACAAGAAAGGAATAATTAATCACTAATAATGAAACCTCAAAAGCTATTAACGTTTTTTTTTCTTGCAGGATATTCTTTTCAAAAGGAAAAAAAAAACCTAAACCAGAGCATATGAATAAATTAAATATACTACAGGTAAATTTCCATATATATGTGTCTATGAAAAACCTCAAACCACTATAGCTTCATCTTCCTCTTTCCATTACCCAAAACATAGAGAATATCTGCCACCTAGGATTGAGATAAAACAACAATAATGAAATTAAGAAGAAAAAAACAGAGATAATACTAAGCTTTCTAATATTAATGCCCTACCCCATCAGTTCAGTTTTATATCTTAAGGAGTGTCTTTAGAAATAAATGTAAAGACACTATAATCCCACTTTAAAATATATTACTCAATACACACAAATATGAAATATCATTACATCCTGACTTCCCTCAGCTGCTTTCATTAAAAAAAATTAAAATAATTATATTACTGTAAAAAATTCAAGAATTTGTTAAACAATTAAGATTCAGAGATATTTTTCCACACACCCAACTTGCTTGTCATACTATTCCCTACACAAGACTCAAATTGTTGAGGGCATGATTCAATTTCTTCACAGACTGTCAAAAGTGAAAGAAAAAAAAAATAAATCAGGATTACCAGTTTCAACTTCACTGCATAGCTCACTGTCAAGGCACATCTGAGTTGTGGTAAGCCAATGCAAGACTTGGAATTTACTATGAAATTAAAAACAACAGTAACAAAATCTCACAAGACGAAGATGGGAAATTTTTCTGGAGAATGCAATCTATTTTCTTCTACTTCCCACAGAGAACAAGTTTTATTAAAATAACAGAATTGAAACAGGTCATTCTGCTACACCACATAAATAAAGGCCGAGTACTCACTGGTTCCAACAGAAACTCAGCCTAACAAACTGCAATAGCTCACTTCTGCACAGACACTGCAACTTCTTATGACAAGAAAAACTGTCCTGCCTTCCAGCTTGTCCTTGATGAAGGCAAAACCACTGCTCTGCAGCAACGTCCTGTAACAGGGATCACCCCCCCATTTTCACACCCACACAGATAAAGCAGTAAAGGGCATGCAGCTGTGCAAGAGAGCACTGAGTACGACTGATGCAGGCCACAGAATTAGTGTCATGGGCACAACACCACTTCACTGGTCTTCACGCCTGTGATGCTACTGGTGTGACACTAGTATCACTTGTGACTTGTCTATTCCATAATGCCAATTAAAAGGGGGGGAAAAAAAAAAGGAAAGAACACCCACTGTGTTTTAAAGGTATGCCGGTATTGGGAGCAAAGTTTATGAAGGAGTTTTGACTGAAAAAAAAAAATCATTCCTCAGGCTACAAGCAGCTACAGAAGTTCTGTTCCCCTTATCAACATTTTACATATGAATAAACATGAAAAACATTAAAAGCATACACTTGTGAAGTGTCTGAATTCCTAGTTTTTCTTACACCTAACACCAGCTTCCTGTGGATTTGTTTGTAGTGACTGGAAAGAAAAATGTTGAGATACTGGTTTCTGAGGTATGACAGTTTAACTCTTTTCACATTGCTTTACTTGTGATGGATCTTTAGCAAGTACACAGGCTTTAAGCCCTCCAAGATCTGAGACAGAAAAATGTCAGCAACTGAAATTTGTAATGGAAGCTTGCAGCGTCTATACAAAAGGGTATTTATCTTACTATGTACTCCTTAGAACAGTCTCTTCCAACAAAGCATTCAGAAAATGACATCTGATACAGTGCATCAGGCACGCTTATGGAAGGACAGTGCTACTTAACAGTAAGCTGCATTTAAGTAACCAAAAGGCACACAGAACAGTTTCTTATATACTTGGGAATTAAGTGAGGCTCAGTCACAAATTTCTATCATCAGCATCTGTGAATGGATGGCTAATAACAGCTCTGAATTGTCTTAAATCCTGTTTTAAAGCTATAGATATCCCACAGGTGGTGGCACAGTGACTGTAGGAAGCTTCTCAGTCACCAGGGGCTGAGCTGGCTGTACAAGCAGCAGCATCCACTGATCAGCTAACTGTCCAAAAGAAAACATGTCTCCTAAGCAAAACCCCCAAGTCCAAATTGTGAATAGCACCAACCCAGTATTAAATTATGGACTGGGCTGTCAAGTGACTGGGTACCCTTCATGCCCGCGCAGCCTAAAGCCAGTGAGAGGTTCACATGCATGGCTCTTTCCAGAGCACCAGCTGACACTGACAAACCTCAAGGCATCCCACACCTCCCGAGGAAAATTCAGTCCCATGAAGATCCAGACAACCACAAACACTCGAAACAATTTCACTGTGTTTCAGGCAGGTGCAGAAAATCACCGAAATCCATTTTGTTTCACCATTGCTGTAAAATCTCTGGTATTACCTATCTGGGTGAGCAGAAATGCACAAACGTACGGAGTATTCATTTTTTTCCCTGAAGTTTTGTAGCAGACATTCCAGGATGTGAGACAGGTGTTAGTCCTGTAGACAGGCACAGAACAGCTACGATGACACAGTATCACTACTGAACGTAAACCACAAACACAGACCTTCAAGCCAAGAAACATTTAGATTTTTCAAATGCTGGCCAGAAAAGACATGTTTTTCTTTATTGAGAAGATCACAAGCAGGCTGAGATAAAACTATCCAATTCCTCTGAGGGATATTAGTTACTCGGAAAGAAGTTAAAAGCAAAATTTGAAAATATTAAAATTTTCTAAGGTAGACAGTCTTACAGATAATGTGAGCGCTGACAGCTCTTTGGTGTGCTGTGTGTTTGCTGCAGCAAAACCAAGTTCACAGAGAATTCACAAACGTCAGCTGAGACGACCTGAAAGCTTCTGCAACACAAAGGGCTTTTCCTCTCTGCACAAGATCTCCCCATGTCCTCTTCCATCTGTGCTTGTGAGCCAAATCAGTAGCAAAATCCAGCAAAAAAATGAGGTGTCCTGTCCCCCTCGAGAGGAGTGTGAGGGAATGGCTATGTCTGACTGCTTCCCAGGTAAGGGAGACAAAGTGACTCCTAGGGCAGCCCAACAAGCGGCCAAACTGATACTGCAATATATATATAGAACAAGGGGGGAGGGTTTCCCCAGGAAAAAAAGAAAAAAAAGCCCATAAACACATCCAAACTTAGTTAAAAGTAACTTCTTTCAAGTGCTGGAAAGTCTTCAGAGAAAGACAGCTCAAAAAATAACTTAAGAATTATTTTCAATTTATTTAAAAATTATATATATTCCTGCAGATTCTTTAGGTTTTTCCCCCTAAGTACTAAGTGGCATTTAGAGTTTAACTGAATAGGAAAATAGCATTTTTGAAGTTGCATTCATATTCATATTCTTTAACACACTAATCATTCTTCCAAAAGCAACAGTATTTAAAGTGCATGGAGAAGATACTTACTCCTATCATCTTAAGACACTGAAATTGAAAACAGAAATTAAACTGGTCATTCCCTGGATGAGCTTGTGACAGCTCAAAATAGGAGTTAACAATCTGCTGAGAATACCACTCCCAAGGATCACCAACAGTTAAATAAAGGCTCAAAAGCCATAATCATTACCATATGCAACAGCAGATTACAATTATTATTACAGACCTTTCAGAAGAGGAAATTATATACCTTGTACTTCTTGAAAGTAGTCTTAGAATTTATTTAAAGCATGGGAGGCTTATAAAATAGTTTCATTAGACTTTTTTAAAAAAAAATCATTACTGGAAGAATATTCATTCCTTTATTTTGCACTTTTTCTTGGCACCAAATAATAATTTTTCCTGCTATGAAAACAATGTTCTTCAGACCACTGCTTTATGCAGCAGCAGCAGCCTGAAAAATCATCTTTTTCTTTCAGATTTTAGTCTGTCTAAAAGTGCAAGATCTACACTTAAAGATCTGTGTATATTCTTTTGTGCAAATGCAAACACCAGTTAAGAACAACCTACTGCTAAGAGCTACCACTGGTAAGAATTTTGAAAACCAATACAGAATGATATTTAAGGCATGCAAATAATACTTATCTAAGCATTCAGAAGGTAGATCTAACAGCAAATTGTTACCTCTTCTTCTTCTTCAAAGTATCGCTCATCCTTCCCTCTGAAGTATGTAACTCACTTTGTAGTGACTCACAGTCCAGCTGAGAATAACCAGGAGTTCCGTCTCAACTCACACAACTGCAGTACTACTTAGTGAATTTAAGTACTTGCTTAAGGAAAAGAAACCTGGGATCCTTGAAGTTTAGGGTTTCCAAGGAAGTCTTCAATCTCTCTTCGGACCGTTAACTACACATGGTTATGCATATTTGTAAAATAAAGTCTTAAGCAATTTAACAAGCTTGGTACATTAACACTGAATGCCCTCTTTGTAAAGCTCTGAATTTTACACAGATAGAGAAGAAAAGGCCAAAAAAATCCCAAACCAACTACTTTAGTATTTCTTTTGATTTTCCAGTTACTGACAGTGACATTGATCTTGCAAGCACAAAGAGCACTACAACTTATCTCTATAAGTGTAATAAAGAACTTGACCTAAAGGAAACAGCAGAAATTCACATATCCTACATAACAATCAAAAAATGCATTGAAGAATGCTATCCAAGAATAAGAGGATTCATAACCCATCATGTACATACCATGGAAACAAGATTAAAACCCCTAAATATCTGCTGCACACCAGAAAGAATTCACATGGGCAATAAATAAAAAAAGATGAAGCACCCACCCAAAATAAAGTCTAAAGATTTGCACTGATACTCGAGGGAGGCTTAGAAAACACATTAAAATCTTAAGTTCCGAAAGCAGAATTCCTTTCTCTCCTAGATGCTGGGATTCACAGTTACAATAGACACACAAGTTTTATGATGTGTGACAACTCTCATCATGCTTCGCCTCTTGTTAACAGCCCTGGCTCCACAGACATCAGCTACTCTACTCTCCCAAACACTTAAACTGATTAGCATTAATACATTACATCTACAGTAATGGTTATAACCTGTACTTAGTTTGATGTTTGATGCATCCCCATCAGGCGTGATGGAAGCTAGGACACCCGAGAGGTCATAATATTTTCCATTTGAATTAGTTGTTTTAAAATAAATGAATAGATAAATAAATAATTATGCTCTCCCCATAAACTCTTGACTCTCAGATTGTATTAGCAGCTCAATTGGTTTTACACTCTAGTACACACCATCTTTCTTCTGCGGGGATGTACTTTTGAGATGGATGGAAACAACCCTATCTATTATAAAAATCACTCATGCTAACATACTAGCATTTTTTGGATACTGTTTAGAAAGAAATAATTGGGCTCAGTGTTCAGCAATAGGAAGAACAGCAAGGCAAAAGACTGCATATAAAGTAGGACTGCTGTTTTCGAGAAAGCTTCCAAGTTCACAGCTCCTAATGGTGTTTGGTGGTTTCTGCTGTCGTTAGGGGGATTTATGTTTTGTTCTCTGAAAACATCTCAGTTCATGAAGACCAGCATCCTTTCTCTTGAATACACACTATCCAATTAAGAAAAATTTGAAAAGGTTTTTCCTTCTAAATAGCGTCAGCATGTATAAACTGGGTCTTTAAATCTTCCTGGATTTTGAATACTGAAAAATGCCATAAAATACACTGAGCAGATTATATTCACCCAAGCCCATAAAACACTCCTCCACCTGCACAAGGTCACCACCTATATAGTTTGGCACTGACTAATACCATTAACCCAAAGTTCTGAAAAATACAAAACTGAGAAAGAAACCTGTAGGAAGATGCACTACATGACGGACAAGAACCTAAATCTCCCTTTCAGACACCTTGTGAACTTTTAACACTAATATTCATTAGTCAAACACTGGACTTCATTATTAGGGCTAGGAAATGAACCCACGTTGAAAATGCAATTTCCTGTAAATCTCTTCTGTGATTGTGGTATTTCACATCTTGGCTTCTTCAGTTACACAGGACAGAGGTCAGAGTACCAAGTCATCCAAAGAGCTGTATCATTTTCTTGTACATTTTTTTAAGCAGCAATTAAGGGTTGTGTTTTTTCTTTTTTTAAAGTTTTTCTGCACTTATACTTCCTTCAAAATTAGAGTTTGCCAAAACCATAAAGGTGCATATGCAGTTAACAACTATGAATCCTAATACTGCTTTCAAATGTTCCAAATGTCCAAATAAGAAACTCAGAGCCAAGTGTCTAGAGTACCTCAGAAAATTAAGATATATTAATTGTATAGTATGGTCTCCTAACACTCAGATTTTTTTATAACATATCTCTTTCTATGAAGGGAGCAACAAGCCAATTTAGAAAATAAACACAACTGCTAATCATGATAAAACTAGTTCCTTAAAAAAAAGTTTTTTAAAAAGATAAAACTATTTCCTCAATGCTTTACCTATCAATCCTCCTGAGACTGACTAAAGGCTAACTAGATTCCTGTCTATTTAGAATGGAAATCCACAACACACAGGAAAGAAAAAAGAATTTATACTCCTTAAAAACAACAACAAAAAACCTACAGATAAAAACATGCAACAGTATTGTTAGCTGACAGGCTCTTTTCCTGCATAAATGCCTGGAAAAGTATGCACATAGAAACGATTTAGGTGGAAAAACTGTGACAGCAGATAGCAGAACACTAATGAGTCTGTTAAGAAACATCTATTAAAACTCAGGTCCATAATTCAATTAATGCTTTAGCTAATTACCAACCTGAATCTTTCTTTTTGTGATGTCAGATTATTACTGTTTCACCTGTCACCAGCCAACACGAAGCTAAGTTGCCACCTCCTCTACACCAACCCTTTACTTTTGAAACAGCGGTTTTCTTTTTCTCACTTGCAGAAAAGACAGTCCTGATTTCTGTAGTCTTTCCACTCAAGACATGCTGCTGTCAAGTCATCTATCATTTCTGCTGCTTTCCTCTGAGCTTTCCCAGAATGAGAATTCATGTTCCATGCATCAAAACTATACAAGTGCGTATTCTTCTACGGAAGAATACTACGGAAAGAAAAAAATAAATTAAACCCAGACTATTTTATGTATTTTTATACAGCATATCCTATATAAAGCAATTAGGATAGGTTGCCTTTTCCACAACAGCATAACAATGTGGACTCATATTTAATTATTAATTCACAGCAACCACAAAAACCACTTGTGTGGATCTAGTACTTCATATTGCACTCCCAGCTGCTGGTCACTCCACCCAAGTGTCTTTGCAAGCCTGCCCAGTTTCACCAAAGTGTTTCTTTTTAATTTTTAATTCTTCTTGATCAGTAGTACCCTCACCCGTCATAATAATTTTGAACCCTGGATTACCCTCAAATGGACTTGAACGGTCAGTAAATTAAATATCCTCACAAAGGTCAAAGGAGACTTGGCTCCATCATCCACGGCACTACTGAGAACAACCGGACATTATCAGCGTTTTCCTAACAGCTTTTCACCTACCGTAAAGCAGTTTCATCAATATGTTTCTTCCCCCAGCTTAACAGGGTAAGCATTATGGAATATGATGTGTGGCACCTGCTGCTGCACTCTCTTTTCTTTAGATGCAAATTCACACAGCATACTGGTGGACGAACTGACAGAGTGCAGCTTGGAGGGTACTGAGGTGGATTAAGAGCTGATTGAAGGGAAGAAGCCAGCAAGTTGTCATTAATGGGACGGAGTCTGGCTGGAGGCCTGTATCTAGTGGAGTCCCTCAAGGGTACTGGGACCAGTATTGTTCAGTATATTCATTGATGACCTGAAGGAGGTAATAGAGTGCACAGTCAGCAAGTTTGCTGATGACACAAAGCTGGGAGGGGTGGCTGACACACCAGAAGGTTGTGCTGTCATTCAACAGGATTTAGACAGGCTGAAGAGCTGGGCAGGGAAAAACTGAATGAGATTTAACAAGAGAAAGTGTAGGGTCTTGCATCTGGGAGGAACAACCCCAGGGACCAGTATAGGATGGGGACTGGCCTGCTGGAGAGCAGTGCAGGTGAGAGGGACCTGGGGATTCTGGTGGACAGCAGGATGACCATGAGCCAGCAATGTGCCCTCGTGGCCAAGAAGGCCAAAGGCATCCTAGAGTGTATTAGAAGGAGAGTGGATAGTAGATCGAGAGATCCTTTTCCCCCTCTACTCTACCATGGTGAGACCTCACTTGGAGTATGGTGTCCAGTTCTGGGACCCTCAGTTCCAGAAGGACATAGAACTCCTTAAAAGAGTCTAGCGCAGGGCCACCAAGATGAGTAGAACCTCAACTCAACAACAAATGGAACACCAAGGAAGTGGAACACCTTCCTTATGAATACAGGCTGAGGGAGCTGGGTCTCTTCAGCTTGGAGGAGACTGATGGGTGATCTCATTAATGTTTATAAATATGTTAAGGATGAGTGTCAAGAGGATGGATCCAGGCTCTTATCAGTGTTGGCCAGTGATAGGACAAGGGGCAATGGATCCATGCTGGAACATAGGAAGTTCCATGTGAATGTAAGGAAAAACTTTGTCACTGTGAGGGTGATGGAGCACTGAAACAGGCTGCCCAGAGAGGTTGTGGAGTCTCCTTCTCTGCAGACACTCAAGACCAATCTGGACGCATTCCTGTGTGACCTAATCTAGGTAATCATGCTCAGGCAGAGGGGTTGGACTAGTTGATCCCTTCCAATTCCTAACATTCTGTGAAGCTGTGTGAAGCTGTCCAGGTCAGCAGCAGGAGCCTATAGTCCCTGACACACAGGGATCAGTGAGGAATTCCTGGCCACTCATGGGTAACTCCAACCAGGTCATGGAGACTAGCAAGCCTGTGTGTCACCTCCACATCTCCAAGACATGCCCCTCCTGGTGCTTTCCCCAGTTTGAACTGAGGGTGGGAAAGGGTGAGGATGATGGCATGCTTCCAGCAGCTTTTGTAGCACAAATCTCTGGAAGCCTCAGGCTAGCATTTTAGAAGGAGAAGCCATGATGAAAAACTGGTGGGCAACATAAAGGGGGAACTGGAAGAGTGCAGCACCCATGCTGGTACCAAGAGCAATCCCCAGGGCTACACCTCAAGGACTTGGGGGTCTGGTAACCCCAGGCAAGCACAGGAACCATGAGAGAGTAAGATCAGCTGACAGCGCAGACACACCATGTTTTCTTTATGTGCACCTTACTGAACTACAGACTTGTACACAAGAAGCCCACAGAAAACACGTCCCTATTAAAACAAAGTTTGCTGCGACAGCTATTTCCATTTCGAGTGTTAATGCATTAAGCAAAAACTGCAGACTAACGACAGAGCATATTTATACATATGCTCATAATTTACCTTATATAAGATTTAACTGTTTGGGGAAATTTTGTGTGGTTCCTTCTGGGAAAGCTGCTACTAACCAAGCGCAGGACAGCAAAGAGAGGGGGATGAGGTGGAGAAGGATTCCAGTGACCATAAATCCAAAAAGCCATTCTGATTCTACACATCTGCAGTCTCAATTTCCCCCACTGCCTTCTGCAATGTTCTCATCATTGCATGAAACATAAATAAATAAGCAAGCCCACACATTTAGGGACCCACAGAAGCAATTAGGCAGTAGAGCTTGGGTTGGTACAACTGCTTTGTCTTAACAAAAGGCAAAACAAAAAAATCTCAAATACTTTCAAAAGCCAAAAATAATTTTTAATGTCTACACAACTAATAAAAACCAATTCCTTTCAATGTCAGGTACTAATTGTCATTTTAGTTATACAACTACTAAGAAACTTGTGGGAATAAAAATAATACACTGAGAGATGCAAGATATATTTTCAAAGCATATACTTTTTTTCCTTTAATATAATCAAACACTTCTGTAACATACAACATAGCCAGGGCCAGGCAAGGCTTGCAGCAACAATATGGCTCAGTTGTTCAGCAAAACAGAAATTATGGCAGTGCTGGTGGTTACGGAGGAATTCAGCGGTGTTTAATTTTAACAAACCAATCTGAACAATGTGTGATAAAATCAGCATATAAAATGATACATATTGCTAGAATTATCAAGAGAAATGCCTCTCCAAGGATCAATATTTCTACACAAAAGCATCTTCAGAGATTGTGGGTGTACAGGGACACAGATGGTGAAGCCAACAAAAGCAAATGAAAGCATATATTGAATGCATGTGGTATCTACACCTATGTAATGCCAGGCACCTGTAGGCTATTTAAAACAATTACTCCAAGCCCCGCCCTTAATTTTACACTTCTCTATTGCCAATTTTTTTCAGGTGTGTGTCTCATAGCAACTAATAAACTGTCATAATTTATTTCTGTAGTTTATATTCACAGAATATATCCATTTTTGACAAATTAGCATTTGCTTGAGAATGCAATAGGTTTTGTACTACCCAAAAACTTAATGAATCGATAGCTTCCCTGAAAAAGGAATGATAATGTTAACTAAACCATGCTACTCAAGTTCAAAAATCACAGACAGGCGTAACTTTTGGGAGGAAAAAGTACTAACAGACCATAGCTTTTAATATCTGCCACAATTTCTCCTTTAATTCAAAGGTCAGCAAGCACATTTGCTACTTTGAGTGATCAGTGCCTTACTGTCTTTATAAGGTACAATTACTCGGACAGCTATTTATCATCTCTCTAACAATTAAAAAAATTGCTCCTGTCTTTGAAGAAGCAAAGGTTATAAAGTTTCACCTCCAGTCAAAGCCTAAAAAATTTGATTATTTACTCCAGACTGATAGGGACATCACAATGGTATGGTAAGAGGATTCTATGCTGATAAATCATAAAGCTATTGAAAGTTCTGTGCCACCACAGACACTCACTTTAAGCAGCATATTGGAAAATTTCCATTTGATGTAGTAGTGAGTCATATAACAAGACGCTTACCCTTTCATTTCAAACTAAACCCACACCAACCTGCAGTACCCAAAATAATGAAGAGTGCTGGGGTAGTCCTACATCACCTCTAAACCCGTAATTGTACCATCAGATCCAACAGAAACCTTTCATGAATCATTTTCAGTGCTATGTAATTAAGTTGAGGACAGAACAAGACAATAATATACATACCTGCACACAATCACATAGGCAGCATAACTTCAATATTGGTCTGAATTATTTCTGAGAGTTAGCCACTTTAACAGACAAATTTAATACTACACAATTCTCTGATAAGTTTATTAATTTCTACTCAGGGCCACTCATCACTGTGAGATGAGCAGGCAAAAGAATTCTTCTTCCTATTTAAGACATATTCTGCAACCTAGTTTATGCTACTAAGGAAAGAACCCTATTGTCCAGAATAAAATAAATGCAAGGGAAGAAAAACAAATTTTTGAAAAAAAATAAAAATCAACTAGGAGCAAATTCAGTAGGAATCAACATATAAATACAGATTTCATCACCCTGAAACTCTTCATACAAATCACATCAAATATGCTGGAGGGGAAAAAAAAAAACATCACAAAAACAGATGGAACAGCAGAGATGAAAATTAACATAAAAATGCGAAAGCAAAACATAGCTAGAAAAAAAAAATCCTACAGAACACAACACCACATTTTGTTAAAAGGGGTTAACAACAGAGTCCTACAGCACCAGCCCTAAAATACATCATGGTACAAAAAAAGCAGTAATATTCTGTGAGTGCGCTTGCAATACAGCACAGGGAGATATCTCCAAGTAATGGGAAAGCAAGAGCATTACAAGCAAAGAAGGGGTATCAAAGGTAAGGGGGTTAACGGGTGACATGCAGTTGTACACTGTGAAGTATCAGGAATTAAAGACTTTATATGTAGGGCTCCAAGAGCTGAAAAGGCACAGAAGCATGAGGAGAGGGGTTTAAGAGAGAGACAGCTAAAGTTCCAGCAGTGCTAATCTTCACCAAGTCCAGTTACACATTATGGGTGGGATTGAGAGATGATACTACACTATTTAAAGAGAACTTTCAGACTGAGTTTTAATTAAACTATTTCACACAAAAACTGTGGAGGATCTTTTTACCAAAACCACATGCCCAGGAACATTACTTCAAGAGTTCCAAGATACATTTTTAAATACACAGATTCACCTATGGTTTAGAAAGCAAAACTTCCACTTTTCGGCTACCAATTTAAGAATAGGAGGGCTGTTGTAGCAAATACCTGGCAATATAATCCTTCAGCAGACAGCATCAATTTACTGACTTCAATACACTTATGGTCGATATCTGTCTCAAAAAAATCCCCCACTATTACTTTCATTTCAGGAGAGACATCATTAAGTGAATAAGCAATAAAAAACAAAGTACCTAGGGTTTTTTGTTCTACGTAAGTAGGCATACAGCAACACAGAAAAGTCTAGACTAGGAATAATTCTTACAATCCTTGTCTGTGGACAGCTACATAATTAAGCTCCCAGTCCAGGAAAACTTCAAAATATTTAATGAGTAGTGAAAATTGCCTTTAAAAAAAAAATCAAACAAGCCCCACTGGGGCTCTGCTGGACATTCCCCAAGAAAGGACTGAATGGAGAACGCAAACGTAGCGACCAGTGCAGGTTTTCTGCAGTTCTCTGCCGAACAGGTTGTACTTGCAGAAAGGCTGAAGAAGCAACTATTAAAGGGCTGCCAAGCTTAATTGTTTAACATGGCATGTGGAGATTTTCTTTTTTATTATTTTTCTTCTTACTAAACCCTTTTAAGTTCTCTTATGAATCTCTGATCTGCTTGTTCAGATACAGATAAGCAAAGCCTGTAATATTCCTGTGGATTTCTTTCAGAGGCACAAGTGCAAATGAAAAAAAAAATGTATTACTTAACCCACTTCTACCTCCATTTTAGGAAGGGAAAAAAAAGAACAAAACAATTTCTTATCTTTCATACTAACCAAGGTTATTACCTATTTTTGTAATGAGTTTAACTATGAGGGTGGAAGATCACTGGAACAGGTTGCCCAGAGAGGTGGTGAGGCCCCATGCCTGGAGATATTCAAGGTCAGTCTTGAATGGGCTCTGAGCAATCTAATCTAGTGCAGATGTCTCTGATTACTGCAGAGGGGTTGGACTAGGTGATCTTTAAAGGTCTCTTCCAACCAAACAAATTCTATGATTCAACACATAATATATAAATGGAAGATGCAGACATCTTACAGAATAAAACACTTTGGGTTGGAAGGGACCTCAAAGACCATCTAGTTCCAATTCCCTGCCATGGGGAGGGACACCCTCCAAATCAGGTTGCCCAAAGCCCCATCCAGCCTGGACTTATACACTGCATGGGGGCAGCCACAGCTTCTCTGGGCAGCCTGTGCCAGGGCCTCAGGGCCCTCACTAGGAAGGATTTCTTCCTAATATCTAATCTAAGTCCACTGTCCTTCAGCTTAAGGCCATTGCCCCTTGTCCTATCACTATATACCCTTCCAAACCAGTCGCTATCCATCTTTCCTGTAGCCCCCTTTTAGCTACTGGAAGGCTGAGCTAAGGTTTCTCCAGAGCCTTCTCCAGGCTGAGCAGGCCCAACTCTCTCAGCCTGTCTTCACAGAAGAGGGGCTCCAGGCCCCTGATCATCTTCATGGACCTCCTCTGTTCCCATGCCAACAGCTCTATGGCCTCCTTATGTTGTTCTTCTCCTACTCCTCTGGAGGACCTAGGGCTGGACACAGTACTGCAGGTGAGGTCTCACCAGAGCAGAACAGGAGGAGAGACCCACCTCCCTTGGTCTGCAAGGTGGAGAGGTATAGTGTTCGAAGTTGTTCAACTAAAATCACAAGGATTCTAGGCTTGCCTCTCTAGTATCTTACGTCTTTTATTAACATTACATAATTATACAAAATAAAACTGTGAATCCAAAACAGAGGTAGAAAAAACACTGACTAATACTAGAATGGAGGACAAGGAACAGCAGTTAACTGGATGGCTGAAGAGAAGCTTTCACTTCATTCAGAAATAATTCTGAGTATCGAGGAATTTAGCAACAACTCTGACATTTTAAAAGGCCTGTTCACTGTTCTAAGTGCCAAGGGAAAACAACACAAAAAAGATCCTTTTCTCATACATTTGATGCAATAGTAATGTGCAATATTAAATGAATGTTATTAAGTAAACTGGCAAGTTACTGTAAGATGACTATTTTCCTTAAAAATATTCAATTCACCAAACCTGGACTCCCTGCCTAATTTCAACTTCTTCTGAAAAACACCTAACAATTTGCCCTGTCAAGAATACCTAAGAAGCCAAACCCCTGGGAAAGGGGGAGCAGAAAACCTCCAGCAAGGGCTGGCAATAGTGCACTCAAAGCAACTTCAATGCGTATTTCATGACACTCCCTATTGATCAAGTCTATAAAAACTCCAAATCTATTAGAAGAACTGATTACAGCTTAATTTTATTACCGGAAAAAGTCTTTTTGCAAATATAGTGAAACTAAGAACCTGTGAAATTACAAATTGTAAAAAACCAATTCTTGTCCAGCGTGAACATTCTCCATACTACTACAAATGACAAGGATAATGCTTGTGGTTTTCAAGTACTCACTGAATGCAAAAAGCCATGAGATTGCAAAAAACTGCATATTCTTAAAATTTACTTTTCCTTGTCATTTAGTACTTTCAATTGACTGATCAATTTAATGTTAAGAAATGAGAGAAATCCTGCAAAACAAGACAAATCCTTCACAACATGTGCATACCTAAAAGCAGTGAGCTGCTTGAGCTCATGTTAGTGAGCAGACTTACTACAGAACCATCTACAGTGAGTTATCATTCAGCTTTCTACTTCAATGTTTAAGATGCTTGCTAACTATTTCCCACATTTTTCCCAGGCATGTTTTCCAGTCCATGCAACTCTCAGTTTAAAAATATTTATTCTGAATATGAATTTTATGAGAATCTGAGAAGATATGGCTATTTCTGTATATATAAGCATGTCCCTTTAAAATGAAGAAACTACCTTTTTTTTTTTCCCCTAAACTCTCTGATGAGACCATCAAGTGAAATCTCCTGAGTGGTATAAAGGGATGCAAAAACATGGTTGTCCATTTAAATCTAGACAGCTTGTCAACACTTTTGTTTGTAATTTTTTTTATAAAAAATTTTGTCTGAATCAAAATTCACATCTTAAATGAATGAAAAAACAAAGCTGAATGTTGTTTTCCTGCCTTCTAGTGCAGAAAGAGGAAGGAAAGGCAAGAGGAGAATGCCTTTCAATGCACTTTAGAAATTAATTATGTTTTGTTTCAATTACATCCTGTTACAATACAAATATACTTTTCATCAGTTCTAGACAGAAACACTACTCTTGACTATATAAAGATCCTCATTAGTGATTCATACTTTTCTGATTACTCAACAAGATTTCTACTAATTTGAAGATACCACAGAACTACATAATTTACTACTCAGAAAATGACAGGTCTTTTCATAAAATGAATGCAGCCTCACAGTTCCCTTCTGACCTTCTTCAAAAATCCCTAATCCAAGAGGCTGAAGGTGTTATGCCAGTTAATGATCACTAAACCCAAAAAAGTGCCCACACCTGTCAGAAGGCGTATCTGAACAACAGTCCTGCAATAATCCAGGTTTTCTCTAAAGAGCAGAATCTGGGTCAGTTCTCATCAGAGCCAACCTTTTCAGCGACATCTGTGTCTAGTTCCCAGAAGACCTCTTCCTGCTGCCACTAAACCATGCTGCATGAAACAGAATATTCAGGTCCTGCTATTACCCACCTCAGAAACAATTACAGTTTTACAATAATTTCCATCCTGATTGTTTGGATGAGGAATCTACTCAGAGGGGTTGCTTCTTCACAAGCTACTCCAAAGCTATTTTGAATACCCTTTGATCCATCTGTGGGCCACTTCCCCCTAGGTCCACCTCCTGGTAAAATTAAAACTTGAATACTGAATCCAACGCTTTCCCAAGGCAGTTTAGAACCATCCACTTTCTCTCTGAGTCATGCTCGGATAGAGTTGAAAAAAGATGGCAGGAGCTTCTGAAGTAATCTCTTACATTCTTTCATTAAACATTAAAAGAACACTGTAATTATGACACTGCTCTTTTGGGATGTTTAAGAAACTGCACAAAAAGAGAACTAAACTTTTCCTATGTTCATTCTTCTAGCAATCAGATCAGGAAGTTTGTGAGCCACAACATCCTAACAGATCTCTTGTGATAAGAGTCCTATCATTCATTAATTCATCCAGCACTTGTTCTAATCCAGCTATACGTTTATATGTCAAAAAAATTAATTACATGCAAAGCTACATATCATCTGCTTGTTTTCGTTGTCTAACCCCATTACTGGTATTCAAGGAAGACCTATACTGGTTTTTGGTTGTATGTAATATCTAACACACACACACACTCAAATTTCTACTGTCCAACTTGCTTGGTGTTTTTCAAAATTTACCACCTTTAAGTTAAGGTAGGAACAGATCCTCTTTATCCCTTTTTCATTCTTTATTCTGCTTGTCTTTTTAGATGTGTTATATCCTTCCAGACAACACTCAATCCAGTCCTGATAATGGGAAGAGATGAAGTTGTAATTGATTCACAGATCTATTCTGGCAAAGAAAAATTCCATCAACCCAAGCCCATCACCTGATTATTTTTTTTAACCACACAATTCATCTCCTTCGTGCTCACAGTAACAGAGAAAATTAGCAAAAACAAGTGCTATGCAATAATTTCTACAAACTACTGCAAAGATAAGGCTCTTTCAACAAGGATTATTTCAACAGATCTGTAACACCAGTATATCTGCAAAGGTAATTGTACTGTAACTTAGTGGAACTGGAAGATCGTTTCAACTGCTCAAGCATCCACTATGGATATATTGAAACGCACTGTGGATGTACTGACACACACGGGAGAGCTACCTAGAACTGCCTATGACAACGGGGCACCAACAACTGTCAGTGTTAGAAAGAAGGAAGAGTAAATAGTTTTCACTAGATTATACTAACTTAACACTTATGAAGTGTTAAAGAATTGCTCGTCCTTGCCATGGCAGGAATTTGAATCCATCAGCTTTTTCACAGTACTAATGACATTCACAAATCACACATGAACATAATCCAGTCTTCTCAAATGCTACAAAAATTTTATGCAAGACCAAAACAACTGAAAGTCCCCTGATTTTCTGAGCAAGTTTTACAACTCAGTCCTTGCACACCTGTGAAAAACTTGATGTGCAAAGAACTGAAGACACCTCAATTAAGTGATCTGAGCTGGAAGAATTAACATCTACATAATTTGTTTCTTAGTCAAGAAAAACTTGTCAGGCAGTGAGTGAGGCAGTGCTCTGGTAAAGCACTTTAATGAAGCTGGGGCAATCATTTCACAATTTTCCTTAAATATCCAATGCCTTGCCACACCTTCTCCTGGAAAAAATGTAGAGGTCTGTATCTAACCATGTCTTTGGAGCAGTTTGCTTTTCTCTTTAACATCTGTTGCACTTTTTTTTCGAATAACTGAAGTGCCATCTTGCTTCAGCCCACTTAAATAAACAAACCAACCCAAACAATCCCCCTCCCACAAAAACAAGACACTACCTTCCCTTATTTGCCTCATCCCTCTTCACAGATGATACCAGAAGTTCTCTGTATTACATTAGGGGGAAAAAAACCCAAAAAGGTAGAGTTTTACTTTCCTCAAAGAAAGAAGTAACACCTAAAATGAGAACAGTGTCAAGGCAGACTGCACATATGTCACATTATGACCACTCCAAGGTGGCCTCTAAACAGTAATGCATAAGTCGCTATTGCTTCTGATATGATTTGATAAAACTTCATAATGTTCATACCAAATCTTAAAACAGTGCTATGACACAGTATTCCTGAAGGGACACAAAATAGTCTAACCCTGCTATAAAAAAAGCTTGCACTTAGAAATTTTCTTCACTCTTGGAAGAACAATTACTCCATTATATTTAATTTCTCACATTATCTATCACACAGCCTTTCTGAAAAACTGTGCTTCAAGAGGTGGTAAGAACAAAAGAGATATACTTTCCCTTTTGGGACAATTAGGGCAAATAAGTACATTATGCACTCCGGTTATTACGTCTGTATGTTTTCAAAGATTTTTCTACACATTCTCTCAAGAGAGTAAGCCACATTATTAGCTTGATTTAAAAAGTTAGAAAAATCCATTATTTAAGTCTAAGCTAACACATAGTACTAGGATTTATATCTTGACATCAGTTTTGCAGATTTAAGGAAGAAAAAAATTGTTTTTGGTATCAAAATCACACATAGTTGTTCTCCTGTATTTTATTTTTTAGATTTATTCCATTGTATTTTATGTTGTTCACCAGTTCTCCAGAAATGAAAATATACAGACCACATATAATCACCCATGAAGTATTTAAAATAATGAGAATTTCAGAAAATATTTCAAGATTTAAAAAAAAAAAAAGAAAAAACATGACAAAAATGCAATCTATTTAGGATTGGCAGCATTGTTATTATGTAATTATGGGTCTAAAATGTTAGTTGCCATAACAACTTGGAACAGTTCTACATCCATTATAAATCCTTTGATCTCTCTTCATATGTATGCTTATTTTTAACCCTGACTTCCTCCTGATGCACTTTTTGCTAAGCAACCTCATTAGCTAAACTCCTACTGTGTCAGATTGGCATATACAATTGCAAGGCATTCCCACAGCCAAACATACTATCTTCATACAAGCTGCCAGATGTGCCATGTATCTTATAAATGGGGGTTTGTGCCTCCTTTCATCATGTTCCCTTGGATAGCAAAAAAACCTCCAACTTCTTCAATCCTTAATAAAGTGCTTAAAGCCTTGAAATTACTGTATCATGCCAGAAAATGGCACAATGCATTGCAATTTATCCGCATGCTTAATACAATATGGCAAGTTGTAAACCTGAAACTTTAAAAACACTAAAGTAAAATTATATCTACCTTCTGCAATTTTACAAACTTGTATTAATCTCAGAGTAGTTTAAATCTTTAAAAATTATTTATTTTACAGCTGTATTTAAAAACTTAGCCAAAGACTGAAGAAAATTTGAGCAGATCTACTCTTCCCCTCTCTCATAAATCTCCAATTCTGACATGCATGCTACTTATTTGCAGAATTTTCATTATAATGAAAAACTGTAACAGTAATAAAACTGGGTTGCCCCATGAAACTGTATATAAATTAACACTGCCAACATGATAAATCCATCAGAAAAATCATGCTAAAGATGTAATGATTAAAAAGAAAAAGTGGCATAAGATGAAGATGTTTTGCTTGAATTACACCTTCTTTGAGCAATAGAGCGTGTATCACATGGGAAAAGTAACACAGAAATTGTAGCAGCTATGTAACACATCAGGGAACGTTGTGGGGTTTTTTCCAATGATGATCTAGTTTTGTTTCCAACAGAAATCTAGACAAAATCAAATCTACTTCCATATATACAAACCACAACACTAAAAGAGCTAGACAATACTTTCAGAGCTGGAAACCTCCTTCATCCTGCTGTTCAGAAGCAGTAAATCCGATTTTATAGGTATTCCACAGTTACAGAAAATAAGAAATCCAAATTCAAATATCTCTCAGACTAAGAGAAGGAATAAGAGAAGGCTGAGACTAGAAGGGACCTCTGAAGGCATCTGGTCCAAACCTTCTGGATCAAGCAGGTCCACCCAGAGACAGGATGGAGACTCCACAACCTCCTTGGACAACCTGTCAGTGCTTTACTGCAAGCAAGCTTTTCCCCAATGTTCAGATGAATTCTCCTGTATTAGTTTGTGCTCATTGCCGCTAGTTTCTGGCATGAGGCACCACTGAACCTGGCTCCATCTTCGTGGCACAAGTATTTATATATATAAGCTTTGATAAGATTTCCCAATTTCTTAGTTCACTGATGAACAAGACTAAGTTTGACCAGATTTAGAGGGATGTAACAAAGTGCTAGAGTTAGTTATGGAGTCAACCCGATGAAAGCAAGCCCTCAACTAAAAATTAAGCATCGTGTAAGAACTGTGTATTAAAGCAGGCCAGCAAAAGGCCTTGCACAGAGGAACTCTTTTAAAAGCAAAAATACTTGCTTTTGGTAAAAAAAAATCTGCTTGATCAATTGGTGATTGATCCTTTTATATCATTCAGATGTACAAGGTCAGCTGTGATCTTATGAAGCTCAGAAGCACCAGGAGACTTGGTCTTCATTGTACCAATTTTACCAGAACAAAATCTGAGCCAGAAAGCCATTTGCTCTTTGTTCTTGCTTGTTACAATAAAGCCACAAATTCCTAATCAAGCACATTCAACCTAAGTTTTGCCATATACCATGACAACATTAACTCTCATTATGCTCTGACTTGTAAAGCAACAGGAGCAATTCTTTATCATTGTATGTCAAGTCAGCCTTCTGTAAATGAAAAGCAAACAAATAATCCTGCAAACCTGGGGTCATTTTACATACTCCTTATTTACACCATGTTCCAACATGCCCACCTACTCATGGAGAATTTTGTTTTCAGGACTTCTATTCAGAAGGATTAATTTGGTGAATAACTCCTTGATTTATATTTCAAAGGTCAATTAAGAATGCTGTAAATGGCTGGCAACTCATCAAATTGAGAGAAGATTAAACTTGAGTCATTAATTTTTTTTTATAAGCAGTGCAAATATGTATGAAAAACGCTTGCTTGTTCTTTTGCCTCAGGCTTCTTTAGTGCATCACTTAGTCTCATTTAGCACATAGGAAGGTACTTGGAGGGAAATAAATGGAGTAGTACAGTCTGTAAGATCTTGTGCGTATGTATTAATGTAGGCAAACAAACTGATTGTAAAGCACTGATGTGGTTGCAGCTTCGAATGTCCTTTTACTGTATGACCTAGTTCCTATATATGTACGGTTAGGCTGAAGCATTTCAAGAGTGGGAAAGGGAGTGGAGAGTCAGAGCAAAAAGGGGGAGGTATGGCTAGGAAATTATAAAGTATAAAAGCAACTTTTTTTCATCATTTAGGTGATGAAATAGAACTGGAGACAGTTACCATTCTAATTAACATGGAAGGTCAAATATAAACATTGTTATATGTAATTTTTCTTCCTATTATATATTTCAATCAAGCACAGAGGCGTTAGAGAGCTATGCAAATTACAGTAGGTTTTTAAAATATTAAAATTAACATGCTTATTTAATGCAAAAAAAAAATTCACTATCCTATCAACTCCAAAAATGAGAAGAATTAGTATACGTATTTCATATTCAGATCTTTGATCAAAGTTTGTTTTTTCAAGATCTATAGCTTTTCAGATCTTCCAGAAAAGTAATATGCTGATGACATTACACAACGAATACTTTGTTGTGTAATGTACACAACATGATGAATAAAAGTAACGATGAATTAAAAGCAACTTTTAGGTAATGTTTAGCATAAAACATTCCCTAACATTCTTGGAAATTATCTGAGGACAAACTGGTGTATAAACTCAATTAACTAGTGAAACATACAGAAGTGTGGCCTTTGTTTTACTTCTGTATTTCAAAACAAACTTTTACCCAAGACCATAAAATATTTATGAAACCTGCCAAATATTTTAACATTCAGTCCTTCTGCTTCAGATCTTGTAGATAAAATTCCTTGACTACTCCTTCCAGTTTTATATTAACTCTGGATTGTCTTTCTCTACATAACAGTCTGATCTCACTTAGAATTTTAAAGGTAAGTCAGTCACCAGACAAAGAGGTTTCAGTCACATATTTACAGTTTATATTTAGAGGAAGGGTCGGAAGCACATAATAGATTTCTTTTCCAGATGATTCTTATGTTCCTTTAAGTCAATTTTCTTCACTGTAACACCCACATACCCCAAAAAAGATTTCAGTACATTTTTAATAAGTCATTCTGAGTCTCAAAGGAAGACAAACAGATCATAAAGATGTAACACCCTCCACACCCCCAACAAAGCTTTTTTACCACTAACTTAGGGATAAGCAGGACTAATACAGTGATGAATAAAAGAAAATTACATTCTAAAGCCTGTATGAACGCTGCTGCAAACATGTTGAGAAATTATCTATAGCACTGTAAGTATATAAAGTATTAAAAACTTTATGCAAATCTTTAAGGAAATTAACATTTTCTAGTCTATTCTGAAGGTGTCACAGGTTTTAATTCCACAAGATCCTCACTTGCATCATTTCTTTTCCTTCCAAGAAAAAGAGTACATCCATTATTTTTTCAGCTGTTTTTTTCCTGTTTTACTTAACTTTCTAAGTAAAAATCTTATGCAGCACACGAATAAAATATAATATAACCTACTCCATACTTGAAGAACATTAAGACTTGTAATAAAGAAACTTCTTTCAACTGTTTGATTCAGTATGTATTTGCAACCACTCATCCCATTGTATCTCTTTCCAGTTCGGTAAAACATTGTTTAATAAAGGAGAAAGTTAAATAAATAATTTCCTATTCCTCACATTCTTAAACATGATATTCAATTCCTTGTACAGATCAAATTTTTATTTACAAAAAAATTCGTAATCAAGTAAAATTTCAATTTTACCTTTTCAATGTTGCTACAGCAGTGCTAGATCCTATATAACTGATATCACAGTTTACATGGGGAACAATCATAAATGCCATCATAATTAGGATTTCAGTTAAGGATCAAAGAGATGGAGCAGATGGGATGCAAAAGACAAACATTTAAATGCAAATATCTTTGTTAACAGGAAACTTGTTACAAGGAGCTATCAAAGCACAAGGAAGATAAGTGTTCATCTATTTAAGTCAGATATATTTGAAAGTTTCTCCCAGCAGGAAAGTCAGCTAAAGTCTCCAAGCAATCCAGTAACAGCACATGTCAAAAAGAAAAGGAAGCAAAGACTTCTCCCAGTTGCCTTCTCAGAAGTCGATAGGAAACACTCAGCAAAGACGCATACAAGTACTGCTTCCCTCCTCTTAATGCTATCACTGTTGTTGCCCGCACTTGGCAGAAAACATTGAATGCTCTTGCAGCATGTTGCTCTCTCCTCAAAGCTACTATTTCCAATTTATTCATGGAAAAATTAACAGTCCTCAATAACTCTTAAATGTAATTTCTACTTCCTTTCTTGTAACCCATTAGCTGACACTGGGAAGCCTACATGAGGGAATCTGGTCAGAATTAAAGCCCAGCTCACCAAAATACACACTTGCCACAGTTGTCCTGATGGCCAAGAAAAAGCTCCTCTCGCTCCTCTAACTTAAAGAATTTGAAACTGCAAAATATTGCGACTTCTTAAAATAGACTCACCATTGTACATGAAGCTCCAGAACCAAGCAGCTAGCAGGCACTGCCTGGCCAGCTTCATATAGTTCAATAAGCAGTTTTGTATGAAGCGCCCTTACTAAAATCTTATCAAAGTACATCTTAAACATAGAGATACAATACAAAAGAATACATAACAACATATAAATATTGCTGGTCCCTCAAGGTGGCAGGCATCTCTCTGCAGCAACCTCCCACATCTGGGGATCACACCTGTAATGGCCAGCTACACTGGATCAAGAAGAAAGGGAGACTAAAGCAATACACAGTTTCAAGCTATATATGGTTTCAAAAGTGACCACAGCTGTAGCATAAGGTTCCAACTCCACGCCCAGGATCTGCCTGCTGGTGCAAATGGTGTCATCCCTCAAGAACTCAAGCCTGGATGAAGCTTAGAGCAAAAGGAACCTGTTTTAGGGGAGTAGGGAAGGCTTAGAGAGGGGAAGGTTGGCTTTAAGAGATGGGAGGGACAGGTTGGAAGACTACAGGAGTGCTGGGCTGGTGAAGGGTGATCCTGGCCTAAGGAGATGGTGCTGAACTCCACACACCACAGTTTCCCAACTTACAAATCTGAAAGTTGTGGTACAGACTTTAAAATGCTGCCACACTATGAATATATGAAAAATAAATTAATTAAAAACTAAATCTTCCCACCATGCTACTTCCTGGAAATGGCATAAACTAAATCCTCCCAAGACTGACCAGGACAAGTCTAGCTGCCTTCAGGGTTTTTACATTCCAGCTCATTTCTCATTTTGCACCTTCACAGCACACTTCCATGCAATCACCTCTCTGCTTCAGACTGAGCAGATAGTTCTGTTTTCAGATTGCACATGTGGAAACTAGTAAATCCATAAACAAGTTACAAAACCCAGATCTGAAGTAGACCGATTACAATCACTGAAAACTAAAAAGTGACAAAACAAGCAATAAAAAAAAAAACAAAAAAAAACCTCAAGTAAACAAAATTGTTTTAATGTTAACTTCCCTCACTGGGGAAAGAAATGTTGAAAATAGGGCTGAGCAGAATTTTTATAATTTCTGCTTACATATTGCCAGATACTGTCTTTGTTGGCGGGATTAAAGATCTATACCAATTAAATTCTTTCCTCATGCAGCCACTTTGTGGCCATCCTCACAAGAGCTGAAATTTCTTTCAGATCGACTGAAGAGACCGTCAGTCTTCCATCTCACCAAGAGGCACTTTCTGAATCCTTAACCTTCTTCACTGCTCAGTTCTCTGTTCTTCCCCTTTTGTCAGCATCTGGTTTTGAAATGGACAATATCACAAGGGCAAATGCTCACTTAGGATGCAATTACATCTGCTCACAAACAATTTATACTCCAACTGTACTTACACCCATACATGGCTGTAAAACTGCCTGTGACCCCAAGCTCTTTAAAGTCATTGCTTTCCAAGACACAGTCCCACAAATACATTTAGTCATAAATGGCTGAGTGAACACAGGTACCAAACCAAAGAATAGTCCGTGAATAAAACCCTGCCTTCATAAAACAGTCAACCAACCAAAAAAAAAAAAAACCAAAAAACACACTACTACCAAAACAAAAAAAATCTACTTATGCTATCACCTTTAAGTCTCATTCATCCCATGACACTTGTACCAAAGTTTTGTTTTATTTCTAATCTTCAAAAAAAAAAAAATCCTTGCTTGTACAATGACAAACAAGCTCACAATCAGATTTAAAAGAGAAAAGCAAAGAAACTTAGAATAATCAATAGTCTTTAAAAAAAAAAGTAATCTAGCTCATCTTAAATTAGTTCCAGTGGCTTAGAAAAGTCCTCTATCAAGGGTTTGATTCAAGCAGTCCTGCACACAATTTATATGGTCCTACACATTTTACATGGATTTATTTTTCAGCAGTTGCCATCTGATACCCCAGTTACCAGTGGGAAAAGAAAGTATGTTATTACCCGAGTAAGGAATACTGCACCCTACTTAAACCTGAGCAGAACTCTCAACTCGCTCAGAACTGTGCTACCACTGCCTAATACCGATCTGAAACAGGCAGAAACCCACATCGTTTTCCTTTTGTGTTGTTCAACTTGCAGTCTGTTTTTCCTGCTTAATTTTCATCTTAATTTTCTAATCCAGACTTACATACATTCTTAATCAGCCTCTTTAAATACCTTCTTTGATAGAGTTTCATAGTGGTTTTCATTGAAAGGGACCTTTAGAGGTCATTCTAGGCAAACACATTGCTCAAATCAGGCTTAGGTACACAGCCAGTCCATTGGGTCTTTTAACATCCAGAATTTTCTATATTCCATCTTTCATCCAGTGCCCCTCATCCCATCACCATCAGAAAAGATCACACAGACTTGTGCACATCCAAGTGGTTAAGTGATCCTTCAGTCTGCCCTCATCTCCTGCAAGTGCAGCTTGACTCCCACTGACTCTTCTAGGTTTGGGGATAAGCTTTACCCAGGAAAACTGAGGCAAAGGCAACATCGAGTACATCCAACTTTTCTTTTGTACCATATCTCACTGGCCAATGGGCCCACGCTCTCCTTAGCGTCCTGACAAACGGAGTTCCTGAACAGGTAAAAAAATCTGTTCTTTGTAAGTCCAATTCTGCTGTTCAACTTAGTGACTCCTCTCAGGATCTTAAAGACAAGTCTTGTGGTCATTTCAGCTGAGGCTGTCCTCAACCATACTACAGTAGTTCTTGTTTTGGAAGGTAGCACCTCGCAGAGGCTGTGACTGTGAGGCTTTCACCAGCTGCATAAAGAGGGCTTCATCTAACTCCTGCTCTGGGTAAGCTGTACCAGAGTGTCACTACAGTATCACTTCTGCTGCTTTATCCTGATTCCTGCACATAAGCTATCTACTGTTTGGTAGCTTTGCTTCTTTCACCCTCCTTAATCAGAATCTATACATTCTCATCATCATTACATGAATATAATCATATAAAAATTATATGTAAATGAAATTGTGTATATTGGGAGTAACATAGATCTTACACAAATGTAAGTAAATATAAATAGTAATTTAGAGGATTATTTTTCCTTTTTATACTAGATCAGCTGATTGGATTACAAAAATTATTTATTTTAGAGAAAGCAATCTGATTTTTTTGCCTTTGTCTAAACTTTCTTTGCTCCACTTTTGCCCACGATTGCTTTAAACCATGAACACCACCAACCTTTCTATCAAGTACACTGCATTTACTTGATACAGTCCTCTGTACAGCCACCAGCTCCTAGGTAAACATCACTTTCTCATTGGTGATAACCTCATCTTCTGTGTATACTTCCTGAAGTCCAGTAGAAAATGTTTTGCAACAATGTGTAAAAAATGCATTTAAAAGGTCTGGGCTATATATCTGGCCCAATCACTCCCCCCAAAAAAGTTACTTTTTGGCACTTAAACACAAATGCATATACCCACTGTCTGACTCACAAGGTAAATGAACTCATCTCCACGTTTCACACAAGAGCCAATACAAGGGCAGTGGCAGGACCACACAATGAAAAACCTGGGGCAGTCAAGGTGAAAATAAGATTACTTTTATGAAGAATGCCAAAATACAAGCTGCTGTTTACAGCTTACAGGTGGTGACCTAACAACTCACTGTCTACCTCTTCTCTCGTTTGTATGCTTCTCCTCCTTCCAGGTCCTTCACGCCCTTGCGCTGCTGGCTCTGATGCTTGTCAGACTTCTCCATGAGTCAACTCGATTCACTAAGCCAGCCAAATCCACAACAACAAAAACAACAACATTTTCTCTGGGATAATGAGTTACATCAGCTCTCAATAAGCTAGAGAAGCCAGAGAAGCTAGCTGAAGCATGAAGGCAAGGGAGGCAAGGGAGTAAAGAGGAGCAGAATAATCCCTTTACTCGACAGTAAGGTGTTAGTTTGGCTCACTGTGGCCAGTGAAGCTGAAGCCTAATTGGAAGCTTCTATTGGCTTTTAATATCTACCTGCACATGCAGTCTAATTAGAAAGCAGAACTGTTAGAGTCAGTCAGGAAAAAAGTGATAGAAGTCCACCTACAAAATCTAGTCCCAAAGCAACCTGTAATCAACAGGCTCAAAGAGCACAGGAAGCTATCTCTACCACCTGGGTAAGGCACACTCACTACAGAATCACAGAATGTTAGGAGTTGGAAGGGACCTCAAAAGAACACCTAGTCCAACCTCCCTGCCTGAGCAGGATCATCTAGACTATATCACATAGGAATGTGTCCAGATTGGTCTTGAATGTCTCCAGAGAAGGAGACTCCATAACCATTCTGGGCAGCCTGTTCCAGTGATCTGTCACCCACACAGTGATAAAGTTCTTCCTTATATTAAGAGGGAACTTCCTATGTTCCAGCTTGGAACCATTTCCCCTTGATCTATCAGTAACCGAAACAGAGAAGAGCCTGTCACCCTTTACATATTTATAAAAATTAATGAGGTCACCCATCAGTCTCCTCTTCTCCAAGCTAAAGAGACCCAACTCCCTCAGCCTGTCCTCATAAAGAAGATGTTCCACTCCCTAAATCATCTTGGTAGCCCTGCGCTGGACTCTCCCAAGGAGTTCTGTGTCCTTCTGGAACTGAGGGGCCCAGAACTGGACACAATACTCCAGGTGAGGTCTCACCAGGGCAGAGTACAGGGGGAGAAGGACCTCTCTTGACCTACTAGCCACCCCCCTTCTAATACACCCCAGGATTCCACTGGCCTTCTTGGCCATGAGGGCACATTGCTGGCTCATGGTCATCCTACTGTCTACCAGGACCCCCAGGTCCCTGTCACCTGCACTGCTCTCCAACAGGCCAGACCCCAATCTATACTGGTACCTGGCGTTGTTTGTCCCCAAATGCAATAGAAGTCACTCAGCTGTCTGCTTTATTTTTAAGAGTCCACAAGTTTAGGGATCTAAAGCAATCCATAAGCTTGGCACAAACACACACACAGTAGGAGAAACGAACAGAAGGTAAAGGCTGGGTTAGCAGATGTCAGATACACCAAAGAGGAAAAGTTAATGACAACAGTCACTGTTTGGATGCCGCATGCTTGCTGATCTCTTGTTCATGGGAGTTAGTTAAGAGAAACCAAAAGCACAAGAGAAATGCTTAGTTCGTTCTGTTTGTTGATTTTCTCTAAAATAGTACATCATGTCTGATTTGTGTTTATACGTGGCGAGGTTTTCTTCCTCAAGGGACTTAAAAATGGTTTGATCCAAAATAGAGTAAATAGCTGTTGTATCCTGACAGCTGTTCTTCAGAAAGACAAAGGGAGGAAGTTTTATATTTGGGATTTTTGTGTGTGTGCTTTTTGTTTTAAGCTGCAAAATAGAGGAGCATTGACAAAATCAAATTGACAAATCCCTTGTAATCACCATTTTATTGGATTCATGATTCCACAATAAGAGATGCATGAACATGAGTACACATTACCAGCACCATGCAATACACATGTCCTGTAACCAGTATAGCTATCCCAGTGCATCATTCAACCAAGCTAAGGCAGATATAGACAGAGAACAGGGCCACCTCTCCTACCTCAGGAACACAGGGTTAGGTACAGTATCCCTGGATCATCCAGCACAGAACATTGCAAGTGTACCTCCAAGTTCTGCACTTTTATCTTTTTTTTCTTCCCCACAGCCCTCCCCTTCCCACCAGTTATGTTTTTGTACTGTATAGTAGACATGGAATTTTAAAAGCTACTTCCTCTGAAACAAAATAAGAGCTAAATGTATCTTTCATGAAACAAAGTGCACCAAAACAAGAAGAAAAAAGAAAAATTGTGCGTTTATTAGACCAGAGTACTTCTTAATTACACCCCCCAGACAGATTTGGGTTCTGATACCAGAGAGATTGTTTTTTTTCCCCAAATCTGGTAGGCCAGGCATAAAGCATTCAGTGAAAAAGTAGACTGGCATTCCATAGCTGTTTGGTAGGATATCTGTCTTCTCATATTTTTCTTCTAATGCACAGACTCTGCTACAAGCAATCTATTTCAAGACCCACCAGGAGCCTCTTTCTTTCTTTCTTTCAGTACTCTGAAAACTTGACCTGGGTAGTGTATCACTATTTTCTGTCCTGCTGTTGGGGGTGGCAGGGGGAGAACCCTAGCTTCCAAGGTAACAGGTGACAGCTGGCTTTGTCCATGCAGGGCAGGTTCATCACCCTCTGGAGAAGAAAGGCTCATACCAACACCTCAGCATACCTGGTCCAGCTCTCCTCTGGAGCCTGCTGATAAGCCCTGTCCATGTGACATATTTTCTTCATTTCACACTACTGGAAATAGTAGAAGGGTCATTCTGTGCCTACCCTACGTATTGATAGTACAACAGCTCGGGTGCAGCACACACATCCTAGAGTGCAGGATGCAAGGGGACATTCTGGGACATAAGCACAGCTACAATAGCATTTTAGAACACTGCCCCATTTGGGAAACAGTAAATTTTAGGCAGCATAGTCACAATCTAAATATCCAAAGTTCTCAGCACCTACACCCAGTTTTTCTCTCAGTAGAAACTCAATAGCTTGCTCCAGAAACAGGCCCTGAAGAAACCAGCGCATGTACTATATCAATTATGAAAAGGGCTCAGGCTCTCACAGGGAAGCGGTGGTAAACCAAACTGACACCATGGGTGTACAAACTGGAAAGAGGGGATGAGAAGAGGTGTATATCCTTTCGAAAAAATCACACACATCCGCCATCTCCTCAATACAGACACGTGTGCTGGCCTTCCCTACAACACGTACTCCCAATCGCACCTCCCTCAGGAAAAGGGGAGTTTGGCGTTTCAAGCACCCTCCAGAAAAATCAACTTCTTGCTAAGTATTATTAAACAGAGACATTGCCTTCATCAGGTGACCATGCATCCTTTCATAGATAGGATATCTAAGCTCTGCTGAGTGGCTTCCTGAAGGAAACAAGAATCCTTCAAGACAAAGGGTAAGGGAGGGCAGGGGGAGATTTATCTTTTTTTCCAAAATAAGTGTCTCTGTGAAATGCAAATCAAAGTTAAAAATGTATGATTTAATTCAAGTTGTCTTGCTTGCTAATTTTAACTGAAGTTTAAATCTGATTAAAATCCACCCACCTTTGGACAGAAGTAACACATTTTTGTATGTAAAAAATGCACTGCAATTTAGAAGTTTATTTAGGGGTTTTTTCCCCTAGTGGGTCATGCTCTTCGTGGGTTTAATCTCTGAATAATATTCTAAATCTTATACTAAAAACACATTAAAAGGAGGTTATGCTTTTAAGTCCACGAGGAAATTAGAAGAAAGGAAGACAGCTTTGTATGTCACTGTATCTGTGGCAGCAGTATTGCCCATGCTAATAATCAAGCAAGATTCAGAAGCAAGCAACATATGAGGCAAAGCAACACAACTGAGTCTGTTCCTGTACCTGACAAAAACCTGCTCCTTATCTAATATATCCACCCAGGCAACTACCTCTTCATAGCCTACATACTTGCACATGAGGTTTGTGTGACACCCCAGTATGACAGATCTGCTTTATCAAAGTAAAGGTGGGAAAGGAAAAAGATCAAGTATCTGTACAAATAATAATAGAAATAACCACCAAATTAAATCTTGCTGCTTTCTGAATGAGCAGTTTCATTAGTTCACCACAGCCTGTGGAAAGAGTTTGAACCTTTTCAGTTGATTCCAAAGCTGTTCTATAAAATAATATATTTTTGTTATTACCAGAGCTTTAGTCACTATTAACAGACATCAGTGACTGCTGCATCAGCATGGACTTGCAGCAAAAGCACAACCAGGGAACATAAATTACATACTGAGAAGCAAAAGGGTTAGAGCTCAGAAATCGATGAGCAGACAGGAAAAAAAAAAAAAAAATCAGGCGCTGTGCATGAAAACATGTAGAGGAAAGCAAGCTTCATTACCCTTTGTGTTCTTGCCATTACGTCACTTACAGGATTTCACCTCATCTTGTTTTAAGTTTTTTGGTTTGCTTTTACAGGCATTGCTTCTTCTATTGTTAGGGTTGTCACTGCTCAGGTTAGAGATATATGGGTAATTCAGACAGTAGTTTCCACTTGCGTAACAGGTACTGTACTAAAAGTGAGAAGGTGAATGCCCTTTCTCTGCAGTGAATTCAAAGTATCTCCCAGCTCCACTTCCACTACTAAGAGCCTTCAACACTGATGTGACAAAAGTGAGAAGTTAACAGGGGAAAGTGGAGATGGTCTCTCAGATCATGACATACCCATGGACAAAGGGTCACTACAGCACCGTAACTGCAGAAAGACATGCTACTCCTGAAGTTCAGTGATTCAGAAATAGTAATCTGCATTAACAACCACTGTATATTATTTATTTTATTATAGGGCTTTTTTCCATCTTGTCCAAACACCATTCTTTTCCACACACCACAGAGTTTCTCCTTCACTCCTTCCTCCAAATAGGTCCCAGGCCCTATTTTTACTTTTCCCTCTTGTAAGCAGTGAAACTGTTTTACCTTTTCCCTCTACTTCTAACCTGGTTTCTTCTACATCTCCTACTGGGCAGCCTGTAGTGATACTGTTGCTTGAATCTGGCATTGGTCGGATTGCTCAAAATTGCACACAGATGAGTAGGAGTGGAAAGCAGAGCAATAAGGTTTCCAGTCAGGTTTACCTACAGAAATGTCACAGCTAAAGAACAGGAGCAGCTGGAAACATGCGAAGGGATGGGGGTGAGGGAGTGGGGAGAAGGGGCAGTTCACATACAGTAGTTGGCTGCTGTTTAGTTTTCCTGCGTGCCAACACACGAGACGTGCTGACGCCATGCCATGCGCTGCGGGCAGGAGCAAGCGAGCTGAGCCCGTGCTCCGAGAAAATGAAGCCATGTGAGAAGCAGCAGTACAGTACGTTAGCTCAGGTCTAGCCCTCCACTCCAAGACAGCCAGAAACTTTGAAAACAAAGACCACCACTGTTACCATGAGAAGAAAAAAAAAATATATATATACAAGCGAGCTGAGATAGAAAATGGTGGTGGGACAATGGCACAACAGGCAGGTAGAGTACTCAAAAGCAGGTCTGGCTTCCTCCTCTCCATGCAGGAAACTGGTGGGAAATCGAACAAGCGCTATTCCTCAGCTGGGCTTCAGGCTTCCAGCCTTGCATGCTCTGAACACTAAATGCCTCAATCTGTAACACCTCCCAAGCTACCAAGGTGCTATTCAAACCCTGTTTTCCCTGCAACCCTGAAAGGTAAGCACAGTACCATTTTGCTTTTTGTTTGCCCTTCACAATGCTACCAAAATAGCAGCTTTAGGTAATGCCTCTCCTGACATTCACTGTTCCCCAAGCAGGAGCTTACTTCATACAAGTGATGAAACACTCAGCACTGCAACCTCGGAGCCTGGTGGCAAGAGTTAACAAGAACTGGTCATTTCACCCTTTCTGACAATGCTGGCCAACACCATTCATGCTTCTTGCCATGCAGACAGCAGATGCTAGAGAGGCACATGCACTAGAATGCCATCTCACAAGCAAGAATATGATCGTTAACACCTTGACAGCACCAGCACATGGTAATTTTAGAAGTGTTTGGTACTGGCATTCCAAAGGTAGATGTGTCCAAAGTTAATCCAGTCTTTTGGTACAATACTTGTAGCAAACAGGTTTCTCACCTTGCTTTAATTTATTGCTTCAGATTCAGAGAAATAAACTAATATGCTTCAAAATGCTGAGCTAGGAAAAAAAAAAAAGGAAAACTGAAGAATCAGAAGGAACAGTATCTCAGAAGGCAGAACTTTATACAGCTTCCACTGGAGTTTGGTTACACTATACTCAAACTGACAATCCAACAGATTTTCTAGAACTTAAATCCAACACATACAAGCAAGTAAAAAGAAACTATTCAAAAACTAATGAGATCATTGGAAATCCATGTCGCATACGAAGGGGCATAGCTGAACAAAATGGTATTGTAACTTTAAAGAAAAGCACAACCATCCAAATATCACTACATAAACAAGTGTAGCAGGTGGTTTTAAAGGTGAAGTATATTTTGCACAAATACAGCAAGTAATCTTTTTTAAATGTTCTGTGTTTCACTAACCAGAGGAAACGGACTAAATCCATCTGTGTCAGTGAAGGAAAAACCAACACACAGATGTTACTCATATGTGAAAGTCATTTCTATTACCACAAAAACTTTTCCTAATGCCGTACCTAAATTCCCTGATTAAACAAGTGGTTTCACTAAACGTACAAAAGCACTTTCTACAGCCTGCATTAATCTATGAAGCCTTTCCTACATCATTCCTTTCCAACTTTATACTATGCAAAGTGTGCTTAAGAACAGGGAACCCTTGGAATTGCTCAATAGATTGATTAGTGCACTGTATTGAGCAAGTCAAAAGGGATCAGGACATTTACTGGTGTTCCTTAGGTAGACATTAATCGCACTGCGCTAATGAGGTAGCCTTCTTTCTGCTAGAGATGCTACTAAAAAAAATAATACAGACAAGAAACCAGTCACAAGGCTTACTGAGTAAGAAAACCAATCATCTGTGTCTTCCTGAACAAGGAAGTATTTCAAATAAATTCCTCTGTAGTGTATCAACCAGTTAAACAGGAAACAAGTATCAGTCAACTTTTGGGTCACGTATGAAGTGTATGAAGGAATATATGAAGACTAAAGTCTATAAGGAAGAAAAAAATTCCACTCAGTTACCTTAAATAAAACACTTCTACGCCATCACATAAAGAAATGAAAAGGAAGGAAAGGCAACCAGAACTTCTTAGCCAAATGCAGAACCAAGCTCTTAAAATTTGTTTCATAATGCAATGACCCTGATAAGCTTTCAGTGATCAAGCTTTAAAACCACTACCTTCCTGAACTGCATTTGCCAATTCATGGAGTAGTCAATAAATTCCTTTGTGCACAGTTTCTCTGATCTTTATATGGGCCATGTGAGCCATACAGCAGTGAAACCTTGCAGAGTCAGCAAACCTGTTCATTGTCTGTGGAGCAGTGTTTCCACCTCTGCAGACCACACCAGTAATCTGGGTCGTGGTAAGGGTTCTCCCACTGCGTGTCTTTCCAAAGTATCAAGGAACATCCAGCTTTCGCCAGACACTGCTTCCCAGCTAACTTTTGTCTAATTTACCCACACACATCAATATAGTATTTAAATTTCTTCATGGGTTGGTTAGTCAAATTTCTTCATTTCTACAGGAGAAAAATTCATGTTTAAGAGAAGTAAAAGGCCAGAAGTGTTATCTGTAAGACCTCTACATTACAGTTTTCCTTCCTGAGCCATATTCATATGAAATCTATATTAAAATACACATTTCATGGCCTTCTGGCTCCCCCCTCTCATTTATACACTTCATAAACACGCTAGTCCTGTGCTGAAATTCATTTTGGGTCACGCAGGTGACGCTTAAGCTATTTCCTTTTTCTACGAGGCAGAACTTCAAAAGCGCACAACTGACCTTCCAGATTACAAGTACTCAACACTATTTGTACAGAAAATTCAAAGCTGCATACAAATATAAGGGTGCAATTTTCATATTTCTCTCAGGTGCCCCAGAGGTTTATAGAGCCCCTGTACCCCAGCCATGCCAGGAGGTACCATGGCCCTCAGCAGCTGCACCAGCGTAGCAACTCTTTTTACAGCTACACCATGAAGTGGGTCAAAGAACTGACCCATGCTACATACTTTCCCCCCCTCCCCTAGGGTTGTTATTTTTTTATCTACACCAGTTCCCTGACCTGACTTAATGCAAAAAACACATGCACATCACAGCAACTGGGAGGAGACAGAAACGTGAGAATGCCTCTGGGAATGATGGGATACCAGAATGACATCCTGCCTAAAACCCATATAAAAGTTCACTGTGAAAGCATGACCTAACATTACTTGTCAACACACTTCCACCCATCTCCATTACCTGTCATCATGTATATTCACTCTGAAATAACTCTGCAGCCTTCTGCCAGGAACCCTGTGACATCAGGCTAAACCAGAGTATCAAGTGTTTTACTATTCAGGACTATTTTGTTTCTTCTTTTTATCCAGATAGTAGTGAATCTAGTTTTATTCTTTAAAATGTAGCAACACTCAAAGGTCACACATAATACCGCAATACTCTTCACTGAAAAAAAAAACCAAACCCACAAACAAACCATAAAACTACATTTGCAAAACACACTCTACTAAGGAACAACTTTGGATGTTTGATATTCTCTCCTTTGGTCATGCAACAAGTGCAGCTAAGGACTCCCCTCGGTACTGTTAATTTATTTTCCTCAGATTTCGAGAAAACCGATTCCAAAAAATTAGCACAGATCTAATCTGGGCACATTATCCATCTGAGAGATCAGAAACAAGATGTCCATCTCAGCACATCACTATTGTCCACTATAATTTAGACATTCTTCAAATTGCATTTGTATGTAGGAGGATAATAGCCCTTACATTCAAAAAGCCTTTCATTAAGTGGCTCCCCCGTCACACAGTCCATTACAGGCTCTCATGCCCTGGCCATGCACAGCCTTTTAACATGCAAAACAAATCGGGTAAATAAACTATCTTCTCTATCTATGGGTAACAACAGCAGTAAATGTATTATTAATATGGATAAAACTACCCGTTTACACATCCACACTGACACAAGAAAACATTAAGTCTTCTGCAAAATAAAGTTATTCACACAAAATGAATAGTCCCCTAAAATAATTGGGGAAAAAAGTCCATATGCAACATTTGATTTCATCTTAATAGCATTCACTGATTTCTATCTTGCATAAAACGATGTAAAAAAAAAAATCATACACCTGAAAGCACAGTGTATGGCCTAAAGGGCTTGCTTCAACATACAGCAGATGTTCTTCTTTGGAGGTACAAAGACCAACAGGGAAATATTTTGACTTCACTTTTATCACCATGTCTACATAAATATAGCATTTGGTGACCTCACACAAAATGCAAATCCACAGCTGTGGAGGCATTTCTACATAAGGAACAACTCAACAGTCTTAGACCATTCAACCTAGAACGATGTCAAAAGGGCACACATTTAAGTAAGTATTTAGAAGTCTGAATGGGTTGGACAAAGTGATTATGAATCGGCTTTCCTGTTACAGTACAGGAGGCCAACACATGTCAAACAGAAATCACATGCAAGTTCAAAACAACATCTTCCTATGATTTGTAGCAAATTCTGGCACTTTTACTGGACACTGCATATGCTATGAGTTCTCAAAGTGCCCACAGACAGTACATGAAAGCTGATGGGAAAACATGAACTCATTCCGAACACCACAAGTAAAGTCCATTTCTAAAAATGGCAAAGAGCTGGAAACTGGGAGAGCATTCAGGGCATGATCACCACTCATGTGTCGCTCTTCCCCAGGCAACTGCTAATGGCTCCTCTCAAAAACAGCAGACCTTTAGCCTGATCTAGCACAGTCGCTTTTATATGCTCTTAGAAATATGTTGGACGTTAGGTGCTTTCCAAGGCTTTAATAAGTAACCCAAAGGTTTTGTCATGCAAGCTGCAGTTCAAACAATTTACAAGTTAGTATTTAAAGCTGTGCACAACACCTGCTATAAGTGCTCATTTTATTTCAAAATTAATCATTATGTACTGCATTTATTTTTCCCATAACAGGAGATAAGTGGCTTTTGCCTTTGCTCATAATTTGAGAAATACAATGTAGGACCATATAAAAAAAAAATCTGACGTTGAATTAATTACTCAGAGGTAATTACACTTGCCTTACCAACAGTGCTTACTATTGCTATACCAACATAATGCTTTCCATTAGGCCGAGTTTTCACACTTTCACAGCACTCTGAAGCATGCACCATTAGGTCTGAAATCTCCCAAGATTTACCCTGCTCCAAAGCACAACACCGAGTTAAACCCTACCCTTGAATCAAAAGTAAAACATGAACTTGGTTGACAAAGTTTTCTCTTTTTCTATTTTTAGGTGTCTTTTTTTTAATAAGACTTTTTGTAGCTACTTAAAATTAAAAATTGACATTTGAAAACTGAGTATAGTCCTTTATGACTACAAAGGTTCTGGATGAATCTGGTAAAGGATTATAGAGTCTAGGAAGAAGACTCTAAAGGCAAAACCAGCCCCTACCCTAACACTTCAATTTCTGTTCTGCTCAGCTTTTCTGGGTACCCCTCCTATCCTCTCATTCTCTGAGAAGGAAAACGTGGGCTGATTCTCTGGTCCCTAGGAGATCCCTTGCTTCTACAGGGAAGGTTAGAAAACCCATCATTTTTCAAAGTGAAACCAACAATAGCTTAACTTTACCTATACCTTTATTACCACATCTTACTCGGATAGTTACCCAACTTCTCCGTGACTGTTTTCTAACATACAGTTTCAACAGTAATCAGGCACGGTCAGCAATGTTAAAAACTGCCCAGCAGATGACTGCTTTTTTTTTGTTTTTTTAACCTCTCGCTGCTCCACTTCCCACAGACCCACCACAGGTATACAGCACTCATTTTAGATCTGTGTTGCATTCTTAGACTTAATTTAGAATCAGGGTATTTCAAACACAAAAGAGATTAAGTATTTAGATATAGCATGGATTGTCAGAATCTGAAGACTGATCTTCTTAAGGGCAGCTTCTGAGACAAGACTCACTTTTAGTCTGGATCTGAATTAACAAACTTCTAAACAGTGGGACAAGAAATCTAGACTTCTATCATCATATTATTCATAGTAGCATTATTCATTGTTATTATTAATATAATTATTATTTGTGATAATTTACTATTTTATTAATTTATTATTACTGTACATAATAGGTACTTGATCTAGTGACTGTGCTACATCAGGCTAAATGTCCGCTATTTTTGAGAGGGGACGTTAGTAGTTGCCTGGAGGAAAGCGCAGAGGACAAATGAGTGGCGATCTTGCCCTGAACATTATTATTATTATTAGTAGTAGTAGTAGTATCACAATTATTAATTATTATTACAATAATAAGTAGCAGTAGTAGTTCTTCTGTATCCATTTTGGACTATCTCCGTAACATTCCTTTATTCTGTACCTAAAATTTCACATATAGATGTGAAAGAAAAAAAAAAAGACCTTCTTCCAGAAGAGTCCACATGCTGCATTCTGAGGAAAAAGGTCTGTAGCAAACTGAACAGAAATCAGGTGCAAAGTTAGAGAGCACCCTGTCATTTGGCTCTGAAAACTGTCTAAGTATGGATGACAGGTATGTTATTTCAGAGAAGCAGCTATCTTGTCATTTAGATTCATTCAAAATACAATTACTCAAACTGCTGCTCTTCTTATACAAGGTGTGCCTGAAATCTTAGAGTACCAAATTTTTTACAAAATGGCTCTTCCACCACAATTAAAATACTTGCAACTACTTTAACAAACCATGGAGACACAGAAAAGGAAAACTGAAAAGTTATTTTGGCCTTCTTAGGGGAGGTAATATTTTGAATTTGTTAATACAAGACCATCATAAAAGCCAAGGCTTCGGGGCATAAATTTGGCTTCAATTTCCGTATGCAAGCTAGAAGCACCAAGCAGGCCATTAAATAAAGCGTGGATCTCGCTTAATTAACCTATGCTATAAGATACAAGGGTCATGGTAACAGCTGCTCATATGAGTGACTCCAAAGCACGGGGAACTCAACTAGTTAGTCGTTAAGAAGTAAAATTAAATACGCTAACCACTAATAATGCACAACAATATATAAAAAGCAAGGGGAGGGATGGTGCAGAGGTTAGGTTACTTCTGTGTGGCAACATTTCCCACTCCTTCTCCACACACACCTCGCTTCACAAAACCTTTTGGATACAAATAAAATAGCCGTGACCTTTTTTCCTCCTCTGCATGATTAATTGCTTAATGTAGTATTAATTGGAAAATGTAGCTGAATTTCAAATGCTTTCATTTTCTCAGCATATCATGCTGTCTGGGAAGCGCCGATTAAGCTGTTAATCAAAGGTGAGCAGGCAAGGTCATGTAGGCTGTACCTCTTCAGTTATTCATTACCTGTCCTAAATAATAATTAACAACAGTAATATTTCCATAAATCAAAGCTTTTCTGATTATCTTCAGATGATGAGCAGTTGTGGGGAGGGAAGGAATCAGCATATAGGTTTTCACATGTATCCTTTTTTTCACTATTTCTTCTCATGCATACCTGAATAATTCAATCGATACATTAGCTGTCCTTTAAGACATATATATTCACTGCAAGTCAAAAGGAATACACCGTAGAATAAAGAAGAGGTTTCTCCCTTCCCTCTGCCCCTCAACTTCAAAGGTGGACTTGATCTAAGAAGGCCTCAGTTACCAATATTGTATTTATCATTTTTGTTTCTCAAATTTGGACACTTTCACAGGCTCTGACTGTGAGGCCACATTCAGTGAGGCTCTGTGTCTCTTAACAGACATATCCCTTTAATATCTACAGGGTTTCTTACCTTGAGGCATCTCAGGTGGCAAATAGTGAGGCTCTTGTGCACTGACATGCACCCAGTCGAAGTCATCGTATAAGTCTTGATGGTAATCACAGGGTCCAGGACCATCATCGAACGTACATCCTCCTAGAAAAGAAACTTGTTATTAGTTTATTTAAAAGCAGAGCTCTTCAAAGAGTCAAGCAGAGGTATTCCTCCTGGACACACCACAGCCACAGAGCTCACACAGCCTGTGGGCTGGGTTCTCAGGCTTCCCTGTGCAAAGCTAAAACCCACAAGCAGCTCATGCCATAGTGCAGTCTACTCTTCTGTTATAATGTCTCACACAACTAATTTCCCCAAGAGCACCTTCTCTCAAAGCAGGAGATCACGGCCTGAGCCCCTCAGCCTAAGTGAAACTTGGCCCAGTGTCCATATGATAACTGTCTAGGCTCAAAAATTAAAAGGGGTAAGTCAACAACCTCATTGCACTGACAGCATAAGTAGTCCAGATACTGCCAACAAGGATAAATACAGTGCCCAAAACAAGAAGTCAGACAAAATAATTAAAATTTCATAGAAATGAAATGATTGCTGCAGAATGAATTGGATAGTCTTGCTTTATTGGAACAATCTAGCATAACAGAACACAAATTAAAGGTGCTTTTTATAGGCTGCACAAACAACAGATATAAAAACCTTACAATAAAAGTTGTAAAGAAAAGTGACATGGAAGATAAAGAGGAGATATGTAAAACATGAGGGAAGAAAGAAAAAACAGGGGAAAAAAAAACAACCACCACCACCAAAAAAAAAAAAAACCCGAAATACATAATTCCTATGTAATACAGTAATGTCTGCCCTGTGTCCTTCAGTAAGTTTTTATTAAATTCTTCACCCAAGGCAGTTATGTAGGCTGGGAAAAAGAGAGGAGAAAACACGATGATCACAGAAGGAGATCAAGATTTGAGAAAGAAGAAACCAAAGAATCAAAAGAGCCTGGTCGAAGCAGAAGTAAGGCATAAACACAAGAAAATAAGGGTGCCACATGTACAAAACTGCAGCATCTGTTATGTCCATTTATGGCACACAGCCCTAGAGTTTGTTCCTCCTGCTCAAAAATAAAAGGCAATCCCAGGAGAGAGTGAAAGAGAAAACACAGTTCATTCATCTTTATTTAGGCAGTGTTTTTTAATCCAGAAAAGAAGTTAGATGAGAACTCAAGAACTAAACAATTCATGGAAGTCAAGGAAGATGTTTCTTGGATCCTCTTCTTCCAGTAGTTAGGGCACATCAATCCAACTAACAACTGTCCTTACAACAAAATTTTCTCTTGCTAAGACAACACATCTAGAACAACAGGACCAACTGTGAGGACTTCATTTTCTGACTTTTAGAACATGGGACAAGTAGTGCAAGTCCCAAAACCAAACAAAACACCTTATTATGGTAGATTATAGTGTCACTGTAAGATAAGTCATAGACACTGCATTAAGCCTGAACACTCTCCGATGCCTGCCAGGCTCTCACCAGCCCACACTACAGCCTGGAGGAGAACAGGCTTGGGGGTGGAGAAGTGGAAATTGAGGACCATGAAGAACCACAGCCTGCGCTCATTTCTGCCCTCTGGACAAGGCATGCATGGCCTGGCACTAGGACAGGCTAGAGAATAAGGAAAGGAGGAATGGACATGCATCTCATCAAATTAAAGACAAAATTCTTTTTTACCTGCCCAGAATGGAATATTCAGGTGTCACATATATAAGGCAGGGAGTCTGTAAAAACAGCATTCGTATGTGGGGAAATCCCTATTACTAAATTTCATCAGCAAATCTAGACTGTGCCCCAAACTGAGATTACGTTTCATCTTTAATTAGCAACAACCTAAGTAATTCCCACAGTTCTGCAGAAGTATCTGTCATTTTGAGTAAATGACAGAAACAAGCTTTAGCCAATTCCACTTTGTCAAAAACCACTACTAGATACCCATTCCCAGGTACTCCCAGAACCACTTGTTAAGCAGTGGTTTTGTAGGCAAGGAGCCACCAGGAGGGAAACTACACTGTAGCAAAACTTTCACTAAATCCTTATACCATAAAGCCTTAAAATATAATATTCAGCTCCACCGTAGCAAAACTTTCTCAAATGTTACCCCATGACAACAGGCACAGCAACAACCACAGAGCAGCTCTAACATGTTGTACACTCTGCTAGTTGGTTACTGCAGTGTCACTGTCAAAGACTGCAAGGTACAATATTTGTGTGTCAGAGACATTTATGCCTTTTAAAGTCCAAACTCCAGTACCCTGTTACCACAGAGAGACTTTTCTAATTAACATCTATCATGATAAAGCCATAAAGTCTGAGAAAATAAATCTTGGTGTTTGATTTAACTTACAATATACTGCTATGATCACACTACAGCAAAAATGGACATTTCCTTCGACATTTAATTGACAAATGAATAGCAGTTTCCCTTAAAGGGAGGTTATCACTGTCTACTGTCCCAGCACCAAAATGATATATGGCTTTGAATCACATGCCTGCAGGGTACCCATTACCCTTTTTAATGGTTTAAGTGCCCTCAGTATATAAATTTAAACTACCAATGAATCTTGTAGACTCATTTGGAAGACGAATGTCCTTAATTGCTCATCTTTGTGCCCACTATTAATTTTAGTTATCAGGGTTCTGATTAGCAATAATAACATGCCTGTTAATACACAGCAAGCAATCCGACCCCCCCTGTGCACAGCACATCACGCCTGCATCCACAGAACAAGCCAGTGTCCATCTATCACACACACATGAACAAAGTTTATCAGGACAGGTGATGGACCCATTACAAAATCCACTCTGTAACAACTGCCTAAGTCAATGGCTTCCTCTCATGGAGCACACCACGCCCTCTTACCAACACATCGTGAAATTTCAAGGCAAGCAGAGGAAAAGTCAATGTGGTAGTGATTTACCCTGTATAACACCATGTGACAGACTAAGCATTTCAAACCCCCTGCAGACTACTCCTTATGACTTAAAACATTAGTAAATTTGGATCTCTCCACCTCTGTATTAACAATCAGCTGCCTGAATGCTATTTTGGTAACTCTGGGTGCTAAATAAGCTTTGAGATTAAGAGAAGCACGTGTCAGTAACTCCCACTGGCAAATGGATGCCCACTACAAGTTTTACAGTGCCCTCCCAGCTCTTCAGTTCAGGACAAAAAAGAAATCTGATTCATCTTTTGAACTAATCATCCTTATCTAAGAATTGCAGCATTCTCACTACACTTCTAGAAATCACATCTCTTACAGGCTACTTAGAATAGAAATAGCTCCACACCAATACTACACTAAAGATACACATAACATTTATTATGAATGGCATTATAGGGACACTATATTGGACATCTACTGAACTTTGGATAAAAGAAACTTATCCCATGTGTTGCCTAAATAGTCTGTATGTCAGTTTTCATATTTAACTAGACCTTAACAACTCTAGTGCCCTTTAAAATACATACCAAAAACCTCAATCATAAAAAAACAATTCAAAATGTTCAGAAAACTACTAAATTGCAATCTATTAAATACCCACTGATAAAGATAGTGGGCAAAGAATAACATGTATTTACTGGCCAGGGTTTATTCCATCTTGAAAAAAAAATAGTTTTAGCATCGGGGTAGAAGGGAACAGCTGGCATTCACTTCTCTAAATCCAACAAAGAATCTATTTCTTTGTTTTATGTCACACTTTCTACAGAACTAAAAATAAAGGTAGTATAACAAGATATATGCAACAAAAGGAACAAGGCACTTTTAAAAGTCTCCTGCAGTGACAGTATCTGTCTGACAGAAGTCCCAAGCACATTCTCACCAAAATCTGGCACCAAGTTTCAGGAATAAGGGAAAGCAACAAAAGGCAACTGCATCACCTGTATTTGGAGTAACGGTAGAGAGAAAGGAAGCTGAGTAGGTTTTTGAAACAAATTGATTTCATAAGTGTTCTTCATTACCTAATTCTATAGCCTATGAGCATGACAAAGGATATTTTATTTCAGCCATGAATGACAAGTATAGAAGAATGGCATGAATATAGCTGAGAAAGCATGGGATAGATGAGTGGACGATGGCCTGGGTTGAGAAGTGTCTGATGGGCCGGGCTCAGAGGATGGTGATCAGTGGAGCAGAGTCTGACTGGAGACCTGTGACTAGTGGTGCTCCCCAGGGGTCGGTGTTGGGACCGGTCTTGTTTAACATCTTCATCGACGACCTTGATGAGGGAATAGTATCCACCCTCAGCAAGTAGCCGGGTGATACAAAGCTGGGAGGAGTGGCAGACATGCAGTAATTGACACGCTGCCATTCAGCAAGACCTGGACAGGCTTGACAGCTGGGCAGTGAGGAACCAGATGAGGTTCAATAAAAGCAAGTGTAGGGTCTTGCACCTGAGAAGGAACAACTGCAGGTATCAGTACAGGTTGGGGGATGACCTGCTGAAGAGGAGCTCTGCAGAGAAGGACCTGGGGGTCCTGGTGGATGACAAGCTGGCCATGAGCCAGCAGTGTGCCCTGGTGGCCAAGAAGGCCAATGGGATCCTGGGGTGCATTAAGAGGAGCGCAGCCAGCAGGTCAAAGGAGGTGATCCTTCCCCTCTACTCTGCCCTGGTCAAGCCTCACCTGGATTCCTGTGTCCAGTTCTGGGCTCCCTGGTACAAAACAGACAGGGATCTGCTGGAGTCCAGCGGAGGCCACAGAGATGATTAAGGGACTGGAGCATCTCCCCTGTGAGGAAAAGCTGAGTGTGCTGGGGCTGCTCAGCCTTGAGAAGACTGAGAGGGAATCTCATCAATGTTTATCAATATCTGAAGTGTGAGAGACAAAAGGAGATGGCCACCCTCTCAGATCTCTTGAGGTCCCTTCCAAACCATACAACTCTGTGATTCTGTGAAGAACAGTTGGAAGAAAACAACTTTACAGCTTATTTCCAAGACCTGTTCTCGCACATGACTGCTCCAGTGTTGGGCAAAACGCAGAATACACCAGTAATACCTTAAACTTCATGCCACTCAACCTTCAGAAGCTGGTTATAAGTCCAGAAATTCATCCACTAAGAACAAGGAAGTCACTGATACAGGAGAGAGGAAAAAAAAATTCCAGTGCGAGAGTTGTACTACAGGTACACAAGAAACTTTCATCATCACAACTTTTCCCTTACACAGGGCTCAGTTACCAGTGGTTCCTTTGGGGCTTACATATTCCAAAGGTGTCATGCCAGGAATGCAGTTCTTTCCCCATCCAGCTCAAATGACTAGTTGGAACAATCCAATCCTTTAATCCAACAGCATGCTTTTGTTTTTTCTCCCACCACCTGCTGTAAAAGCATAATGACTAACTTTAAACCTATCAAAGTAGATAGCTCCATGGTTAAGATCCCAGTGCAAAACTATGTTTATCTGGGATGTCTGGTAAAAGTCCTGTGAAAAATTAATTTTTCTCCTCACAGGGATTGGTGAATTCAAGGCTTGAAGAGCATGAAGGTGCCATAGCAGTTCTTTTGTCAATCATATATCCACAAACAGGTTCTGCTTTTAAAATCGCCCACCTACCACATTAATTTACCTATTGCTATCACAGCATGCCTCAAAGCACTGGATGTTTTCATCTTCTAAAGGCATTACAAGCATTTTAAAACTCATTGATTGCAGAGCATTCAGACATCTATTAAGAACATACTATGAATTGTTGTTAATGCAGTTTGAAAATAAATTTTACTGACGTATGTTTAAATGCTTATGTTCAGCATTACCTACTGAAATGTAACTATGAAATAACCTTAATTAGCTTATGGCATCTGAAAAGTCAGGTCACAGGCACATTTAATTGTTTTTAAAAAGACCACAAATATGAAAACAGCAGCGCTTAAGGAAAATGCCAGATTTTCCTTCACTACAGCAAGAAGTTTAACTAAATACTAAGAACATTTATCTTCTTTGTAGTAGTATCTTATTTTGTAGTACTAGAATTCATTATGCAAAACACAACTGATTACAGTTAAGAGCAATGAAAGTCAAGTAAACTCAATTACCTACAAATGCCTTTTAAAATGTTTCTAGCCTTGTTCCTGCTATCAGTATGTTTTAATCATTCTCTTAGGTTATTTACTGGGACATAGAACTCCAAGTCTCATCCAAAAGCACCAATGGAATGTAAACACTAACAGCTTAATAGGAAACAAAGCAAATTATTCCTAAGTTAGTGTTATTTTATTTTCATTGTAGGGCTTCTGTTGGTGCTGTTAGAACAGTCAAATAATCTAAACAACCCTATAAATGTAAATGTTTCAGAAAATTAAGTGAACAAAAACACTCCTAAATCACTACATGCTACAAATCACCATGACATTAACCAATTCCACCCCCCAACAGCCATGAAGTTGCACTGTAACCAGTATTAAAACAAAAAGCTGCTAAACAGATCATAATCAAGTCCAATCTTGCATCTGTCTTCCATACTCCTTATTAATAAAACATAATGGCTTATTTTAGAAAAGAAAGAAAGATGGGAACTTGAAAATGCTTACATACAAGTGACCAGAAATGCAGGAAAACTCACATGGACATCTTTTCCTGTCATCCTCGGCAGAAGATCTTGCTGTTAATCCCAGGGTATATCCTAATGCCAAATTTTAGGAGAGCACAGAGATCTGCAACTAGATGTGGTCTACCTGGCCATATCATTTTTAGATTGCTTTTATTAAATTCATTTCCTTCCCTCTACCAGGCCGGAAAAGTCTTCTTCAACTCCCAATCTCAAAAAAGCTTCATATTGACAGGCAACAGGAAACCCTTCCATTCTTTACAAGCAGTGAACAGGGTGGGAAAATGAAAGGGATCAAGTGAAGGGGAAAGAAGATCAGTCTCCATTGCACTATCTGACCTTCAGTTTCCACACTAAGCAAAATCTAATCTAAACCAAAATGTCTTTAAATTTCCTCCGGTTCTCCAGGGAGTGGGAGGTCTTCTGTTCTTTACTGGAGAAATAACAACAGGAAGCTGTGAAGAATCACAGTTACTTAATGTATTTTTCATGTTGTCCTCATCCTTCCTTGGCACGGGCAAGGCAACAGAGAGCAAAACAGCCCTACATATGCAGACCATTTTATTATAAACTGAAGCTACTTAGACAATTTCCATTTCAGCTGACAAGATATTTCTGAAACCATGAAAAGGTTCAACAGGTTCATGAAATTCTGAACAGATCTTCATTAATATGCAAGTCTCAACATTCACAAAACACTAAAGCTATTTCCTATATCAATTCATAGGCCGCAAGCTTTAGTATTCCTCCAGTGCACCATGCAGACTTCTGACCAATTGCACTTGTGACACGAAGTTTATACTATTTGAATACAAATAACTGTGGGGAAGGGGGTAGGGAGTTGTGGGGTGGAATTCATGTACTTGGGATTAATAAATATTTTCATGACAATACCAATAGTAAATACAACACCGGCAAGCAAACTGTGTGACTTCAAGGTCATAATTGCGAGCTCCAAAATTAAATTAATCATTTTGATTATTTATGTATATATGGTCTTTCAATGCGGCTTCTGAAAATAACACCTTTTTCCAAGACTGTTAGTGCTTATTTATAGAAAATCTTATGTAGACATCATGGTCTCTGGCATTTCTCCTAAATGTTCTCACAATATGCTGTTAAAAGTTAATGGATAAGAATGCGATTAAACTCAGTAGGAGTGCTGAATGAAGACAGCCCTACAACCATTACATTAAATCACAAAAACCTTCTACAGATTCAAAGTGCTGGGTTATTTTGAAAGCTACTCTCAAAAAAAAAAAATTAAAAAAAGAGACAAGAACTTGGAATAAAAAAGTTTGTAGCTAAACATTTATCTCTATTCATCCCACTGCAGTTCAACCATCAAAGCAGGCATTAAGAACTACACTAGCCACCCTATTGCAACTTCAACAATTTAACCATAAAACAAGGTGACAGGAAAAAAACAGGATATTTTAAGTTCATCCTAAATAAACATCTCTTTTGCTATCAGGTACAAAAATTTAGTCAACAGACCAAAGCAAGAGTTTCCAGTCGAACAGCAGGAACATCCATTCAAAACCAAAAAGGGCTCTCATTTAAATACAACAAACCATACCACAAGTTACAAAAGCATCAATGCAGAAACCAGACAAGCAAATGAGGACATTAGGGAAGAGTGAGTTAAACAGACTAAACTGTAAAATGAGCTTAAGGGACAGGAGAGTAAAGTACTCAAAAGGAATATGGCCAACACAAAAGCTGAGGACTTCCTAGGGGGAGGTGAGCCTAAGACCATGCATAAAATTTTACAGGGGTCATGTAAGAAGGAAGATCAAATTAAACAGAAGGGAATGGAAAATGCTCTGATGTCAAAAATGACAAAAGCTGTTAGAAAAGGTCATTTGTGAAGCCACAGAAGGAGATAAGTCTAAGAAGGTGGAGAGATGATTGAAGAGTTCGGTCATGGTATAAATCAAGAGTCACAGGAAGATGGCAAGAACCTCTCAAAAGAGATCTTTCAAGAAAGAAGATCAAGGTACATGAAGAATTAAGCTAGCAGTGAATCACAGAACCTTGGTGCATGAATGAGAGCGCTAACATGCAATATTGAGATTTTTAAAAAACAGTCTCTTGACACACCAGCACTTATAAACTAAAAGGCAAATCTTTTTGTGTCAGATGTGCAGCTACTGCTCAAATTTCCCATTTTTATAGTAAGAATTCATTCATAAGCTTTTTAATTTCTGGCATATCTTTCCACACAATCAAGCAGAATTATCACAAAAGGAAGGCTAAAAAGAAGAACAGTGTAGATGTGTTGGCTCCCAATCTACAGAATCAGAATAGCCGATTTTGGAAGGGACCTCTGGAGGTTATCTGGTCCAACCGCACTGCGGGGCCACCTACAAGTGATTTCCCAGGACCATGTCTGGACAGCTTAGTATCTCCACGGATGGGAGACTGCATAGCTCCTCCAGGCAACCTGAGCCAGAGCTCAGGCAATGACAGTTTAAAACACAAAAAAAAGTGCACTTAATGTTCAGAGGGACACTCCCTGCACGGGAGAGAGTGTCAAAAGCCTTACTGATTTCTAAGCAGGCAGTATTTGCTGCTCTCCTTCATATACTCAGAAATGGTTTCAAGGATGACCTCCCCAGGATCTGAAGTTGGACTAAGCTGCACGTCCTTCCCTGGGTTCTCTTTCTTGCCCAATCTCCTATTAAAATATTGTCTTAAACTTTTAACAGTAGTATTTCATATTTTTCCTGGTGTCAAAAATGAAGCTCTGCACATCCTTAAAAATTTTTAACACCTGTTACTCAAATCGTACAGAAAAGTATAATGCCCTCTGCAAGATCATGTTTAAACAGAGACTGCAAAATATCAGAGAAGATCTGAGATAAAAATTAGAACTATATAAATACTTTTCATTTTAAACAAGCGGAGAGCAGCAAACATACATAAGGACTTAATCTGTCTGATATACCTTTTTTCATATATATATATACATATATATATATATATATATACACACCTTCACTCTTCAGCCTAGAAAACCTAACCTTTCCATTAAAGGTGCCCTATGGAATTAAATGGATGATTCATTTCACATGCTACTTGTGTTAGTTGTTAGTTCATTCTTTGTCAAAGTTAAGATTTATCAAAATATTTCACAGACTGACAAGAAAATGTTTTTGGTAGATTTAAACAGCAAAGCTATTTAACACACCCAGACAACGCTAACAACTCACTTTCTTCCTTCACATCTCGTGGGTAAATCACAGTTTACTGCTGAACTGCTTTAACCTACAAACTGTACATGTTAACATATAATATGTCTCTTCTCTCATCAATTAGTCCTCTGAACAAACACAAGTCAGCACATCATTTTGGACAAAGCCTATGCCATCAAACTTAGTTTTACTTACTATACACTACAAAATACCCTCTCCAGACAAATTATAATAGGTGTGTAAATATCTAACAAGAAATCACTATTTTAGGGTAGAAATATTTACAATTACAATTGTATTTCTACTACAATTTAGCAAACAAAGAAAATGTTATTTTGTGACTCCACAGGAAACTGAACTCAAGGACTCAAAACTTGTATTTTTACCTGCAAAACTGCACTTTAATGTCAACAGAACTATTACAAGAATACTTGGCTACAGCATAGTGTTTTCCAAACAGATTCAAGTTGCATTTAATAACTCCGCTTCACAAATGGAGAAATATTCTCACTGGGGTGACTTTGTGAAATGGCATAATAGGTGAGCCTGAAGGTTAGATGAGTCCTACTTTAGCCTCTGTGATGAAGTTGTAGCATTTTGGAGTCAATCTGTCCATGTCCTGAAGGCATACTGCCCCAAGCACAGTAAGGAGAACGGAGAAACATGATTCGTAAAATCTTACCATTTTAGCACAAGTGAAAGTGTATTTAACAAGTGAAAATGTATCCCTTCATGTTATGTCATGTAGTAAAAAAGTCAAGGACAAGTAAAACTGTGGTTGAATACTGTTGTGGTAGGCACTGAAAGGGCACAAATAACAGTCTCCAGGCAGATATTTACCACTCGGTCGTAAGATTTTAAGTCTGAATGGAATATTTTCATGAAAACATCAGCTCAAGACTAAACAGTATTTAAAAGGTAACTTGAAAGTTCAAAATTATAAGGAAAGAAATTTAGAAAATAATACCGAACATGCCTGAGCAACATTACAAGCTACATCCAGACATTATATGTGGGTCAGGTTTTCCATCTCCTAAGGGTTATAGCAGAAATTAAAAAGGCTTAAGAGAACATCTAATAAAAGATGATCATAGGATGCTTGAAGTATTAGGCATAATTTCGAAGGCTAGGAATTTTCAGCCAGAGATGACACAGGAAGTAGGACAGGTGCATCCTTAGTAACATTAAGAGGAGAATAGAGATCAAGTGTCTGTGTGTGAAAAAACCAAAAACATTACAGGGCTACAGCAGTGTAGTATCAGGTTCAAACTAAAAATCACAGTGCTACACTGTGGGACTCCTTGCCACAGGATACTACAGAAACTTGGTGGGGCGATACCATTGACAGAATCATTTGTATCAGCTACGAAGCACTAACTCAGCAGCTTTGGGTTCAGAAGACCACGAGTCACTAAGGCAGGATTTTGGGGAAGCATACCTACAGACTTGGCAGTGACAAGAGAGTATAAATTCTGGGCATTTGGATAAAAGGTACTGAGCTCTACCAGTCTTTTGACCAATGCAACTGTATCAATTAAAAGGTGTAAGATGTACAACAAGAAGATGTAACTATCTGATGTAATTGTGAGGCTCAACTACCTCAGAGGGTAAAAATAGAACACTAAGAATTAAGGAGGGAGAGAGGCAGGAATATTATACCAAATGGAAGAGAACAAGAGAGTAACAGGAGGACAACACAAATCAGTAGCAAACAAATTGCATCCTGACTATGCATTGTGATAAGCAGCCCAACATCTGAAGGATTGTGCCAGTACTCCCCATCACACTACTCAGCTACGTGAAGTCACCAATGGGCTCCATTAGCCAGAGTATCGCCCAGTTCAGGGAAGCAGATACGGACATGTCCCCACAAGGAAACGGCTTGAACACACAGCTCTGAGAATGAGTTAATGATGAAGATGCACTCACATAATAATAATAATAATAAAATGTTAAAATATATACATGCAGTAGTTTTCTCAGCAATCGTCAACCACTTCTGTGTAACATCCCCCACCACATATACACATATACACATACACCCTGTAACATTTTTTCCTTAAACAGTGCTTCAGAGCTTGATAACTGAGGCTGCAATCAAACTAGACTCTGGAAAACATGCTGCACTTTATGATTCACTCTTCAGAGTATTGAAGTATGTTCTGTACGCCCTGTTCCAAGGGGGGAAAGAAGAAGAAAAAAAAGTCTCCCATTCCATTCTTACACTAGTTTCTGATTTTAAAGCTAGACAAGGAATTAAGACATTCAACTAGAACTTGTGCAAATATTACATGTTCATGTTTGAGACTTTCCCAGTCATCTTTTGTTAGTGTATTCACAAAAATGTATATATGACAAAGCATCCACTTTTTTTTTTGTATGCCACTGCCTAAAAAAGGGGCAGTTCACTAGTGAAAGAAAAAGAGGCAGAATAAGCTTTTAAAATATATCAGTTAAAATTCATAGTATATCTCATCTGACACCAAAAGCTTCATGGAAGAAGGAAATATCTGAGGAGTTTCATGTTTGTGGGTTGTTTTATTTGGGATTTCTTTTAAAGCCAGGAGAAGGAATGTGCATTGTTTCAGCCAGCAACGTGTGTCCTGATGCTTGCATTCCTTGCTACAATATATAAAAACCCCACCAAAAACAAATCCCCAAAACCACAAAAACCAAACCAACACATTCTTCTGAGTCTTATTATTTTCTGTACTATAACTTAAAGAAAGCTAAAAATTGGTTCTGCATTACCAAGTTATCATTTTGAAGTTAATACGGAACATAACACAGAGCAATACAGTCAAAAGAAAATACTTCATAAAGAGCAAAAGCCAAGAAAAGCATAAAAATGTTTAATGCAATATAAAAATCAATATTTAATAACCAACACATAATCTGGATGCAATGAATAAAGCCACAAGCATAATAAAATTTTGCTGATTTTAAACTGAAACACTTTAGTACCAGAGGAATATACATAATTTGTATAAAGTTACAACCTCAAGGTGTAACCCAATGTTTCTCTCCCTATTTTTTTGCCATATTACAGTCCACCCCACAAAAGTATGAAACAATGGACAAATAGCACCCATATACCACAGCGAACAAATACCACCCACATCGTTTATTTGAATCACAATCACAAAGGAACAAGGATTTACAGGTATAGGTCCCTGAGAATAGCTGGTTTAAACTGAAGTACAAATTCCTGTCGCCCACCAGCACAGTGACGTTCCGTACCCTCTTGATCCCTGTAATTGTGAGCATTTGCGTACACTTCAGTGGGGCAAAGATGGGCTCCAGGTGGTCTTGTCAGCATCTCATCTTTAGGTATCCTCGTCTACAAACACGTTTACAAACATTTTCTCTGTGGTGTTGACTCCATCATACCACTGGATCTAAAGTGGTCTTTCTAACCCAAACCTCAGCCTGCCTTTTGGGCAACATCTGGCTAGCATGAGCAGCATAACACAATAACAACCACCCTTGTAATCTTTCACTCCAGTCCTGACCTCAGGTCAGCACCTCTTAAGCATTACAGACACCATCACCCATCATTCACATCTGCATCCAAGCCTATTTGTGGGTCCTTCAGCAATGTCTGATTTTTAAAGGGTAAACAAGAAGCCTCTGAGACACACTTTCTCTGTATCTCTCTTCCAGCTTTCATCTCCCCTTAACCCAATCACTTCGGCATCTCCTCTCTGCCCTTGACAAACACATCTTCTCCCACTCTTATCTATTCACAGTACTGCTGAAAAGGCTCTCTACAACCCATCACTTTGGCTGCCTTCCATTTTCACTTCCTCTCTCTCCATTTTCACAGAACAAGCTTATTTTTGTAACCATTCACTGTTTATGCCCACTTACAGAAAGCCAGCCAAGTCAACTCAACAGAACTTGTGGCATCAACTGGAAGCAACCTATTCCTCTGTTGCTGTTGGATTTGCTTTCCTCTGGTTTAGCTGGTTAAAGCAACTCAGAGGGGAAGAGGGACTGCAGAGGTCACACAAGCACCAGAAAAAAGGAGATTACAAGAGTCCACTGCTAAAATAAAGCAGATGTGTATGGAGCAAGATGAGCAAGGATGGAGTGTTGAGCACAGGTAAGCAAACCACTTGGTTGGCTAGGTTTCCTGCTTTCAGCTGCCCATAGGTCTACAATGGGGAGTCAAAAAAAAAAAAAAGAAAGAAAAAAAAAATTCACATATAGCCTCACTCATCCAAGTTGCCAACAACATCTATTTACAGTCAGAATGGGTGACCTGGCAAAGGCAGGAATGTTGTAGGTAGCTAACAAACTGCAACTGTCCTTTAAAAGAAATTTTTAAGTACAGTTGCCCCGATACCATCTCTGGAGTTGAACATGAAGCAACAACACTCATGTCATCTCGAAACTCAGAGCCAAACTGAGAGGCCAACAACATTATTCTGCAGTCTTGTACTACTGGTATTTCCTATCATCTATAGAGCAAAGGGAACTGAAACAGATCAACTTTGCCAGCACATGTTTTTCACTGGTGGAAGGAAAGAAACACTGCTGGCACCTTCTCATACAAGGCAACTCCCTGTAACATTTACATGCATTTAATACCCACATATCAGATGTCAGGGAGGGCACAAATCAACAGTGATTATTCTATCCTTAGATGGTAAATGGGGTCTTCTGTGTAGCAGTGACCATGGCACCCACACACCTTTACACCTTTGTCTTACTCTTGCTATATATAGCCCTGTTACATGGGAAAGCACTTCTCTTCCAGCCCAGATCAGTTTTACCTTCAATTAACTTAGCAGACTGGCAACAGAAATAATCAATTGACATAAAGATCAGTTATACTTTCTAGAACTAAATCAACACTCACAATTCACTGCAAGGTACTTGATAATCTATCTCATGGACTAGCCAACAGACAGAGCTAGACAGTATTTAGCACTGGCTTTGTTCAGAGGGTCTCAATTTGACACTCCATTTTGCAAATATATAGTAGAAAACATTGATGGTTGATGCCATGTCTTTCTGTCTAAAATGCATACTATGACAGTCTCCTAACAGGCCCAGCCAGAATAACCTCTAAGTGATCTGTTTCCATTGTGCAAGGCCCTTGCAACCAGCCACCACTTTCACTGTCTACAAGAACAACTCAACTGAGCAGACCTTACGAGTCAGTATGAGTGCCAGTGCTCCACACTCTCCAAGCTCTAATCAGCATTACTCTTCGATCCATACAGTACAGTTATCTACACTGATGACATCTGCCTGGGTACCTAATCTCAATCCTTTTCTAGTCCCGTGGGAACCAGGAATTGCACACTGGCAGTTACAGCACACTCTACTGCAGTTGGCATATTTTCCATCTCTAGTAATGCTTTTGCAACTCGGTAGCATAACGTTTCCAAAAAAGAGCTCTACCAAAACAATCCACATCTGTTCTCTCTCAGCGTCGCTCTCAGTAGGTCTCTGACTTACCATGGCCATCTGATAAAATTGGATGCAACACCCTTCCCCCAAGCCCAAAAATCACAATAATAGTCTACACAGCAGTAATATTGGATCTACCCAGGGATCACTCATACTTTCTGGACATCTGCTCTTGAGTGCTGCTACTCCACAGCCTGACTATCGTGTATCACTCTGGGCCCACCTACCTTACATGTAGTTAGCTGTCATGCAACTCCACGCTACCATGAGTGTCATTTCAGACTACAGATGGCATCTCTAGCCCAGCTGCCACCACTGAGTCATACTGCTCTGCCATTTGCTCACTTTGAATACGCATTTGCTAAAACAGTCGCAAAGATTGAAAGCTCAGCTGACTTATTGCACCCAGATCTGTTTTGGTACCAAGCCTCCATTTTTTCTTATTGCCAGCTCTGTGTCACGCTGCTGTTTGTCAGAGGAAACTCACTAGAAAAGGGTAAGACACCACTCAGGAACCAGGGTTTTCTCTGCCTCATTACTTCAGGGTGCTCCAGAAATCACCTGTGTGCCAGCCAGAGGGGCCCATGAGGCAAGGAAGCAGTGTGGTTCCAGTGGAGTGCAGGGGATGGGCATGTCTGCATGCAGATATGGCAAGCAGCTGCCTTGCAGAGGTCAGGCTTCAACCCAGAGCAGTCACACGCTAATGCAAGACATTTCACTTCTAAAACTGCCACAGCTTGGGGTTTGTACATACATCGCCAACAGCAGTAATGAAGTTTGAAACTTGATTACCAGAAATATTTCACTATCTCTCTCCTAATTCATCTATTTCATCCTACTCATCATCCTACTCGTTCAACCCATAAAGCAGAAAACTAGAAAATCCCAAAGAGGAAAAGTGCTGGAAATAAATAGTATTAGTTTGTTAGTTAAAAGGGAACACAAAATGAAGGAGACTGACTGCCAGAAAATATTTTCACTCCTTCAGAATTCAGTTAGAAAAAGGCACACACACCCCAATTTATTGTCATACTCTGTAAAGAAACACAATAAGCAAGATAAGTGACTACTTAACACATTGTAATTATGCAATTATTAAAACCAACAAGAGAATCTTCACTGAATTTGAATCAAACAGCAAATGGCAACAACTAGAAGTTAGGTTCCCGCCAAACCCTTACAACTCCTTTGCCACAGTAGGAATAGCACTACCAGGATACAGTGGGGTTTCTGCAAAGCAACTTTCCCCCACCTCACCCCATCATCATTATACTTGTACATCATCCAGAGGAAGAGAAAAAACAACATACTAACTTTACACAACTGACACCAGTCATACTTTCTAGAAATACTGGAAGACAATTAGAAACAGATAATATGGCAGGAGACAAGCGGAAGAACTACGGACATTTTTTTTCCTTAGGACAAATAGGTTTCAGTATCAACACTGCTCTGATGAGAGTTCAAAGCTTTGTTTACTTGCCCTTGGGAACAAGCAAACACCTTCATCCTTTGATACAGTTATTTATTTCCCTGCTGCTTTTAGGTCTAGCAAACCAGAAATTCACAACTCCAATTTCAGAAAGTAAGCAGAGGAGGATCTAATTTGAGTTGGTTTTAAATTAGACGTCCATAAATGAATTAAGATTATGTTTACTCAATCACCGTTTTCAGGTCACCTTTAAACCTCCTGTTGCCGGATTCATATGTTAGACTAATTGCTTCAGTTTCATCTTTCTTTCCACTGAAGAGGAAATTCATATTTGTTGCTGTAGACCTTGAAGAGATGGAAGATGAACTTACTTTTTTTTGGTTCTTTTGAAGTCTCAAAACAGAGCTCAGTTTGCACAATTTCCAGGGAGAAAAAAAAAGGTAGGACCTTAAGTTTCTATCCTTCTATCCAATCTGCAAGTTATAATTTAAAAACTTACGGTCAATTTCTACTAGATTTTTTAATACTCAATTTATGCTTTTAAATACTAGATCAAACAAGATGGGTATCAGTAAACGCTAATGGGAAGACAAAAATCTGTTCTAGAACCTGTCACTTTGGAATTGCAAGTGACATCATTGTCATCAAAGCCCACACAGAAAGCAGTGTGGGCTTTGATGAAGCATAAATTCTTCCAGCTGGCCTGTAACTATGCAAGCCCCCGAAACTGTCACCTCACTGATATCCCAAACTATCATGCGGCGGTCACAGTCTGTGGCAACTACAGAAACACCTCTGGTTTAGACCTTTTAGCAGCTGGCATTTCACAAGGTTATTTCATCATGAGAATCAAATGGTCTTACTTCTCCACAAGAGGCAAACTGCTGCTCTAATCCATACGCAACCAGCCGACAGAAGGCAGTTGTACTTTTGGACAAATACACTGCTTGGCCTAGGGAGGGAACATTGAACATTACTGCTGACGTGAAGAATTCAAGGAGAAAGTGTCAGTTCAAAAGCAGCAAGAAGCCGAGGAGCAGCACTGGAGTGACACACAGTTCTGCCCTAGGACAGGACACTACCACAGAGTCCTGTCGTCAGCTGGAATACGTAAAGGCAACATGAAGGAAGCTTTAGCTGTTGCTCGAGATTAAACAGCGTGAGAATACAGAAGTTCAGACCGATGCTAAATTTACAAGAACTCTTAAATACAGATTATTTTTTTTTAGTCAAGATGTTATGCGTGGAAGGGCTATTTACACACACGTTAATGCTTCTAATGCAGCAGCCATCTTCAACTCAGGCTGTTAAAAATAGAAAAGAACGGGTAGGAGGGGAGGTGCTCCTCTTTATCACCAGCATCTTACTTTAAATGGACAGGATGGAAGGAGATAAGGAAAATTAAGAATAAGTACCTAAATATGGAAGAGCAGGATAGCAGTGGATAAGCATTAGATGTTATACTACTTTTTTCCAAGGGGAAGAAAAAAAAAACACCAACCAACTTTATATTAGGTTCTTTTTATATAAGCCATCAACACAAATCATACTTGGAAAAAATCAATATAGAATATTCCTAGTTAGAATCACTGTTGCTAATTAGTTCATGACAAATTATCACGATAAAATGTCAGACTTCCAATTTAGGGAGCAAATCTTAAGTCATTCAGTGCCTAAAGATACCAATTGCAAAAGTAATAAATAGCTTTAGTCAAGTTTAGCCCAATTCATTTATACAGAGATGACTTCAAGTACTGTACCACAGAAAAAATACTTTATATAACTTCCTAGTATAAATGTGATCAAATGGCGGCAGAAATTTCACTTTTTTTTTTGTTAATCAAATAGATTAGAATTATTAAAAATACTGATGGATACACTTTCAAGGAATATAGTCAATAAACCAGAATACACCCAGGGCCACTTATGGCAATAAGACACATTCCATACCCCTGACAAATGCTCTACGTTTCAATGCTCCCCTTTCTGTGTTAGAGAGACAGGAGCAGCTACTCCTTTGGTGCAATACAGCATCACTGTCGTAACTGGGCTTTACAGTAAAAGGTTTTGAAATTTTCACTTTCCTGTTTGAAGTAACTCTGCTCCAATTCTTTCTAGTCCATTTCATTTTCATGGGAACCAAGTACAGTGAAACTAGAACAGTTCCAGCTTCTATAAGCACTACCTCTACCACAGCTGTCTGTCTCCAATTACAGCGTTTCATTAAAAAAAAAAAAAAACTAAAAAAACCCCAAACAAACAACAAAAACCCAAAAAACTCCCCAGCTTATTTTATGGAGTCATTTGTTTCCTAAATCTCTCGAGACATGTAGGCAGCATCTGCTTTCTGAAGACGATATAAAATAGGGTGGATTAGCAATCCCTAAACAATCAGAGTTTGGTGTTGCACTTCCATCTCCAAGCCCATGATACATCGTGAGGTTTGCTGCCTTTAACTACTGCAACAGCTCCTTGCTGGGCCACTGCTTACTAATCAGCTTTTCTGGAGCGTGTCTGAACATTGCATTTCCAGTGATGACGGTTACTGCCACGCTTTCGGTTATGCATTGGTCAGTTACTCTACACTCACAGTCTGCTAGCTGAGAAAAGAACACCAGATAGTCTGCTTTAAACTAATGGAAAAAGTGGGACCTTCTTTTAAAAATTTCTGGTTTTATAGAACTTTTAAAATTTGTTTATAATTGGTGCTTCCAATGCTTGGATATCATGTCACAAGTATAAAAACTTCCTGGAAGAAAGTGAGAACATGCAGCTTCCACCACAGACAGGAGCATCAACATAACCACCTACTTCACCACCAACTCTTCTGGTTAGTAAGTCAAAGCAACTGACTGGTCATTAAAGGACACTAACCCAACTTACTCTTCAATTAGCACTTCCTTCTTGCTGACTAAGCTGACAGACGTAAGCGCAAATTTGGAAAGGAAGCGAGCACCAGGGAGTATCCAGTACTTTCTGTCAAAGTCCCACAATATTCCTCTGAAATACATGAGCTGACCAGGGACCAAAGAGTTTTGCTAGCATACACGTCCCTTCTTACAGATTTCTCCAATTTGACTTTTTCTTCCAAATGTAGCAGTTGTGATTGGCTTTAATCTTATTTATCTGTATGCTAAGAATTCTAACTATCCTTCTGTAATTTATTCTTTAACTAGCAGCAAATGAAAGGCAAAAATACAAAATAAAGAACACAGAGTTTATTCTGTCCTAAAAGCAAAACCCAGAAATGCAATTTCTCATCTCAGAGGATTTCTCATCCCAGTTGTAGCTGGCATTAGTGTCTGATTAAAAGGTTAGTACAGACTCAGCCTAGAATTGAAGATACATTTGTTGACTTACTGCTAACAAATAGCAACAAGAAGGAAGTTCTCATATGACAAACAAATGAATTCTTATCTACACAATGTTTTTAGGACTTTTTATAAACTATAAAAGTATTCATTGATCTTTCTCTCTCCTCCCCAGAAGATTTTTTTGTCCTTTATCCTTCAATGAAATGCAAATTCAGCCTCTCAGCAACTCCACGTTAGCATTTTTACAACTGGAAAAGAGTTTAAAAACTTTAAAAAGTAAGGTAGGGTTTCTTGATGTTGCTTGGGGGAGGGTTGTGTGTGCAGCTGTGTTCTAAAAATTTGCCAGAAAATTACAATATAAGCATCCAGTAAAAGAACAGTAACCATGACTTGTCATGCTTTTTTTATCCCTGACAGTCAGTGTTAAGGAATTAAGTCTGAACAGCTTCACCACTTTGGTTTCTGAGGCCAGAACTTAACTAAATGGAGTAAAGAACATTGAGTCTAATTATGTCTCTTAATAATTAAGATGCATTTGTAGGTAAATGTTTGTCAACATTACCTAAAAACGGTCTACTCTCACATCAATGGGCAAATCCCACTAATTACTGAAATCTACAAAACATTTTTTGAAGAAACAAAGTCCAGAAAGAACAGCAAATTTTTTTCTAACTAGCACAAACATAAAAGATTCCCTTTTCTAATACAAAAACTTGTCTTCCCATCAAGTAAGTGTTCCAATTACTGCACTTCCTAAGGAACACACACAAAAATTGATCCCTACTTCTCCAGAAGTAGGTGGGCTCCTCATTACTTATTAAGAAGGATGAAACCACCACTGTCACTTCAGCCACATGCCCCCAGCCCTAACACTTCCCTGCAGGCTCTCCTCCAGCTTCTGCCACTCGGTGCAACCACAAACATCAGGTTAGAGGCAGCAATGATTTGTCAGGCTTGCTAAACAGTCACCATGTCCATGCTGGGCAGACTGGGACTCACACTGCCCCAGCTCCATAGCAGATGCAAGTCTGCCCTTTCAGGGCTCCGAGCTGCTGGAGAGCTCCATAACTGCGCTAACACAGTGGCCAGCCTAAACTGAAAAGCCCTGCTTGGACAGACATCAGATTAGCCTGGTTGGAGCACAGTGCTGGGTCAGCACAACTCCTGGATGAGAGCTAACATGATGTTCCTTAGGCTCAGGGCACTCTGCACTGTCTGCTGCAAAACACTCCTTGGGCATAGACTGTATTAGTCATCTGCACTGAAGAAACCGTAGCAGTGAGCTGTCAGCATTTCTGAAAAGTGGCTATAACAATTTATACTGGAAATAAAAGCAATCAAGAAGAAAAAAGTTCAGCTGGGATGCAATATGTTAAACACTCCTATCAAAGCAGGACATCATTGAAGGTGCTTAAGCTGAAATCATACGGTCAGTAAACAGCAATAGCTTTATACTAGAGCCTATCCAAAAACGTTTCCAGTTACGATGAACTTTTGGCATTTGTTTTTCCTAGAGAAGGAACTGAGAAAAAGCCTGAGACAAAACTTGGGATGCTTCCTTGCCACAAGGACTCACCCGCAGCTATCCTCCTGTCAGCAGGAGACACAGACTTGAAACATTCAGCTCAAAGTCGTAAAACATTCTGTCACAGTTTGCCACTTCAGAAAAAAAAATTAGTCTCACCAGAGCAAAAGGCCAACATTACAGAGAAAAACGGCCAAATTTACATTAGCAATAATGACAGTGGAGAGAAGCGAACCCTGACCTCCCAGTACAGAGTACTGCGCTAACAGTTAAATACCAGATTTATGAACAAATCTTTTGTCAGAGCAGTTTTGCAGGTCTGACCTGAATTTATACACAATTCGAGGCAATTCAAACTAAATTTAGTATCAGACAAATGCATCAAACAGACATCACCTACATTTGTTTCCCAAATTACCACTCAGAAATTTGTGCGCACACCTACAAATCATTTCGACCTTTAAGAAGGCGAGCTTGAGAACAACATACCATACTGAAACAAGGAGAAAATAAATGCAAAGTGATTTTAAATCTAGCTTTGTATACAAACAGCTCTAAGTAGAACAAGAAATTCCTAATGTGTTTGAAGAGCAACAAGCAGTGGATTAACACTGCAGTCTGGGTTTTTTAGGGAGCTATTTCAACAGAAAACAGGTCAGACAAACCAGCACTATTTGAAGAAAAGAGAGAGTGATCTACACTACTGCTCCAACCAGTTCTAAAACTGGTTTGAAAATTCTCATTGTATCCAGCCCCAAAGGCAAAGTAATCCATTTTAAATGCCCTGGGAAGGAATTAAACAGTGATATTCAAGCTGCTGCTACTACTGGCACCAGCCAGATTCCCAATTCCAGCCCTGTTGGTACATGTCATGAAATCAAAAGAGGAAAAAAGATTCTAGGAAGCAACAACACATTGATGAAACTAAAATTCACCAGAAAAGTTACCATGTAACAGATTAAGCATAGAGAAATAAAGGTGTACACACACACCTAAAAAGGATATTTTAATTTTAAAAAGTAAACTATGCCTCAACATAAGCATTTGCTCTTGTGAGGGAGTGGGGAAGGCAGGGCAGGATATGATTGACAGCTCTTTACAGTGAAGAATTCAATTAAGAGATTAATAATGCCCTGTTGACAACAGGAAAAACTTGAAGCGTATAATTTTTTGACTTCACCATGGTTTTAAAAAATTGCCTCTCCGTGCTGCTTCTAATATTTCTTAAATAACATGTCTGGAACTGCAGCACCTAAGAAACAGTTATTAAAGTGGAGCCTGTACAGATGACAGTCTCTTGTCCAGCCTACTGTCACTTTATGTCTCTCAGCAGATTGTTTCAATGCAAAGACCACTTTTACAGCAGATAATCAAATTTCAGAAAGCTGAAGTATTTTGATAGCCACATCATCACTTGAGGGACAGAAGCTGGGGGGGAGGGGAAATAAACCAAGACACAAAAAAGATTTCTAGCTTATATGAACCTTTGCTCTATGTCAAAACATTCTTCTAGTATTCAGTAAGGATATTAGGCACTAATCAAGTTGGACTACATCTCTGTCTTTACAGTTATGTGACTAAACTTTTCTAAATACAATTAAGAGTCCTTCCACTAGGTTGCTCTGATCTCCTGGACAAAGAAGCCTTTCCTTGCTTGCCCTGTCAATCTCCAAGCAGACAAGACTTGCTTCACATCGGTGAAGGAATCGGATGATAAAGATGCACATTAAGCCATGAATAAGACTATAAAAGGTAGCCTACAGAGGTTTAAATAACATTTGAAACTATAATCACCTCAGCATGGCAAGTCTCTACGTTACAGCTGTGCTCACTCCGGGTTTTTAACATCTGGTATATTGCTCTTGGTATATGAGGCTACCTTACCTCACACAAACTACTTCGAAAAGCAGCTGGAGAAGATAAGAGTTCAATGATCACACAACAGCATCATCTAGAACATAAGTGTGAAATTTCAGGAGCATTCATTACAGCACAAGACATCAGCCATACAAAGAGGCTCACAAATGGAAATGCCCACCTGGAATCACAACAGACTTGTTCTACAGCTCTGCCAAACTCTGCTTCATCCTGGCACCATTCGCTGTATTCACACCAAAAGTTCATCTCCTTCCACAAAAATCTTGAATAAGCCCGCTTACTTTGCATATATGTGAATGTTTTTCAACTTTAGATCCACATTTCACATGATGTGAATGTTATTTTTCACTTATGTGAAGTCCAAAAGTTTGACTTACTAGGTATTTTCCTCAACAGATTTTCAAATGACTAACTGTATTTACAACAGTTTCAACTCCTCAGTGCAGGTCTGCTTCTTTCATATACACAAATTTTTGATTTTAGAACTGCAAGTTGGTGAACCAATAATTCATCACTTGCTGCAATGCTGACGTTTTTCTTTCACGCTTATTCAGAGTGTGTAGGAATATACATCATCTTGTTACCCTGTAAACTTTACATGCTTTTTTTTTCCCCTTTCTAGCTAACCTATTAATACCACTGAAAATGGTTACTACATTATTTTAAGGACAGAGTGATGCAGCTTCTTCATAACATTAAGAAATATCAATTATCACCTCCAGTGATACTGGTAGTTACTCCTGTTCTAAAAGGCAAAACTTTAAAACATGCAAAAACACTTAAAACACCACCCCTAATTTATTCTTTGAAAAAAGGCTGGGGATTGTGGACAGATACTAAATTATGAAGGTCATTTTCTACTTCCAAGTACCATGGGACCGCTGCGGTTCAAGGAGACAGGTTGCCTGGAAAGATATAAATGCACTCCTATCTATCATTAACATTTTTGCAAAGCCTGTACTCTTATCAGTATCTCCTGATATTGCCTGTCTCCAAGGCCTCAAAATAATTGACTGGAAGCTATGTTGAAAGAGTCATGTTGTGTCAGCTCTGTGATAAACCGGCCAAAGGGAGAAAGAGGGTTACGCGCATGGCGCAGCCTGGGTTGCAACCTATGACTCATTAAGAAGCTATTCAGCACATATAGAGCAATCCACATGAGAGGGAGAGAAAATGGATGTCTTTTGAAAGCTAGAATTATATTGCTTTACTGCACTATTGTCAATCCAGCCCTGCACTATAGCCAGCGGTCTTCTTTCAAGTCTATTTGACCTGGAATTGTTACAGGGTGGGTTTTTTTTTTTTTTTTTTAACTCTTAGCAACAATTCATAACATTCTTAGCAATGACCAAAAAAAAAAAAAAAAAAGACAGAAAGCAAGTGTTCGGCAACTTCGCGCACAACCCCCTACACAAAACCCACACCTCTAGCTACCTGCATGACCAGCAGCTCAGCCATGGGGAACCAGGTCAAAAACAAGGCTTTACCAGCTCCCCGTATTTTCACCAGCAAGTTTATTACATTCACAGCATTCTATCACTGAAGGATTTCGACTTTAAGGGCTTTTGGGTTTTTTCCCCTTTGATCCAGTTCAGCACTCTGGGATTTTCCAGCCAGGCGCCTGACCCAGAAGACTAACGAGCCGAGCAGGCTCACTGCGGGCAGTGCACACACAACCACCTCCTGCTGCCCAAAGCTTGGGATGTGCCAAGAGCATTTGGAAAAAGACAACAGCTTTGGTATGCCAAGTCCAAAATGGCACAGGTTGCTTAAGTAACACACTTTTTGTTGCCTATACTGTTGCTTAAATGCCTCACTAGTGAACCTTGTACTGAATTTCAAGCTCTTCACTGAGCTTCCACTTCCCCAGTTCCAGTTCCTGGAAGATGAAACCATTTTTAGCCTGGTCTCTGGAATAAGGATCAGAACAGCAGAACAGCACTCAAAACATTAGCCCTGATCATGTCTTATTGCTACTGCTTCTATCATGCATATTTTGATTGGTCTCAATAAAAATAGATTAAACAGCTATTCTGCATCTTAAACCTTGATATAAATGTAACACATTATTGTCAAGCTACATATCTTACTTGAGAGGAAGGCTTTTACATTAATGCAGCATAAGAGAAACTAAGGACAGAGCCTTAAACATATATAAACCTGAGCGCCTTTATATGCGTCTGACAGACAGGTAGCAATACACACACATTCACACGATTTCAACTCACACTTCATCATTAACAACAGAATTTTAAGAGCTATGGGGAAGGACCAAACACAACTCTACTCATTCAACAAAATCACCATCTCTGATTAGCATCAAAAAGAACAGCTAACAGGAACAATTTAACTTCACTGAGTTCACTGATGAAGTTCACCATTGGTAGCCCTATGTATCATTGAGATGTGACCAAAATTCAGAAGACTGATTTCCCAGGAAACCTCTGTTCCAAAGAGCTAAAGCAGTTCAGTGAAAAAGAGATCAAGATACAAAACACATATTCAATCATTGATTGACTAGTGCATTTGCAAGGCACTCATTTTAGTAATTAGGGTGGGAAGTCCATTAATACACTATCCATTAAATAACGATCTGTAAGCCTAATGGCTAATTGGGAGGAGAAGGAAGGGGAGATTTATTGTGGCTGGCATTCAAATTCAAGTGAGCATCAACAGAAAAAAGTGTTTACACAGCCAAGGTATATTTTATCACACACAGTTTAATAAAAAGATCTTTCTGACTTACTTTTCCCTATCCAACACATGCCTTCTAAAAAGGTACATTTCAAACCCAAGAGTTACCCTAACACCAGATAAAGCTATTTTTCAAAGCCTCAAATTTTCTTTAAATATTTAGGACAAGTTTTATAGAACATTAAGATCACAAGAGTCCTTTGTGGGCATTTTAAATAGTCAGCCAGCATTTCAAATACAGTTACCACAAAAGTGCTCAAAAGCCCTCTGTACAGATGTTCAGTATTCATTACGCATTTTTATGTCTTTATGCATGCTGTATTATAGATGAGAATTGGCACGAACAAACCCAGTAAAGACAAAGTCAATAAACATTAACACAGTTTCCCATGCTATGGGTGATTATACATCAATACCCGGTACGAGCATGAATTGGGATGTTTCAGATAGCGAGGACTTGCAGTGCTGCACAGCTTCATGCCACCCTTTCACGCTCTCTCAAGCCCTTGCCCCTCCAGCCCTTGCTCTTTCGATCCCAAGGGACACTGCCTCCCCCCAGCCTGTTCTGTAAGCGATGCTTGCTTCACTGGAAAAAGCACTGAAGCCACCACATAAGTGGTCACAATGGTGATGGTTGCAATGTGAGAGGTCTGAGGATTACACAGGGACAGAAAATAAAGGAGGAAAAGAAAAAAAAATAGTAACTGTCCCACTCACAGAGCCCCCACATTACCCATGGCATATGTCTTCAACCCAATTCCTGCTGCTTACCCACCCAGCAGAGACGGCAGCACCTCAACAGCGTATTTAGTATTGGCATCATCATAGAAGCACTAACTCCAAAGACACCATTGCAACTGTGTACCACCATTTCACACGCCTGTATAAGCCTGATAGCAAAAACTCCACCTGGAATCCAAATGACCACATCACCCCCTTTCAGTGGTTGAATAATCAACATTTAGCATTTGAATTTTATGCTGAAACACGAAGTTGTTTATTGCTGTTAAGCAAATGAGCTGCCATCTGGTGAAAGTTCACGCAAAGCCTACCTCACATCCCCTTAAAGCATGGAAACCCTCCCAACAACTTCTGTCTATAAGCAGCTTCTGACAGACTAGACCGTTTCTTTGCAGCAGATCAGCAAAGACAACCCTGACAAAGGACTCTGTCTAGACCAAATCAACTATTAAAGAAATTGTTTATTAAAAAAAAAAAATTAAGGGGGGGAGAACATATTGTTGGGGAAAAGCAGACCTGAAAAAAATTGCCGATTTGCTTACTGAAAAAGATTCTATGAATATCAACTAAATAAAAGAAGTTTTAACTAGGAAGGCAAAGAAAAGTAAGTCCCCTGACAGTCCTCTGCTTCTAAAAGCATGCCTAGGAGAAAATCACCCTAATTCACTAGGAAAAGATACAAGACCAATTAATCTCTGACATGACAAATACTTTTTCAGTTAAACAGGTGAATCCACATCACTGCAAAACAAAAAGTCCCATCATTAAGGCTCAAGATGAAGTTATAGTAGATATTATTAACTCCCAATCAGACTTGGCCAGTTCTATATATCTGCTTTCCACAGCACAGCGAGTAGATGATGGAACAGATAGTTTAAATCCGTTGCACTTACAGTAAGTATAATAGGGAGTAACAAACTTCTCAAGGGCCTGTACAAGCCTTACCTAAGCTGAAATATGAATTAAGGGCTCATATCATCATCATCATGTGCATTTCTTCATTCTTTCATCTGTATAGGATCAACGCTCATTAAGCAACTACATATTCAAACCTGAGAAGAAAGTTCTTCCAGTCAGAAGGGTCATGTCATAAGCTATATATGAGCATACACATGCAAGAGCTGCGTACCTCCTAATCTAAACAAAAGGAGGACTCCTTGGAGTGTTTTTCCATAATATGTTTGTATAAATATTTTTTGAAAATTCATATTAAATGACAGCATAACTAAGTATTTAATATATAACACACCGTGACTATTTATAAAAATAACAGAAAAGAGAAGTATTAGAAGCTGTTACTCTGATAGCAGTGTAGGAACAGATGACAAAAAAACAGAATTTGAGAAAGCAGTACAGGGGAAAAAAAAAAAAATGTTACACATCTGGGGGCAAAGGGAGGAAATGAAGGAAAAGAGCACAAAATACTAAAAGCTAACCTTTGTCTGGGGACTGCCCTGGGGAACACCATTCATGATGGTCCACTCCTGGATTTAACTCCATTCACTACTGTTTGGGCTCTGTCCTGGTGACAATTTTGTTTACTATCTTTATTATTGATCTTCATGAGGGGATTTGAGTGTGCCCTCAGTAAGTCTGCATGTGACACCAAATGAGGTGGGAGTACTGATCAGCTCAAGGGTACAAAGTCTCTGCAGTGGGGTCTGGACAGGCTGAATTGATGGGCAGAGGTCAACTGTGTGAGGTTTAACAAGGCTCAGTGCTGGGTCCTGCACTTTGGTCACAACAACCCAAGATACATGCTTGGGTGGATGCAAAGTTTCCCAGAGAAAAAGGTCCTGGGGGTGATGGCTGACAGGTGGCTGAACATGAGCCAGCAGAGTGCCCAGGTGGCCAAGAAGGCCAACAGCATCCTGGCTTGTGTCAGGGACAGTGTCCAGCAGAACTAGGGAAGTGATTGTCCCCCTGTACTTGGCTCTGGTGAGACCACAGCTCAAACAGTGCATTCAGTTTTGGGCCCCTCACTGCAAGAAAGTCATTGAGGTGCTTGAGCATGTCCAGAGAAATGCATTAAAGCTGGTAAAGGGTCTAGAGCACAGGTCTTATGAGAAGCAGCTGAGGGAGCTAGCATTATTTAGCCTGGAGAAGAGAAGGGTATGGGGAGACCTTATTGCCTCTTTCCATTTATCTCCCAGCTATGCTATTCAAAATTGTGGGTAGGCAGGAAATATTATTAAAACTTACCTTCTGATTACAGCAGGTGTAAAGGTTTCATCGCTGGTTTGAAGAGAGGCATGCTATTTTAAACTATTTCTGATAAACACTGAGTTTGACTAAATGCTAATAATTGTTGGAATAAAGTATGCCCAGTTGCACATGACAACACCTGCCAACTCCTTATCAAGGTTCCCAAGCATAAGATAAAGCAGTAAGACACTGTAATTTTTAATCATCTTCTAGAATATAATGTAATTTCTCAAACCATACCATTTACCAATATTTAATACAAGATGCATAACTTCTTGTCCTAATTTAAGGATTCCAGCTCATATATAATGCTTGACTATCAACATATATTATGCTTGACTATCAACATATATTCTAAAACACATAGTGTATACACTTGGCTAGCTTTCAATAAACAAATATAAAAAGCCTGGCTTGACCAAAGGTTGTTTAACTACAGTCCTTCCCCACCTCCACATACACATAGTCCTGCTCAGCCATCATTCCCCTTCTAGAAACATCCCCTATCTACACATTCACTAGTCCAAAAGCAGGCTAGCCCAATTCCTATCACCTACCACAAGAAAGATAAAAGTCTTGCTGCAACTCATTTTCCCCACAGTAGTTTCAATAAATTTGATTTCCGCCTACCCCATTTCCTTTGGCTTCTCTAAAATAAGCAAAAAATGTTGAGCTGCAACTATCCCAGGAAACTGTGATGACCACATAGTCCAAATGACTATTTCTTAGAATAAAGTGTTTTAGTTGGAAGGAATCTACAATGATCATCTAGTCCATCTGCCTGACCACTTCAGGGCTGATCAAGTTAAAAGCATGTTAATGAGTCATTCAGACAATACCCTTAAACACTGCCAGGCTTGAGGCATTGGCCATCTCTCTAGAAAGCATGTTCTAGGGTTTGACCATCCTGTCAATAAAGAAATGCTTCCTGATGTTCAGCCTAAACCTCTCTGATACAGCTTTGAATCATTCCCACGTCCTGTCACCTGATCCCAAAGAGATGAGCTAAGCACCTCCCTCTCACATCCCCTTCTCAGGATGCTGCAGAGAGCTGCAAGGTCACTCCTCATCCTGCTTGTCTCCAAGCTAGGCAAGCCCACGCTCCTCAGCCACTCCTTGTAGGCCATGCCTTCCAGATCTTTCACAAGCTTTGTTCCCCTCCTCTGGACACATTCAAGGGCCTTCAGGTGTCTTAAATGTTGGAACCCAGAACTGCACACACAGTGTTCAAGGTGAGGCTGCACCAACACTGAGCACTGTGTGATCATCACTCTTGCGATGGCTGGTTATGCTGTGTTTGATGCCCCCAGGACCTGGTTTGCCCTCCTGGATGCCAGGGCACGCTGCTGACTTACACTGAGCCTGCTACTGATCAGCACCTCCAGATCACTTTCTGCAGAGCTGCCCTCCAGTCACTCCTCTCCCCATTTCTACTCATGCCCAGTGTTACTCCATGCTGGTGCAGAATCCAGTATTTGGACTTGTTACATTTCAGCCCATTAATCACAACCCAACACTCCAAACTACTTAGATCCCTCTGCAAAGCCTCTTGTCCAGAGGGAGAGTGAACAGCACCTACACCCCTCCCCTTAGAGAAGCAAAGTCAGCTCATGAGCATTAACCATAAGAGATACTCTGATGGGGCACTTAAGAAATGACCACATGTAGCAAACATGCAACTCATTTTTCCATCATTAACTCAAATTTAAAACAAGGCTGAAGTGGCCAAGCGTTGAAAGTTGCTGAACATCACTGAAATTGGTATCACTTAATGAACTCCATCACTACACAGAATTAGCAGAAATGCAAATACTGCTTCCTTCTCATATGCATGTTGGTTTAAAATGCAGAGAAATTGAAATGAGCCAATTTTAACTTTAAAGTTTTAGTGACTGATTTCCCCCTGAACAGTGTTCTGAATTTCTGCCAGAAAATACCTAGAAGTCAATTTTGGACATGTTTGCTATTAATTCAGTCTAAATTGTCATGAAATACTGTCTAAAAGGTTTTGGTTTGGGGTGTTTTTTTTTTCTTTAAGAAGAAAAATCCTGAATAATTTGGAACAGGTTTGTTTCCATGTTCCCCACAGAGAGGCAGGGGGGAGGAAGAATCACCTCTAGGGTAGTCTCACTTCTTATTTTAACAACCACTAATATAACTCAAGACTGCGCTGACGTGCTTAGACAATTTTAGGCTCTTCAAAACAGAAGGAGTCTTTTGTTCAAGAGACTTTTGAATGAAGTACCTATGTAAAGATAATTAAAAATTTTCTTATATGTTGAGCTGAATTAAATGCCAGCTTGCACTGCTCTATCTCTTTCCACCTCCCTCACTCTCTGTTTATAAGAGAAACCAACAGATGGAAAATAAGTTTTAAAAATAGGTTTTCTATGTACTCTAAAAAAGAGCGAAAGCATTTGGTTTTGCATGCTAGAAGTTGATATAAAAAGAACACGAAAAATGCAAACAGCATTCAAAATGCGAACATGTGCAATGTTGTGCTTTTAAGCCACTCGTACAGAAATCTGCCTCCAGTCAAAAATAGCATGAGCATCATTGTAAACTACAGCCATTCAAACCACAATTACTATACTCTACCCACCCATCAAGCTTCTCCAACCCAAGATATTTAGAAAATGGAATGCATAATTCCAAACACAAATCTTAAATAAATTCAATCTGTACAGATGCTTCTACAGGTTTAAAGTAGCCTTAGTTCAAGCATTAAACACTCGTCTAAATTAAGTTCAAGAAAGCCTTTTAGTACCAAATGAGCAGATGCAAGGTTAAAGCACTTTATTGTTTGTTCAGCCTCAAGCTAATGCACATAAATTAAATGATAAATTTCCCTTTGTCAAGCCCCGAGAATGTTTTAAAATTTCCATAAATAGGTACATCTACTTTTAAGACACTACGAAATCACTATTAAAGCTGTTAAGGCTGTTCTGACATAGGCCAGTGACTAAGGATGACTGGAAGCCCACTACACTATATGCAGAGACAACAGGAGCATGGGGAGGGAGACAGGAAGAGGAGAAGGTGGAAGGAAATGCTTGTTCTTCTGTGTTAGAAAGATTGGGGATACTTTAACTGAGCACTTGCAAGGCCAAATAGTTCTTTCAGTTTCTGTTAGTAAAGCAAGTACTATATAACTGGGTGTCACATGTTTTTTCTTCTCCCTCCTGGCCCAAACTTCCTTGCAATCCTTCTCACGTTCACTCTAAAACTGTGATCTATGCAAACCTCAGTGCTTTTCCTTTTCCTGCAAATATATCCATTTCATTCTCTATTCCAGACACCCTTGCCTATGAGTCATCCTCTTTTTATTTCTGTCTCAGAAAATCTTGTTACCCCAGTTGTCCACATTTCTGAAGTCTGGTCAAAATAAAACTTCCTCACTCCTTTCCCCCACTCAAAAGTACATGTGCTATGTCACACAGTCTCTCTGCCATACATCACTAGTTTTTAATTTATGAAATTCAGTGCATCCTGTGGCACAATCATTCACTCCAACCCACTCCCTCTGCAGTGCTACTCAACATGTCATCCACTAAATGATGACATAAAGAAAAAAAAAAAAAAGAAAAAAAAAAGTTCAACAGTCTCACGAAGAGCTCCCTCCCAACTGCTTTCACTGCACGCAGAGATGAAAACGCACATTATCACCATCATTTTAAGTGAAATGTTTAGAAAGTATGAATAATAATGAAGTTCTTACTACACAGCTGGTCCATCATGTATTTTTTGAACAGGCCAGATGTTGCACTAAAAGGCTATCTTCCATTTGTATACAAAAAAAAAACAAAAACAAAAAAAAAAAACCCAAAACCCAAAAAGAGCCAATGCCAAGCATGAAATCTTGGCATCAATACACCAGGCCAGATCTTCCCTTTTATCTGACTGCAGGGGAGGGGGCTTTCGGATGGGAGGCACATTTCATTTAGAAAACAAACTAGTTCTAAACAAACACAAAACCACACACACAAGAACTGTTAAAACATAGCTTATGTTTGAAAACCAGTGCTATTTGAATGGCTCGGACCATGCGGACCCTGGTGATTTTGTCAGGCTTCTGCCCAAGCTCATGGTCAGCTGGCGTTTTTCCATATTTCTGCAAGAACTCTCTTCCCCTTTCTGCAATCTCTTGGGAAATGGCAAGAGTGCACTGCTGCAGGACCCCAGAGACAAAAGCAAGCAACAATGACACATCCCAGTCAAAATCAGAGCTACCGCATTGCTTTAGATTGAAGTTGAATGAAGTGGTCCTGGATTGACATAGCAGCACCCCTGTTATCCCCCTGAAATCCAATAATCGCAACAAATCTACAGGCACAATCTATTGAATGAATCAAAGCTGACTACTCTCAATTCCTAAAAATTTTGTCAAGGGAAGACAGAAAGCAAAGTTTTCAGTGTATTTGATACATAATCACAGCAAAGCTCCAGTGCTGTTACTTTATCATACGCCTTCAAGAGAGAAAATGAGAACAGAAGATATATATCACAGAGAATCGTCATATGTTCTAATTCTGAAGTTTAAAAGATATGAGAGAGAGGTTTATCACCAACTAATCTTACATCCCTTAAAAATGCCTCAAATAGTCAGTCCTACAATTTTGTCCCAGTTTATTAGGGAAATTGTGCCTAGGCAGGTTACTACCTTGGTGCATTTCTAGAGCGAGGACATTTGTAAATTAAAACCTCCTAAACATTTTCTGCTGCCCACATGCTGTATAACACTGGTAAAAGTGCATCCACACCTGCCAGCTGCAGCAGATGACCTCTAACTTTCTGGGCCCAACCCTGACTCCAGACACAGCTTTGCTCACTTGAATGAAGCTGCACAGGGCCACTGTAATTTCTGTTATTTACACTAAGCACTACAAGATGGGCATTTATCACATTTATTTAATTCACTTCCTCTACAAGGAAACATATTTAACTAGGAAGCTGCCATTGTGACCCGTAATTTTGTTGTCACGGTAGGGGGGATGGGAGGGAAGACTCAGCAAGTTAGGAAACTAAGCAACAGTAAATATATCAAAACAATAACTAAATGGAAACATATTTTCCAAACCATTTTGCAGGCATACTTAAGAGCAAGCGATTCCTACTAAAAAGGAAATACATGGTCTTCAACCACGACCTAATAGAGGGCTTCAGCGGGTGTTCCAGGGCAGCACCAGGGCAGCCAGCAGTCCACCCACCCACGACCTCAAATAACCTCCTTAAATAAAGACAAAAATAGGTCAAATGAAGGTGTCTCTGGAATTGATCTTCAGTACCCATAAACTCATGATACTTTGTTACTTCATCAGTGATGTGGGGGTTTTTGGAGGGGTTGGTTTTTCTCTGAGAACAGCAGACAGGGAGTTTGTTCCCAAAAGCTGTTGGTTTCACATTCACGCCACGATCAGGAGCACGGCATGACAGAAAGCCAAAAAGACCAACTTCAGGACAGTGCTTCACTTTGACATTTTGCCTGATTTTTTTTTTCTTTTCAGTCTGTCAAGGCAGACATCCGTCTCCATTACTGAAATTAAAATAATTAAATAAATGATAAGTGTCACACAATGTTTGAATTGAGAGATTCAACTAGGTTCAGATATATTTGAAAGATGTATTTAGTCAATAAAATTATTAGCCACAGATTAATTCTGATCTCTCTAGCCTATACATCACCCAACCAGCTCATCTCCTCACAACTTCTTCCCTAACTCTATCCAGCCTTGCTCAGAAAAGAGTGGCAAGAAAGCACCACAGTACTAAGGAAAAAAGTGTGCTGTACAGTTATTGCAAGGTACATAATCTGTTCCACAGTCTTTCCTGTCTGCAGCGAGACAAGAAGTCAAGTCAGATCCCAAGTTATGTCCCATGGGCTCAAAGTTAAAAAAACCATTTAAAAGCCAGATTGATCAATCTGATATGGACCAAGCAAAATCACAATCAAGTAAATATTATAGTTACTTCAAAAAATAACAAATGTTTGATTTACTGTCATACAACTTGAGTTCCCTAGGAAAATAAAGGCTTCGTATTCCCTCATAACATTACTATTCCCTTTCACTGGCCCTTTTTTGTAAGATGACAAGATAGCACATGCCTCATCAGCCATACAATCTCTGAAGATTAGTGCCACACAGTATTTTCTGTAGGTCTGAACACTGGACAATATTAATTTGGGTTTTCCAATTGCTTTTAATATCTACAAACGATTCAAAGCCCAACTCTTCAAATAAAGCATATTTTTATTCATAAAAATCTTGATTTGAATCAATTATATACATTAAGGCTAAAACACAATACATCAATAGCTAAAACTACATTTTCTTAACTGATATACATCCTGTGAAAACACATCCACTCTGAATGTTCCCTGTAGTTTGCAAACTGCAAGTTCAGCAGTAAGAACAATGTTTGCAATATGGGGGGTGGTGGAACCTGTTCAGGGTTCTCTCCCTAAAAAACTCACTGTAACATGTTATGGGAAAGTCCCTCCTAGCATATCAGAACTAGCAGGAAGACATTTGGAGACCTCTATATCATCCTTCTCAATGCCAGAAAAACATGCAACAAACCTCTTTCTACAATGTCATCACCAGCTGGGTGGATGGAGGGAGAGCAGTGGATGTCATCTACCTTGACTTCAGCAAGACTTTTGATAATGTCTCCCAGAACATCCTGATAACAAAGCTGAGAAAGCGTGGGATAGATGAGTGGACAGGGAGGTGGGTGGAGAACTGGCTGAGGGGGCAGGCTCAGAGGGTGGTGATCAGTGGAACAGAGTCTGGCTGGAGACCTGTGACTAGTGGTGCTCCCCAGGGGTCGGTGTTGGGACCGGTCTTGTTTAACATCTTCATCGACGACCTTGATGAGGGAATAGTATCCACCCTCAGCAAGTAGCCAGTGATACAAAGCTGGGAGGAGTGGCAGACACGCAGTAATTGACACGCTGCCATTCAGTGAGACCTGGACAGGCTGGAGAGCTGGGCAGTGAGGAACCAGATGAGGTTCAATAAAAGCAAGTGTAGGGTTTTNAGGCCGAGTGAGCTGGGGCTACTCAGCCTTGAGAAGAGAAGACTGAGAGGGGATCTCGTCAATGTTTATAAATATCTGAAGTGTGGGAGACAAAGGGAGATGGCCAACCTCTTTTCACTGGCCTGTGGGGACAGGACAAGAGGCAAGGGTCACAAGTTGGAGCACAGGAGGTTCCTCACCAATGTGCAAAAGAACTTCTTCACAGTGCGGATGACACAGCACTGGAACAGGCTGCCATGGGGAGTTGTGGAGTCTCCTCTGGGGATATTCAAGACCCATCTAGACACCTACCTGTGCAATCTCCTCTAGGAACCCGCTCTGGCAGGGTGTTGGACTCTATGATCTCTTGAGATCCCTTCCAACCCCTACAATTCTGTGATCATATTACATTTTACAACAGATATTTTTTAATTTAAAGAAAATGAACATAATCACTATTTCTCAAGTTTCTATCCTCACAAAAAAAATTTAAAAAGAAACATACATCTCCCACACCTATCTTTATTCACATATATAATTGGCTTTATATATGAACTAAATCAAGAGCATGTTAAAAAGATATCTGTGCATACACATAGGTATTTATAGACAAACATGTGTGCACGCACACACTTTTTGTAGAGCCAGAAGAGGTGCTGCCTTGGAATGATATTTATCCTATGCAACCATCTCTCTCTCTCATAGGAACTAGGTACCTAAATGTCAGCTATAATCTTAAAGCCTTTTGGAATGAAGGCTTTCGGAATTAAATGAACTTTCAAGAATATCGATAACATATTATTGCATTATATATAATTCTTTGAAAACAAACAGTATTTCGGGGAGAAAAAACCAGTTGCATTCTTCCTCCTCTATTTAATCCTTAGTGCTTCCTGAAGGAGTAATGGAGTCAGTATAGAAGAGTGGTAAATTTTTAAGCCTTCTTCCATTACCCTCAAGTGTTCCAACCTGTCTCACCCACCCAGGAGCAAGGTGTTCAGAAAATGGACCAGCCATGGAAAGCAGGCAGCTGGCACCAGCCATAGCCAGGGGCTGCTGCTCGGATCCTGTGGTGCTTTTGATGGCTTGGGAGCACTCAGAACTAAATGACATTAACTTAGTGAGACTGCAAACCACTTGCATGTGCCCACTTCCCACAGCTGCAAGAGGAAACAGGACTGTTAGCCACAATGCTGATGATCTGGACACCGGACTCAGGTTTGTGGTGTAGGGGCAGAAACCTAGCACAGCTTCATGAAAATCACTTTCAGTACTGTAAGGCCTCCTCATCTTTTTATAAAAAGCTCCTGCCAAAAAAAAAAAAAAAAAAAAATCCGCAACATTGTATAAACTCTAGCCTTAATGGAATTCAGTAACAGATAAATATTGGTTAGGATAAAAATATTTTCCTTTCCTTTATTTTCATTCCCTCCTGGTTTAGATTGCTTCCATGCAAGGAAACATTCTTTGGAGGAGGGAATTGATAAATCACTTTGCAGACTATCTCCTGGTGTCATACAGAGTCTAAGTTGAGTGGTGGGAAAAAAAAAAACAAAAACAACACACTAACAAATCCAGCAGACATTCCTCAAACAGTAGTTAAAGTTTTAATACAGATCAGCACCAAAACACAGCCCTCCCCACCCAACCTCCTGTCCTAGGAAAAAGGATCCATAAAGGAGGCTTGTAAAATGCTTAAGTTTAGAGTGGAAAGTTGCTTGGTTTGGGTTGTTTTTTTGGCAAAAAAAGAAAAAAGCCCTATATATTGATAGACTTTATATATGCTCAAGCGGATAAAGGGAGACACAGATTCCTGCAAGGAAATAGGAGAAACTAAATCCTCTGAGGACAGGCAGGAGCAACCACCACACAACAGAAAGCAGTCTCTATCAAAGGCAAATAAAACCCATGTACCAAACCTAACTGCTTCCTGGGAAAAAGAACAGAAAAATATTATATGAAAGAAGTCTGCAGAGCCACCACTTTTGCCACATTTTCTACTTACTGATACTATGGCTTTTATAAAATATAACTGAGAAACCATTTTTAGCCAGACCATCCAAAAAGCAAAATAATTAACTCACTGATACTGATTTAGGGTCAAAACATGAGCAGCTGGGCTTGAAAAGCAATCATATCTTATCTTTTCATGAGGAAGCAAAAGTGATTCAAAGAACTTGGAAATAAATGAACACAAAGTGAAACTTGATCCAGTTGTAGATATGGTTTTCCCCAATATAACCCTTCCCCCACCTCCCCTGTTGCCTTTCCTTAGGTTTTCCACTGTTTTCCTTTAGATGAAGTTTTCTTTTTCAAATAATGCAAGCCAGATTTTATCTAATTTACTGCTTGAAACCTTTATTTACAATTGCTCCTGTCCTTTTCAAAATATCCCAACCAAAATAAGGGGGAGGAAGAAACAGATGAAAAGCAAATGGGTTCAAAACACGGAACATGCGGGGTCAGTCAGGAACAGGCCTCCAACAGACCCTCGCCATATTCCAACAGCCTCCCAACATGTGGGGTGGGAAGAAACGAAAGGAGATTTCTCACACACACACCATCACTCCAAAGTGACACAATCACCAAGAGCCAAGAAAGGGGCACATCTATTTTTGATTCCTTCACTATTCCAGACATGCTTCCTAAAAGCGTTGAAAAATAATTCAATAAAATATTTTTCCCTTACAGTAATTTTCCCTACTCAATAAACAAAAATATAAAGGAGGATTGCAACTGGAAAGGAACTATAATACTCATACACTTCATACATTTGTATAAACACATTGTAAGCCCTGCCAATTTAAGAGACTCTTCTTCCACCACCCACAACTACTTCCTTTTATCTTATCAGAAAAAAATCGCTCTTCACCGCTGTAGGCTAATTACACCATCTGTTTAGCCCCAGCACGGTAACACTAAGACATGGCACATTAATTCCTTAACTTTCCCACATGGAACTGCCTTGTGCTGCCCTCATATTCACAAAGACACAGGCTGGGCAGAAGGAATTGGGGGGCAGGGGAGGGGAGAAGAAAGAGGGAAAAAAAAAATAGTCTGCCTCACATTATTTGTATTCCCTCTTCCACCACGGCAGCTCTGCTGCCAGGCTTCACAGGGATTTAAGCAATCTGACAATTTCTCTCTACCTCACCTCGGTACAATAGTGCCAGTTGTCAGGATCAGCAATGAAAAACATCAATCATGGGCACGCACACAAAGAAGGAGGCAGAGTCTGTGCAAGTCTGCACTGCTCATGGTACCAGGCAAGCTGCCTCTCTACAGTGGTCAGAAATGGCTGAATCTTGAGTTAGAGCCTTCCTTGGGAAACAGGAGACAACCAGCCTTGCATTAAACAGCGGGAGCTCTCCAGCTTTCGGAGGACACTGCCCCTTCTACCCCTCCAAAGCAGAGAGCTCCTGGCCTATGCACCACGACTAGACACAGCACATGAGCTGGCAGCTGTCCCTCAGGTGGGAGATGCTACCTACGTACAGAGTATATGCCATGCTCACTGGTGTGCTGGGAGAGGTCTTCACTACATCCCTAAACCCCTTTTTTTTTTTTTCCCCTTCCCACAATCCCTTCTCCTCCCCTCACAACTCCTATCAATAAGCCAGAACATTTAAGAACATTGCCACTTTTAATTCCTTAGTTAACCTAGTCCCAACAAAACAAAACAAAAATAAAAACACAGAACTTTGAGGTGTGCACCACAACAGGCTCAGGCTGACAGCACCAGCATTTGTCCAAGCCCTACACTACCCTGCTCACTATCAGACTCAGTTCAAGAGTTTGCACCTTTCCACTGAAGACCATCAGTCCCCCTTCCCTCCCAGATCCATCACACAATCAGATGATTTAACCTCCATCTCTCAGATAAAATGGTACAGGAAGCTATTTACCCAGCTGACTTGGACAAGTGGACTGAAAACATGGAGAGAGGAGGCAGAGGACAGAAGGGCTTATCTCTGTACGGCACCAGTTACAGGAAGCTACATGCAGCAGTCTCTTCAGCCAGCAAAGCTTCAGCATGAAGGGAACACATCTGTATCCTTGCAATTTGTAAGGAGTTTCTTCTACAGGTCTAAAAGTTGGAAAACTTATACCTTAACCCAGAATGCATCTGGGATTTTTTGCATTTGTCTCCCCTCTTCCCCCTTAGAGGTGTTCCTGGATCTTTAATTAGGTGATACAAAACCCCTAGTAGAGACACGTTCCAGTTAAGAATTTCTTTTCATTAGGGAAAAAAAAAAAAACCCAAAAACCTAAACCCCAAACAAATCCAAAACCACCAAACACACAACTTGCTACTGATAACCATTACAGTTACACCAAAGGTGAAAAGAAAAATCCTGAGACATTTAGTATCACTTTGCATTGCTCAGCCAGATAGCTTTAGTAACAGTTATCAGAGATTCCTGTTTCTGCTGTATGTCGCAGGCTGGGGTTTGGGTTTATTTGTTGGTTTGGGGTTTTTTTTAATAGGGCATGGCAGAGGCTGGAAAGGGGAGAACCAGAACTAAGAGAATACTTCATCCTACAGAGATTACTCAAGAGGGTATTTACATTCATCTAAAGGAGATCAAGGGCTCGGGTCATGGTGAACAAACCGGGACACAAAGGAAAAAAGCAAAGGTGACTTGTGTCCAATTATGGTCAATATCTCTGCCCTCAGGTCCCAGCAAAAGTGAGCATCAGGAGGTATGGATGGAATAGGGACAAAAATAAAACTGCTATATGCTTTTCTTTGCCAAAAATTTACACTTGTATCAATTTAAATTTAGAAATAAAGTACATGGCTATTCTTAACGCTGCATACAAATTAGAAACATTTCCATCACGATATTTCTCCCGACCTTTTTAAGTGACAAACTACACAAAAGAGAAGCAAGAAAGAAGAAAAAAAAGCAGTAAGTTACTTCAATTAAGTAATTGAAAGTAGAGAAATGGTAAACACTTGCCCAAAACCACACAGATTTCATCCCACTATTCAGCAGTGCCTAACACAAAACTGCCTGTACAGAACAAACCTTAACAGAGCCACAGCTCAGCAAAACTACCCAAGGAAAGGGGCTGGCTCGGATTCATGGGCTCCTAGGCAGCAAGGCCAGGGATACACTGCGCAATACACTTCATGTGGCACACTATTCTCTGAGGCATTTTCCTATCATGGAGATAAAAAAATCATAATCTTAGAGCCAGGCATTCAGTGCTGTGACAGCCCTATCTGCCCTTCCAGCTAATGGAAAAGTACCAAGCATCAACACTAGTTCGTAGAGAGGAGGATCTCACACAACTGCTGTCATTGAACATGTTCCCTTTCCACTCATGGCCAACAACAAGGCCAGGATAAGTCACTAGGTAACTTAATTAACCAGGTAACCTATTAACTTAAATTGTAGGACAGAAAGTGTGTTATTTATCAATTCTGAGAAAGTGTTGAGAAGGCTCTTCCCCTTTTCAAAGTCCTTTTGATGTCTTAAGCCTCATAATTTTGCCAGATCATCCCCATCTGAACAGTAACTGTGAAAACAACATAACACAGAAGAAACTCTACTAACCAGCCTATCACCTTCTCTTACCTTGATTGACCATAAGCATCCTTATGCTTAACCTGGGAAGGTAAACAAATTATTTTTATTTTATTAGTAAAGTAACAGTTGTGTTTAAGAGCCAGGTTTGTGAAACAATGCTGGCTCTGCTTTTCCTATTTTCTCACAGAACCAGTCTACACACAACTCCTGTACCCCAATATACACCTAGTATAAACTGGTATCCAGTACCGGTAACCCCAAAAATGAATAATTTTTTAAAAGAACAATTCTTCCCCTCTCCACTCCTGAGAACGCTGGCATTCAGATCTAAGTGAACCAAGGCAGTTTTGTTACTGCATATAGTGCAGATCATTAAAGCACGAACAAAACTAGCTTTAGTTTTACACAAAGAAAGGGATTTATGGCTTGATGAGAAACAAATTGCCAAAAACCCCACTGCAAACTTGCAACCTAATTAAACGCCTTCTGTTACACATAGCATGAAAACGACCACCACTGCTTTTTATGCCTATAAAACCACTCTTCCTTCTAACTGTTATTTACCTCCCATTGACCAAGTGGGAAAAACGCTGGCATGCACTCTCCAGGATTTCTGTAAGCTCCTACAGACCATACAGCTATCTCTGTGTACTTGCCACTCTTCTGCCAGCTCGCAAAGAAACCTCAAAGATACCCTGAAACATAAGGAGTTTGTTTCTGGTTAGGACTCATCTTTGACATTAAAAAAGCATTGTCAATAAGTTAACTGCCTTGTTATGTCACATGCAAACCATACCATCAAAGGTTAACGACACAGAACATTTCCCTCACCCCAAAAGCTCACTAGAGCAGTCAAAGATAGGAAAGATGACTCCCTTGAAACATTTGGCAGTCACACAGATTAAGCAAGTACACATAGAATGCTAAGCATCTCTTCAGTATTTCATTATCTCCCAGGCACACAGCACCACTGTATCGATACAACTCTTCATCTTGCACTTTTTAATTTTGAAAGCAAGTATGCAGTAAAATTTGATATTATTTAAAACAGAGCTCTTAAAATCGGGCAAAATATTTCAACAGTACATGAAGCTGCAAAGTACCAAAATCTCTCAGTTAAGTGGAAATCAATACAAATCTTGATGATTTTCAAGATCCTGCATATACAGTAAAATTATGGGTGCTTCAACATCAAGTTTTCACTCAGCATCTGTATGATAGCATATTACCGAGTCTTTCAGGAAGACTTCCTTCACAAAGTTGGCCACAGAGTTCAAGGCAAAAAACAGGAAAGCACTTTGTAAATTTCAGAAGTCCTTTGCAGAAATCAAATGCCTGTCATCCAAATGTTATATCAAATTATCCATATCAAATTACTTTAGGAGTTCTGTGTCTTCACACCTGGAAAACAAAACGTCAGCTTAGAGGTCAGAAGTTTTAGTAAAGAGTTGACAAAGACTACAGAGGAGACACTTAGGACTTAGCATAGCCTTCAGAAAATGAAGGACCATGAAAGAAGGAAAAGATATTTACTGCATCTGGACAGGAACTACCCCAAGTACCAGTACAGGTTAGGGACTGGTCTGTTGGTGAGCACTGTAGATGAGAGGGACCTGGGGGTCCTGGTGGACAGCAGGATGACCATGAGCCAGCAATGTGCCCTCATGGCCAAGAAGGTCAATAGCATCCTGGGGTGTATGAGCAGGAGGGTGGTTAGTAGGTCAAAAGAGGTCCTTCTCCCCCACTGCTCTGCCCTGGTGAGACCTCACCTGGAGTATTGTGTCCAGTCCTGGGCCCCTCAGTTCCAGAAGGACACAGAACTCCTTGAGAGAGTCCAGCACAGGGCCACCAAGATGATTAAGGGAGTGGAACACCTTTCTTATGGCAAAAGGCTGAGGGAGCTGGGTCTCTTTAGCTTGGAGAAGAGGAGACTGAGGGGTGACCTCATTAATGCTTATACAGTTGTTAAGGGTGAGTGTCAGGAGGATGGATCAGTTGGCCAGTGATAGGACAAGGGGCAATGGATCCAAACTGGAACATAGAAAGTTCCATCTGAATATAAGGAGGAACTTTTTCACTGTGAGGGTGATGGAGCACTGGAACAGGTTGCCTAGAGATGTTGTAGAGTGGAGGAAAGAAACACACCAAAATAAAACAAAAAAATTGTGACAGTTAAGCAGAGCATAGTCTTCCAAGAAGCAAACAGTCAAAAATCATCTTCCAGTAATCCGGTGGAAAAATAACACAAGTGTGATAAAAACATGTGAATTTATACTCTGAAAGCAAATCCTCACATGAAATACTATTCAAATATGAGGCTGCTTTAAATTACGTTCTGAGAAGTCTGAATTTACATCACAGATGTAGCTGCATCAAGACTTTCTAACACCAAATTTTTCATACACATTACATGTTGCTCATGGGACTGTGGGGTTTTTTTTTAAAGCCACACACCACCCCCTCTGCTATCCCACTACACTTACTCCTTCACACCTTACACTTTCTTACATATAAGGAAGTAGAGCTCCTGTAGAGTTAGTTTATCCAAGCACACTGATCAGATAAAAGAAAGATTGCAGACATTTAGAAACAACATGTGTTGATGATCACTTTGATTTGTAAAACTCTGAAAAAAATCATCTTGTACTCTAAAATTCATACCATGTCTGGATATTTTGGGTACAAGAGAAAAGCCATGTGCCTTTATTTTATAATTCTACACCTGTACCTCCATCACAACTCATGCCATTTTTCTATCTTTCAAAGCTTCCCAAAGAACTTTAAAAACACTTTATTCGGGTTAGTTTCTGTCTTACAGACCTCCTTCTCTTAACATTTTCTTGGTAGACCACAGAGGCAAGGCCATTTTGTGTTTTAAACCCAGTTTCAAATAACCTCTATTTCACAACAGAAATAGTCTGAGCTACTGCTACTCCCCGCTAAACAGCATCAGGCACAGCAAGTAAAAGTCCCAGACCTTCCTCTCATCTCTTGCTGCTGCCGCTCCTCATCAGTAGCTCCCTTTCAACTCTGTGCTACACTACATGGAAGAAAAAAGTTGCTGGTGCTTCTGTTCATGCTTCCTGGACTATCCATTTAATCCTGTCTCAACATAACTTAAGAAGCAGGTTGTTTCCACACATATCACAGTGTATACAGAGCCCACACTTGCTACAGTCCTTGGCATGCTTCAGGTTCATGCCTTGACTTACCCTGTGGCAACTTACTCAAATACCTAGACCTTTAGCTGTATGTTGGAAACAAAATGCTGACAAGGAGGAAGGAGATTAAAAAAATAACTTGTTATTATTCATTTTCCTTTTAGCTGAGGAAAGCATAGCAGAATCCAAGTTGTTCTGCTCCACAATGAGTTACCAAATATACACAGATGCTGCCCTCTCCTAATACAGCACTTCAGACCACAGAAGACTTTTTTATTCCAGCCTATTTAGTGAGAAAACTACTTCTGGCTTGCACTTCTCCAACACCTAAATTCTAAAAGCAAACCTAGTTGGGGCAATCTGAACTCTTCGAAACACAAATCACCGCAAACAGACTGGACGCAACATAACGCACTTGCGTTCAAACAGTTAAACATCAAATGCTGCACACGCAACCATCTCATCATACACTAACAGTGTATGATGAGATGGTTGTCTTCTGTAACAAGCATGTAAACATTCCAAGTTTCTTAAATGGCCTTTTTCTCTCCCAAAATAACATCAGAATGAAGACCAAAGCTGAGACAGTTAGCCAGAATACTTTAGAATCATAATTTTCCAAATTTTAAGACCCTAAATTTATCCACAAAGTCTGACATTCTGAATCAATAAGCTCTCCCTATATTAAATCATCTCAATAAAAAACAAATAAAATTGTTGCTTTAGAAGTTGTCTTTACATATTTAGAACCGGACTCTGATCGCAGCCATTTTGTTCATTGGCTGTATCCCATGATACCAGTGCAGCCCCTAAACATAAGATGTTACCTTTTAATAGCTCCATTAAACATGTATCAAGACACAAACCAATTTTGTGAAGCCTGGGGGAATGAAAAAAGAAAGGGAAATTATGCTATGTGAGCCAACTATGCTACCTGTGAGTCAATGCTAGCTCCCCTTCACTATCATCTAAAATATCTACACAGGAGACTGCCTCAAAACTGCATTCTTCCTCAGACTTCTTGACCACACATGATCACTAATTGTTTCCTCCTCCTATACTAGGTAGAAAAAAAAAAAAAAAGGAAAACCATGTGGTTTTTAATAGTTCAAGGTATACTGTACGTGAATAACTTACTGTGTATTCAAATAATACTGATTTAATCTATGATAAAAGTTTATTATAAGGTTGGACGTTATGTTATCTACTAGCGTTCAATGGTTTGTTTATGCAAACAGCATTTTTAACTGATTTATTATTCCTAGTCATGAGAGTAACAGTGAGGTTAATTCATTTATTCCTTAAAAACTAAGCATGGGAACTCAAAGACAGCAGCTCCATGTGCAATTGTGCTAATACTGCTTCTGGGAAGAGACCACTTCTAAAACCAAGAGGATGATTCAGCCTCCCTTTGTGTATTTGTTCTTTCAATCTTCTGCAATCGAACATAAATTTGGACTAATGCTTCCAGCATTTGGCATTATTTCATTTTTGACATCACGTGTTAATGACTTTGGACATACTGAACCAGGATCATAGGGGCAGCTGTGATCTCAAAAATGAAATCCCAGTATCGCACTACCTGTATCACAGAAAAAAAAAAAGCTATCACAAAAACTTACCGTAAACATATTTCACATAAGTTCACAATAGTTTTGTCTAGCTGCTTTTGTCTGTTGAAAGTAAGTCACAAAGTGTCTTTCTATACCCTGGTCTTACATACAGGATTACCAGAAAACTAATGTCTGAAGAGTCTGACAAAGTCTGAAGCAAGGCAGCAAGTATCTTCTTATTATATTTGTTACGAGGATTGAATGTCTCAAACCTCTTGTAACAGAGAAACTGTGAAGTACAGGCAAGAATAAGCAGCCTCATTAACAATTAGTCAATTTTACTTGGCAATCCCACAAGAACAAATAATTAGCTGTCAAGCTAAACATCACATACCAATCCTCCTTCACAACTACACGGCTAAACTGAAATAACTGCAGTCTACACAAACAGGAGGTTCTGCCGCCAAAAGGTGTTTTCCCCAGATTGCTTGTCACACTCCTCAAAGAATTCTTCAATTTTCCTGCAGTCACTAAACTGAAACACAATCAGATGAATTTACGTGACCTGGTCTAGTGGAGGGTGTCCCTGCCCATGGCAGCGGGATTGGAACTAGATGGTCTTCAAGGTCCCTTCCAACCTAAACCAGTCTGTGATTCTATGATAGTATTGATAGTCTGCAAGCACACAAAATAAAGCCATTAAATCCCTACCCCTACCACTTCCAACTCTTAGTTTGCAGACCGACCATAGTTGCGCTCATTCTGAGCGTGAAACACCCTAATGAAAGTAACACAGGATAAACCTAACGTTGACTACACATATGAATAATTAAATTGCCCATTTTATCAGAAAAGTGGCAATATCTTATGGTTTTCTTTCTGCATGAGATGGCTGTCTAAATGCTTATTAATCTGAGACATGATAAAACATCAGTATTTACAACTATCCTATACACCCTTACAGCTTGGCATGTAAATTGCTGATAGTGGCATCTCTCCCTCTCGGAGGTCTGCAACTAATCTATCAAACAGATCCTATTTCAGCAAATGTTTCTAACCAAGCAAATACAAAACTATCAACTAGGTGATCTACCAGGATATCTTCTAATGCATTAATTACAAAATCTGAATACAAGGAAAATCCCCTACAAGCATTCAGGCCTGGCAAGATCTACACTGAAGCTGCATCTCTCTCTACAATATAACCTACAGTTCAGTTCTGGTGAAAGCAAAAAGCATGAACAGGTCCTGCCCCTGAAAAGATGACCCTGTCCTCTGCCACTCATCCTCTATTGGCATCAGAGACACGATACAAATGAGCAGGACAGAATTTAAAACCATCCCCTTCTGGTAACAATACAGAGTACATGCAAAACAGCAACTTTTTATTATGCAGTAAGAACAGAAAACATCCTTCGGGCTCCTTCTCCACCAGTACCACCATGTCCTCAGTGAGTTTTCTACTCTCATAAAACTTCCTATGTTGGGTTTGTTAATGTTATAAAAAGGATAAATCCACTTCCAAGCAGCATAAAACTTTCCTTTCCCTACAAGCTCATTCATGCTCTTCATTAAGGGAAAACCACGTCCTGTACAGGCAAGTACAGAACAGTAAAATCATCTGGAAGATGATCACTGGGAGTAGATATCTCCAGGAAGAGACAGTGAGGAAGGTGGCTTGACTTCAGCATACGTGTTTCTACATTTGTATTGTGGGCTGCCTATCCCCATCTTCACCACTAGCTCTTGCCTGTTAGTAAGTCATTTAAATCTTGTATCCTAACCTATACCACAACAACAAAAAAGTTCAAGTGTTGCCTATAGCAGATTTTCTTTAGAAAAAAAAAAAAAAAAAAAAAGAAGAAAAAATTTTTAAATCTGTATTTCACAGGTTTAGTGCAAGAGCAGCCAGGTAGAACCAGAGGATTTGAGAGTTCGAAGGTGGAACTAACAGCTGGAGATTGTACTCACTCGGCTGTGATAAGTAGCAGCCAGACTTCTCTCCCTAACTCTTAATCCACCATGAGAATGAGTGGACTTGAGCCTAGCTGAGGATTCCACCAGAAGCAAATATTAATTCCTTCCAGTAAATATTACAGGGTGCAACATTTCCTAATGCAAAAGAATTTCTTTTAACCTGTCTCCAAAAGACTACCTTTAGTCATGTCTACTTTACAAATGAGAACAGACAACTTCCTTGCTCTGATAAGCAAAGTATCAAAAGGCTTAACTGCACTGGTGACAGAAGGCATGAAGTTTCCTACCTCTTTGCTAAAGATCTGCTCAACAGCAGACATGCTGTATTAAAGATTCCATTAATTTTAAAGAATACATGTTTAAATCACCCATAGGAAGGACAAGGCCATTAACAGCATATTGAAAGATTAGTTTTCAAGCTCCTAAGCTTATAGCTGGAGCACAGAGAGAGAATATGATTCCCTAATCAACAAACTAACAACCAACTAAAAAATACAAAGAGAATACTCAGCATTTGAAAGGACAATCACCATCTCTTGGCTCATGCTTTCTCCATTATATAACAGGCACATGAACCATGGACACAGTATATACATTTCTGACCGACATCTACATCTTTTGCAGTTAGAGGGAGATAAATTCATCTATGCACTCAGGCAATCGTCATGAGTATTTCAATTCTGTTGGGAAATATTCTGCTAATTTTAAGGGCTTGAGTTATACAACGCTGAAGGAAGAAATCTAGTTTTAAGCTTATTTAAAATGTTCTAAGCACTATCTCTAAAAATAGAGGAAAGTTAAACAGAGCTAGGAGCACATTGCAAAAAGCAAATATATCACTACACCACTGCTATGAATAACTGGTAGGAAACGCTTTACTCTGTTAGCTCCTTCAGTCAGCAAGACTAGCCGTATACGGCACAAGAAAAACCAAAGAGACACAGTTTGGTTGGGGAAAAAAAAAGAAAAAAAAAAAAGAAAAAAATATCAGAGAGCTAACTGCTATGTTAGCCCTTAGCTATTAATAGAATAGCCATTAGGACAGCTTAATAGTTAGCTATTCTTCAGCTATTCCTTGATTAACATAATTAAATAAAATTCAGAGCAAGTGATAAAAAGCCTCAACCCAGTTTGAAGCTGACCTGAATACAAAATTTGAACTTGTATTTGAAAGTGTGCTTCTTTCCAGGTGTCTTCCCCTGGTGAAGAACGTCCACTGCTTCACCGTGTGCAGAAACCTCTCTGCAAATCTGCATATAATGATTAATTTTACATATTAACATAATTGCTAGGAGATCAATTTGTGTGGGCAGTGAGGGGAGGAATTTGGAGGTGAGGTGAGAGAGGGAATGTAATCATGGGAGGAGGATGGTCTTGTTGTAAATGGAGGTACCAAGGCAACATCATTTTCCTAGCTTACCATCTATATATTTAACTAAGGATGGTAGAGACATACAGTCTACCACGATAAACCACCATTGAGGCATTTAAATTCATATAGTACTTTAGTTTTTTTGTTTTGTTAAAAAGCAAAACATCTGTGCAGAGATACATTGTAAATAAACATTTTAAAGCTAGCTAAGCATTAACCTATAGGTAACAAATTGATGCGGTTTGTTTCAATGCATTTACATGAATAAGTTTGATACATTCAGGGTAGAAAAGGACATAACAAATTAGAACTAGTATTTGAATACATGAGAAAAAGCTATCTCTCAAGACAGGATTTTAGTAATAGAAAGCTGTCTTCGGTCATTCAATTTTTCTACCCATTAGTCCCATTTCACTTAGTTCTTTAAAAGATGGTTAAAAGCCATAATTGGAAAAGTGTCCTATCAAGTCAAAAAAGTAACTGGTTTCTGTACTATCTAATAAGAGCCTTTCAATTGCACTGTATGTACAGACTCTATATTTCCATGTACTGAAAACTGACAAAAGCAACCATCTCCTGTAATTCACAATAAAATGTTTGCAACATTTTCCTATATGGCACAGCACATAATCTTATTTACTGAAAACAAAGTCACTCCTGTTTTCCATTAACATGGAGACAGCAAGGTAACTCCTAAGCATTACGATGCCAACTACTCTCAACGCTTGGTTCAAGTTCAAAAATGATTTCAGGCTCAGTGTGTTTTAAAATATAAACAGATCACTTGCCTCTTTCAAAAAAAAAAAAAAAGATAGTAGCACTGATCTTTTGATACTTCTGTGATCTGAGGCATACATAACTGATGACAAAAGATACACCCATTCTCAGCGACTGTGCATTTCTTCCTCTATCAGATGACAAAACCAAACATTTCTGACAATTCTTAAAGATTGCCTTTGGAAGCATTTATTCTCTCCCAGATCGGATTAAATCTTAAAAAAAAAAAAAAACCCCAAACAAAACAAACAAAAAAAAAACCCAACACCACAACACCAAACCACAACCCCACACACTTTAGTTAATTTCCTATTACAATCAACTGATTTATATGATAGATCAAAGTATAAATAACAGGATGTCAACTTTGTGTTGCTTGGCTACTAAGCACTGTGTTTTTTTCCATATTTTCACTGTGACTAGCAGAGGAATTCAAAAAAATTCGTTCTTACACTGAGGTGTGCTATCAACCGCTGTTGCAATCCAAACTGTTTACATGTTCTGCTACATACAACAAGCATTTGAAAGATTTTCTAAGTAGACTATGGTAAATGTTATCTGAACGCAGCTACCATTTTCCTCCCAGTTTCATTAATTTCTTCTTGACAGGACACTCCAACACAGACACTGCCCCAACCACAAAAGAACATAACACAACCAACCACAGAACAGAGCAATTCATCTGACAGTGTTGTAAACTTCAACATCTGTTATTTTGCATGTATTAGGCAAATAAAACAGTAGGTAACCCAAAAAATGGAAGCCAATGTGCTTCCCCCCCCCCCAAAAAAAAAAGAGTAGTTGAAGTGATAGATGTGTGGACACTCTACCACCAAATATACTAAGGGTAACTCTTCTAGGACTGCACTGTGCTATCACGTTCTGAGTCCCTCTCATCAGAGGTGCCAAGTTATTTCTCTGATTGAGATCACCAAACACCACCACAAATTGCTGCTTCTCGTGGTTTTCACACAGCTGAGTTCATAGAGTTAAAAAGACCTTCAACCACATTTTGCTTATATACATAACACTGAACTGTGAACCCACTGGGGCTGACAAGACCTTCTCCCTGTCTGGCTATAGACACCACAGGAAAAGTGTGCTCCACAACTATTGCAAACTTGATTTTCTAGGAGATAAGACACGGCTCTATAGGGCTTCCACAACTGATTCCAGGCATAATTCTGCTGCATCATTTTATTTATAGATTGATTATAATCTACACAATGCTTTTTCAGCAGCCTTGAAGACATCACTGAAGGCTACAAGCATGGCAAGCCTGTGGTGAGGTCTTCCTCCAGGGGTTAGAAGACTTTCAGAGTCTCAAAATCACTCGCTTCACTGCTTTGGCTTCAAAACGTACAGATTTGTGAATCCACCAGCTACATACTTTCTCCAGATTAACAAGAAACAAATCTTTCTCATATTCACTTGAAAGGCTGAGTCTCATCTCACTAGTAACAAGAAGAAACTACAGCAACTTCATTTACAGGAAGCAAAAGGCATGCCATACCATAAAACCTTTTTAAAAGCAAACAAAAAGCCTCTGTGTTATTGATCTCGTGCCAAGAAATGAAGTCACTGAATATACAGAGATCACCTGAATTCTTGCTTTACTCCTCCCACACCCCAAGCTATCAAAACACTTCTGAGGATATTCCATATCAGAACAAACAGAAGCCTGCCAAGCATTTTTCTTCTTGCACTGTTCAGAGCACGACTTCAGGGCAAAGCTACCTAGGTGTCAGTCCGCAGCCAACATAAAGTCTCCAAACTCCATGGTGTGGAAATACGGAGAACACTGCTAAGCTAGGCCATCTTTGGTTTCTATTTCTTCTCCACTACCTGAACCCAGAAGGGCTGCCTATAACATTTTAAAGCACCATCACTCCCTGCTTAAAGGGTAGTGCGGTATTGCCCTTCATCGCAGTTTGACCTCTTCATTTGTCTTTGAAAGCGCTCTGTATAAGCAGCTGCTCTTCATGGTAACTACCTCCTTTAATTAACTGCCATGAAAGCCTCTATCACTAGGATATCTTTTTATCTCATATCTTCTGACAAACTTTCACAACCCTTTTACAGTGGACTCTACCCTCAAGGTCTGAGTTTAAGCTGCACCCTGCTCGTTAACTATATTATAATTGCTCCCAGCCAAACCCTGTTTTTCTTCTAGCCCCAGAGCTCCATCAGGCAATGCTGACAAGGCATTTGTGGACTGAAACAACCCATTAGGCTCTCTCCAAGAGCACTGTGCATTAGTCATTACTATTGCAGAGACCAAATCAGTTCAAAAACACTGCACGAGTGTATGTATCATCTCCCTACCAGCACATTACAGGTCACAAAAATGGTCCTTCAAAGTCCAAGCTTGCCCTTATCAGCATGCAACTCTCACGTGTCTCGATACCACACGTTTGTTCTATATATACCCTAGAACATCTTGCATGAGCTGGATGAAATCTGCTCCTGATATAACCCTTGAAAACACCAGTCACTATGAGCATCAAAGAAAAACAAAGTTTCACAAGTTGTCCATTTTGGTAACAGCAGCCAGCGCTTAAACAACTGATGTCCCCAGTACATTTCCCACGCACTCTTCCACACCAGTTTTCATAAGTTTTCTAGCCATGCCTCAAACACACAGACTTTCTTTTTGTTAGTGGCCACTGATAACAGTCCTCAGCTCAAAACTTATTTCTGGTAAAAACTTTTCTACGGGCAGTTTTGTTTTCCTGCTCTTCACATCTACCCTCAAGTTTCATCTGACCTAGGAGTACCTGAGACACCATCTCTGACCCACAGAATTCGTTCCAATGGCTTAAAACACATCTCCCATTTTTAGCCATTTTACTAAGTATCTTAAAGGAACTGCAATTGGATTCAGACTTAGTATTCTTTTTTTTCTCTTTTTTTTTTGTTCCTTTTTAAACTAATTTTAATTCTCCTATTTGCAGTTTTGCATATGTCCCTGTAAAGAAAGCTTGGTTTCCTCTTTATCAATGTGCTTTGAATGCCCCTTATCAACTGCCAAATTAAACTCTCATTTAAATTAAACTAACATCTCTCAGTACTCTTCAAAGCCTTGCCAGTAGGCATTTGTCCCTCACAGTTATATACTCAGCTAGTCCCAAGATAATGCCAACAACAAAAAGGGGTTTTTTTTATTTCTCCTAGTGTCTCCTAACTCACCATTACTCCTTGTATGGCTTTCAAATGGACAGTAACTACTTCAAAGTTGACGGTCCTTTTGAAACTATCAGCAAGCTACATGTTTAGAAGCTGCTGACAAATAAGTTCGAAAACCACAGTTAAAAAAAAAGCAGCTAAATTATTTTCCTACTCTCTAAAACAAGTTTAATTGGGTAAAAAATGCCCATAAAAAATTATGGGATATTTTTGCCTAAATAGTAACCGTGTCTGAAGATAAACATGCAAAGTTCCTAACATCCCTCAGCTTCCTTACTCCTTCTGACAAAGCAAACTGTACATGAGCAGGTCTCCTGAAAACATACACTAGGGATAAGCAGCAAGTTCATGAAAAGGCCTGTCAGCCTTGCTGTACCATACGAAGTACAAAAGCATTAATTAGCAAGTTTGCAGGATGATAACTCACTGTGGAAAACAAACAACAAAAACAACAGCCAGGAAAATAAGATATATTGCTTAACTTTCAAAATACATAGCACGCTTCAACTTCTATCCCTGCCTACCTCAGCTTTCCCCTGTAACACAGGACGCGGATAGCAATACAAATGCAGCAACACTAATTGTTCTAAGATGACTGCACGTTTATTGAGTGGAATATAAAATTAACTGCCAAAGCAAACAAAGGAGAAGTAGTACAAGACTGCATAGAACACATGTGCACAGAACTATGGAAACACTCTTGAAATGTTATTCTGTTAAAAAAATTAAGTACCAAAAACAAGCTTAAATCCTTCCTTTCATAAGGAAGTTTCTCACTGTGCGTAGTATGTCAGAAACCACATAAATTCAACTGCAGCAGAACATTCCACAGCTGCCAGTACAGAGGACATACGAGTGTTAAGCATTAAACCAACACAAACAGCAAATTGATTTTCCAGAAGAGCCTCTCAGAGCATTTCAGAACTTCAAAATGGAGGGAAATAGGAACTATGAAAACTGTGCTGCTTTGCCTTTCTATAGAGAGGTGATGCAACACTAGGTACAGGTGACAGAGAAAACCTAATACATCACAATTATTGATTTATGCTAATTATGACTCTGAATAGGAAACTGTTTCCAAAGTCCAAAGAGTCAGAGAGACTGCTCAAAACACACAATGGGCACCTCGGTGCAAGTCAGCACTGAAGTCACTGTTCATCCATATTGTTTCTTGAAGTGCTTATGACTCAATTATATCATCTGATAGGCAAAACTGTCAAAAAATTATTGTATGCAGCCCCAATATCTAAGAAGAAAGAAAATTAAGACATATGTGGACAGCCAGGGGCCAATCGCCTTGTAAAAGCCCACACCTAGGGCACAGGGCATTGCAAAGGCAGCAGGTATCTCACAACAGCCATCCCTCGTCATGGGATATCTCCTCCCTTGTGCTCATCCCCAGATTAGTGGCATATTTCAGAAATTCAAATTTAACAGCAGGCCCGTTTTGACAGGGAGCCCTTGCCACCAGCCAGACACATCTTCTGGTTTACTGACAGAGAAGGATGTCAACCTTAGCTGGAAATATTTTGTGCCACATCGCCCTTGCCAAGCACGCTGTGCTCGGGAAAGATAGGGTGCAAGAACTGTTACTCATACAGCACAAGGTCCTTGTGCAGGCTTGTGAACTGGTCAAATAAAACTTCTGTTTTCAGTGCAACACAAAGATGGGAGTGGAGAGGGAGGAGTAGGAAGGGAGGAGGTGTTTCCCTGCTACGCTTACACATTCAAATTCCCAGTGTTTCAGCTGGATGGGGTTTTCGATAAAGCTAACAATCTTTCCTTGATTTTTTTAGCAGATCTCTGGGTTCACACCTCAAACTCATCAATTTCCATAAACCTTTGGAAAAAGAGGACAGCCGGTAAAACAAAATCCAAGGGACTCCAATTATGCAGGTGACAGATACGATATTTAGAAGAGTAAAAGTTCACACATCTGTAACTAAACCAGTCACAACCTACCTACACCATATTCTAGCTTTAAAAGAATATGCTTATTAAAATTCAGGTGCACACATCGCTAACAACCTCTCCTCTCCCCAGTCTGGGCTAGCAACGTCTCCAAACCAAGGGGGAGGGGTGGGCATCACTGCCACGGGCAAGCCACTCTACACAGCAAGTCTCAGAACCGCGGGAGGACGGCGGACGACGAACAAGATGAGGACCCGTGGAAACCCTTCGGGCGGGAAGCTGCGAGGCCGGTGTGAGCGGAGGGTGCGGTGGGGNCTGGCCGCGGCCAGCCCTACCGAGCCTGGAAGAGGCCCCGGGGGGGCGTTAAGGGTGGTCTTCAAAGAAAGGCAGGCAATAGCAGGGGGGCAATAATACCCAAACCAACCAACCAGGGGAAAAGAAATCAGCCCACACACAAAGCCAGACACACGCATGCCCCCCCGCCCCAACTCCACACCAAAAGATACGGGAAGTTTGAATGTTGCTGGGTTTTGTTTTCAAAGCTTCTTTTGCTTCTTCCCACAGCAAGGAGGAAAAAATGCTTGTTCGAGGCAGGAGGAGTAATTGTCACGCTGAGGATAGGCAGAGACTAAGAGTCTTGAGTCTGACACATTCAAGGCAACAGATTTCCAACAGTGTGGTGAAGAGACAAAGCACGAGGCCACAAGAGTCTCCCCCAGACTGCGTTAGTTTTTATTGAAATGAGAAACAATAAAGCAGCTTCATCTCTCAAAGAAACCACTGAGTACCTACAAAATTCTCTCTCTGCGGCAAACCTAAGAGCCTCAGTAAGCTCTGCAAGCTGGGGAGAGCTCACCTGGACACATACCCACCTGCTGACTCTTGCCATCTGCCTTCCTGAAGGCCCCCGAACAGCCCCCAACCCAGGTCTCTGGGGGTTGCATTCCCAGGAGGAGACACCACACACCAACACCCTCTCCAGCTTTCAATCGACTTCATCTGCACAAGCTCATCTGGCAAGAAGTTCAAATCTCACCGCAGCAGGCCACATCTCCCCCATTCACTGAGCTCCCTGCTAGTCACGAAAAAAACCAACCTGAAAACACCAGGAATCCCTTCAGATGCACACACACTCAGTTAGAGAGGGAGAGGGAAAAAGAAAAAGTGCTTTATTATGCAAGATGAGGACAACCAGAGAATTCACCTCAATTTTTCTTAAGACTTCTTCTACAATGTTTTTAATCAATTTACTTCTTTGCACTAGGTCACTATTACCAACAAAGGGAGAACGCTGCTGCAATTAAACTGAACATAGCTTTAAAGAAAACTGCTGCCTATGTGAAGCTTGAAATTCCCAGAAAAATACAAGTTTAGACTCAGAAAATGCATTAAAATGTATGTGCTATGTCAAATTTTAAAAAACCCACTTTTTTTCCTGATACATTTCTCTGTTTGTACCTAACTACTTAACACTGCCACCCAAGATTTTATGTCAACAGAAGAAGATAGTATTCACATGCTCAACACCTGTGAAATCACACCATTTAAACATCTGGCAGAACATATTTATTTTGTGGTTATATTTCAAGTTAATGTTGCATCTATAACTAGTGTACATATAATTACACAGAAGAGCTTCCTCCCCACACCCCCAATAAATAAATAAATGCTCCCACAAAGGAAAAACAACCAAACAAAACCTTTGGAAATTATGAACATGGTTTACAAGCATCTGAAATTGTCTGATGTTTTCTACTATCTCCAACATAGGCTGCTTATAGAAACAGATCTTATAACAAAGTCACATGTAAAATAAAATGTGACCAACTTTGTTAGAATAATTTACATGCACTTGTGTGACACCATGCTATGTGCAACTTAACTCTACATTCCTGTCTAAACAAATCTAGTCTCTTCCTTACAACAACCGCTCCGTAGCCTTCAAGTTGATTTTACCCAAGAGTATTTCTGGGTTATCTTTGGAATGCTTGAGGAGGGGCAGGGGGAGGGGAGTGAGGGACCAGGAGTGGAGTGGAAGAAACAAGTAATAAGCTAATATGGATGAAAGTTAAGGCTTACTTTGGGTGTTGACCAAAAAAATTATGCCCTTGCTTATAAATCACTGCTTGGCTAACAGTGACCTTCACTATAATGTTTACAAAGTTAATGCTGTCCTGTAGATTCAACCTCTATAAAAAAAAAAAAAAAGCCACTTTAACCTCCTCTACTTAGTTAAGGTATTCAATTCATACATGCTTGCACATTGGATCATAATTATGGACTTGTAACCTGCTCTACATTCAGCTTAACATTCTCCATTAAAATTCTTACTTTAAAAGTGCAGGTAGAGGTTATATACTAAGCTTTGATTAAAAAGGGGAAAAAAAAAGAAAGCAAAAAAAAAAAGAAAGCAAAACATACACAACCCAACCTTTAAAGGTCTGAAAATAAAAGGAGAAACTTCATCTCAACTTAGGTGCAGATTATACCTTTTCTTCCTGCTCACACTCTTACCTCCTTGATTTAAGCTACTGTTCCACAGCTTGTCTTGCATCTCAGATCATAAGCTTTTTAGAGAAGGGAAATTAGACTCATTATTTTTGTGCAGGAAAGAGCCATTCACATTTGAAGCTTTACAGAAACAAACAGCAGGAACGCAAATTCCCTCACAAATTGTTTTGCTAGAAACATTCCAAAGTTTAAACAAGTTTAAATCTGTGCCAAAACTTAGTAGTAATATAGCTTAGGTACACTCTTTTTCTTCGCTGTCACCACAGCTCATAGTAGCCCTCAGACTTTGTGCTACTCTTCTGGAGCTACAAAAGTTCATAACCTGACTATTGGCAAGAACCAAACTCAAACGGATGAGCAAAATTATTGAAAAAAAAAAAACCAAACCAAAAGACCACCACAGGAAAGAGCAAAATAGCATCATCTCAAAGTTTCTTTCACAGATAAAGCATAGCAGACAGTAAAGAGGAAGATTACCTCTACACTACTCTCAGAGCTTTTCCCACTTCAGACCCAAAAGGGTAATGGCTCTGCCCACGATGAAGCACAGCACCAGCCCATTAATCACAATTATGTATTTTAAGTGACTGCTTTTCAAAAAAGATAAATTACCATTTCTCCAAATTTCAAAGTTTGTTTGTAACCATGGCTTGTAAGCACCTGCGATTTCATGTTTTCTATTACCTTCAACATGGACACTTTTCATTTATAACGTGTGAGATCACAAAATGCATTTGTGTGATGCAAAGTGTGATCAAATTTATTTCTCTTTTTTTTCCAACATGCATTCTGCTACTTATTTGCAGACATCCTCTGAGAGAAAGTATTAAATCCCACAAACTTATTTAAAAGCAGGGAAGTTATAACATCAAGTTTCATAGCTTTCATAAAGCTTTCAGCTTTTGTATCAATGGCCTGGGAACATTATAAATAATTTAAGTAAATCCTACTGGACTCTCTCCTCCTTCCATAATTTGTACAAAAGGATCAACCTAGACTTAGTGACCAACAAAAATTAATTAAACAGGAAGAGTGAGAAAGTGCAGGCATCTATCCCAAGATCTCCCAAAAGTATTAAATACTTTACTTAGTAGTAGAAAACAACACTGTAAAACTCGACTCTTACTAGATCTAGAGACAACTTTAACCTTTTAAAAAGATTCAAGATGAGTACAGTTCAAAATTACACCTCTAGATGTAATTTTGTGGCAGAGGGTTTGCTAAGAAAGTCATATTTCAAGTGCTTGCTGTCCTATCTACCCAGACACCTTATTTCTCCATAGCCCCCTTGCAATCATGGTCAAAGATCAGAGATATCATTTTCTTAAGTGTCTGACTGATAGAACAATTAATGTTCCAATTAACACCAAATTAACTGGGAGTTGGTCTTCAGTGTGTGCTAAAAGAACTAAAAACAGCAAAGCATTGTGCCTTTAGACAATTAAGGACAAAAATCACATTTAAAACCACACAAATATATTACTGCAATATCACAGTGCTCCCTGGCTCTCCTATAAGGAGGACTAAACTCCAGACTGTACTGACAAGCATAGCAACTTCTGTAAGTTTCTCTCTTCCCAGGGAACCCCTTTATTTTCTACAACTGCAAACTGGAGATGAACGACTTAACCACGAGAATAAGTCAATGACACAGATTCTAGCTTGACTGCACAACATACAACAAGGTATCTTTTTACTCTTGTTTCTGGATAGAGCCAACTCTAGTTAAAACAAGTGTTTCAAACATCCATCTTTCCCTGTTTCCAAAAAGACCACTGGGAAGTTTCAAAACAAGGATTCCAGGATACATATCCTGGAACTGTAAAATCTGATTCTGAACTTAGCCATAAGAACATACAATGCTAAATTTTACATTGTCAGTAATAACTCAGGAAAATACCCTAGGTTGGTTTCTGTGAGAGGTTTTTTTTAATGTTTTCCAGGAGCAGCCTGTCAAAACCAGACACTTGTATATTTACATCCCCCAAGGTCAGTACTGAATATGACGCAAGTTATTTCCTGACTGATTTTTCTACACAGCAAACTTTAAAGGCCACAGCAGCCACTGGCAAATGGCTTTTTATTTAATAAATAAATAAACAACAAAAAACCCACAGCTCTAGCAAATGCAAATGTGGTAACATGTTAATGGGTAATACTGCTACTGCTAACACAAAGAGGCTGTAGAGTACTCCCTAACCACATATTTCTGTTAATAAGACTATCAAGATACTTTAATTAGTATTGCTTGTCTGTTTCAAGCCCCTTCAAAAAACTAGGAATGTCACAGATAAAAATCATACCGTTAGAGACGGTCACACTTTCCATACCGCACACTTAATAAGCTCTGAGGTTTTAATAGCATAATGCTATATACATCAACAATCACGCCAAGAAAAATATTGATCCAAAGTGTTATAGTTACAACCTGGTTTGCATCTACATCAGTAGGTGTACATGGAACCCATAAAATGAGGCTGTGATTAGAAGCAGCAGACTATACTGCCACACAACATTTTTAGGCCCAACAATTTTATAAGGAAAGCCTGGAAACCACAATAAAACAATTAGTAAATCTGTAGACAATAGATGTTGATCATTTACATCTTTAATCCCACCTAATACTATTACACATGTAATTGCAGTGGAAGGATATAATTAGGATGATTTATCTAAAATAGGTAGCATTTACAGTCCTTTATGGAAAGGAGGCACTAACCTACAACAGCAAACCATAGATCTGCCTTTACAGAAATATTCTCTGGCTTAAAATTTCTGAACAGAAATCACTGTAGAAAACTTCCAATGGGACTAATGTCATCCAGAGGGATCACAAAGTTACCTTGACTAAAAAAATTAAATTGTTTCACTTCAACTATTTCATTAGCCTTCCCTTTTCAAGTCTTTCAGCATGAAATTAGCAACATCATTAACAGACTGCCTCCCTATTTGCCTAACACTAAAGGATGACTACTTAAAAGAAAAAAATTCCAATAGGAAAAACGCATCCAACTAGCTAGCGTACTAAGTATAGTGTGCTCATGTTTATAAAAAGGTTTCCACATGCTATTTAAGGAAAGTTACAAACAGCTCACTAAATTTATAACAGGGGAAGCACACATTTTTAAGTCGAGTCCAAAACGGGACATAGATCTGACTACCGATTCTGACCTTTTACCACTTCAAATCACACGAGAAAAATAACATCAACACTACAAGCATGCAAAACCCTTTAAGGTAACACAGCTCTTTCGAGCACTTGATATTAACAAGGTGTCAAAGAGGCCACAGGGAGACATAACACAGGAGCAGGGGGATGTTTTCATAGAGAAGGCTTTATGGAGGATACTAGCATTTGAGCTGGTCAAGCCAGCAGACGTCTGACTGTGGGAGCGCACAATTTACTGGTGTGCATCTAGAACTGGTGGCAAGAGGCGCTGCTAGTGCTTTGGGATGAAATACATGGCATCCTTTCCCCAGAAGCAGATGGAGAATTCTGGAGGATTTCCAACCTATAGCAACTGTGAGCACTGGGAGCTGAGGGACAAGGAGTAGGCACTTCACCCTTGCTACCGAACAGCGGGCGGTTAACCCAAGCAAAAGCAATGCAGGATTAACTCTGAAGCTCTGAAAACCTACCCAGCCACAATGATGGGAAAAAACCTGAAAGGGTTGTCAGTAAACAGAAGGAAAGATGAAGGGAAACCTAAGGGGCATGATTTAAATTCATCACTCTTCCTTAAGTGGCTAAACCAACTTTGGGCTCCACTCTTCCTGCTATACTTACCCAAGCAACAAAGCCAAGGATTCAGAGTTCACCCAGATCAGAGCTTGAGCCCGCACTCACAGGATTACTACTGGTCCCTTCACTGCCTCCTGGCAGCACCACTCCACTCCTGTCCCTCCCTTCCACTTGCATGGCACCTCAAGGAATAGTTTCCTGCTGGATTATCAGGCTGGACTGGCAAACCAGGAACAGGCAGGTTCATGCCAAGGAAAGAAGAGAAGCACCAGAAAAGAGCCAGTTCAGGTCAGCAGGTGAGGAACAGATTCCTAACCTTACATCACTGAAAACCAGGGTCAAAAAACCTGCTTGCCATCTTAATGCAAATTTGTTGTTTTAGCATTTTTAAGTTATTTAGACAACAGTCAAAATCTACTCAAGCAGGAGAAAAAGTAAAAAATGCCCTTTCTTCAACATTCATCAATATTAAGGTTGGCTTGGAAACACGATTACCATAACCACTTACTTTCCAGAACACTAAACCTGTATGTAAAGTTCAGCCCAAGCTCTATCCCATGACAGCCTAAAGCTACCATGAGTAAGAGTCTTACACAGCTTGCAAGCTGAACTTCCCCGATAGCTAACCTAAACCTTCCCTCCTCTAGCTTAGACAGTCTAGCTTAGGAAAAAAATTACACTTGCCAGCATGAAAAGTAACCCCTTCTATTTACTCATTGTGTCTCCTGGTTTCACTTCTGTTTGCATTAGTGAAAGCAATTGAATGAGTGCTCACAAATTAGAACACAAAGTATTGTGGTGGATTTAATAATAATCAAATCTGCAGAAAATAAGAAAAATATATATAAAACACATATAGGCACTTCACTGATGACTTTTTGAACAATCTTTGTCTCGTGTAAAAAGAGGAAAGCAAGTTATGTTTAATTCACTAATTTGCTAAAGAAAGAGGCAGGTACAGCTTCAGTGAAAACTTGAATAACAATCTTGCAGCACAGCTTCAGCAATGCTTGAAAGATTTTTTGTTTAATTAAAGTGTTCCTAGAAACACAAAGAGGGGAATAAAGTACCAATCTTCCTGAGCGTAAGCAGATTTTCTTGTGTTTTTCATCTAACATTGCCAAATGCTCTATAAAATTGCCTCTCTCTACACTAGGAGCTTGCATCAACCTGGCCTGAAAGCAAAAATATTCACACATCTCATTTTTTCCCTTCCTTGTTCAAGCTAGAAGTATGTAATACCCATAACACATATGGTTCTGCAGTGAACTGTGACTCCAACGTCCTTACTTGACAACGAAGAAAGCCCCAAGGCCCATATTTGTAAGAATAAAGCAGATCATACTCATCTGGCTCTAGGAATTTAAAGACTGGTATCATATTGCAAGTGGCTACCCACTTGAACATAATTTCTCCTCAGGTTTTTCTTTCTACTTGAACTGCCAGAAGTGTTAATCAACTCATTCAAGCAGCACATATTACCACTACAGAATCCAAGGAAAGCTCTAGATTCTACACAGAACATTCTCCAAAACCGCACAGATTTTTAATTTAATTGGCTTCGACATCCTCCTAAGCAAACCAGCTTCTACTAGCGAGTTGGAAGCCTACATACTACATTCAAAATCATTTTACAAATGCAGTCTTGGAGGCTTGAGAATTTTTGTTTCATTCAAAACAGTAAACCAAAAATGGGATAGATAATCCTGGGAGTGATGTTAGTTTGAACCAAAAAAAACCAAAGTTTATACTGATTGCTCTGGCTAGTCCTGAAGTATCTGAGCCCTGGTACAGGCTGCCCGGAGGGGTTGTGGAGTCTCCTTCTCTGGAGATACTCAAGACCTATCTGGATGTCTACCTGTGCAACCTGCTCTAGGGAACCTGCTTTGGCAGGGGGTTGGACTCGATCTCTCAAGGTACCTTTCACCATCTACAATTCTGTGACTCTCTATTCCCTGCACAGCACCGCTTAACTTCACTAGAACAGTCAGTTTAAAGGAGTATGCAAAAAACACCCTTTACAGTAGAAGCATTTTCCCCAGGAATTCCATACAGGTGTAAACGTCTCAAGTATGGTGAATAAGATGTAACACTGCCAGTACTTAAAATGGGAATTCAAAGGTCTAGGTCAACAAATACTGTCTTTTTTTTTTTTTTAATTCCTTCCCTTGCAGTACTAAGTCATGTATATGATCAGAACTTGACCCTTGCCTAACTTCATAATTTCAAATCATGGGGAGTGGGAGGGAAAAAAAAATATCAGCCACCTTAATATATCCTTGCTTTGGTGCTTCTACTAGTTTGCCTCATACTTTCTTCATTTTCTTTGCTATTCTGGTTTTCCTATTTAAAAAGCATTTCAATTGTCGTGATTGTTCCTTGATTTTTGAATGGTAAGGAGTCATCAGGAGTGGTGTACTGTACCAATAAAAACAGCTAAAATATATCTGAGTGTACTATCACTTCAATAGGGGTTGAACCAGTGCGAGGGTTGTTTTTTGTTCGGTTTATTGGTTTGGGTTTTTTTCACACCTAAAACAGCTAAAGCTCCTGATTTTCCTCAAGGCAGAACTTTAAAGTATTTTGCGGTTATCTGCATATTTGCTTTCAGAGTATATTTTTCTGGTGACAGGTTGGTAGTCCTGTGAAGCTTTACAGAGCACACACCGAATTCCTGAAAATGCAGCATTTGTGACATGAGTGAGAAAGCAAGGCACCACACAATACATACAGGGGATACACGAGTGGGAGCAAAACCCTACAGTCACAGCAGTCTCAGAGTTTAGCATTACATAACTCTGAACTGAATGCAGCATTTTAAAAGAGGGATGACTACTTCAAACATGGTAAATATGGTATTAATTGCAGTCATAACAACATTAAAAACAATCTGTACATGTAGTAAACCTCCCATGGCAGAAGGCATCTTGTCCACAGAAATCACTGAAGAATTCTGTGCCAGCTGAGCAGAAAAGAACTCTTAATCTGTTCTTTTAATCTTCTAGTTAAGCAGCAAGCAATACAATAACCAGTCAAAATTACTTACTCTGATATTAAGACTGAATCTGCACTATATGCAACAAAATTCTGTAGTGATCAAGGACAAGGACAGAAGCTTTGGTTGCTGTAGGAACGGTTTGGGCTGTTTTGGTACAAGAGGATTTTAGGATCATCAAACAGTTAAAAGACAAACGCTTCTGCTAAAAAAAAAAACGTAGCATGAAATCATTAGCAGTCTTAGCTCTGATACCATTTAGAAAAGGGTAATGAGCTTCTATCTGAACTACTGAATTAAGTCACTAAGCAGCTGGAGCAAGATGTCACTACCTTAAGACATAGTCAGTGCATGGATAAAGTTAATACAATGAAAGGAGCTGCCTTGACAACTTTTTTTAAAAATTAAAAATTACACTTCTGGAACAGAAACTGCTCCTGTTACAAATTCTAATTTTTAACAGAGTTTTTAAACGTTAAATTCATCATAAATTAAAGCCAATATAAACTATTTTTCCCAAATATTCTGAAAATATTAGCTCAAAAAGTTTTTTTTACAATATGAATAAAGCTTGTTTCCAGAACGTTAGCGTACATCACATCAAATGTATCACACACAAAGGTGCTGTTCTGTGGGTTGTTTGGTTTTGAGGGCTTGGGAAAGGGGACGTATTTTTCTTGGTTAGCAGTAGCTTGTTTCTTGGTTTTTAACCATGAGAAGGTTGCCTTTAATAACTTCACAGCGCAGAGCTTCAAGGAGACTTAAACTAATCTGTTTCAGAATCTGCCGACAAAGCATGCTCGCTGCTCCAACTCCCACTGGATTTGGTTAAAGCAGCTGAAGGAGTTAATTCCCCCTTCACTGAGCAAATGCCCACAGAAACTAGGAACTGGTGCCAAGAGGTCACAGCCCTGCATGTCACATCATCTGTAACCATCACCCCTTCAGCTTCTGCAGGCCTGTCAACTGCAGCCACAAACTTCCCTCTCTGTGATCTGCTTTTTGATTTCAAGCTCAGATGGGGGTTACTGGAACAGACAGTTGAGGATAACAACTCCTTAAATTGCCCCAAAACAGATCACCAGATGCCTTAGAGGCCTTAGCTATCTGAATTATTTTTCAGAGGCTAAAGCCAACTAAATCTCAACAAAAACACTGCACAAACACATAATGCACTCTTGCTGATATACCTTAATGCCATAATTTCAGTCAAGTGACTGTTGTTTTGTTGGAGACACCTCTTTCATACACATCTCCTTACTGGTACCCCGAAAAGCAGCCTTGCCCTGAAAACTACCCAGTTACACCAAGTGAGTCCACTTTTCTTCAGTTGTAACCTAGATGGAAAATATTAAAAAAACCCCACACCTCCCTGATATACCAAGGAAGAAGATTCAACAGGGCCTTTGAGGCTTTCCAGGACAGAACGATAAAATAGGGTTCAACATTCTAGAAAATTATTTTAATTTTATGTCAAGAACTGCAAGGAAGAGTCGGATCAAACATGCTTTCCCCAAGATTAAAATAAGGCATATTCCTCCTAGGGTGATATATTGGAACGATGAAAATTAACTCTGAAGTCATTCATTTCACTTTGAAAAACTTGTGTAGTCTCTTTTTCCAGAATTAGTCTACTTTAATCCAATTTACCCTAATCCATTCCCAAGGTGAATTGTACTAAACTGAATTTTAATATGTCATTTTAATACTGAATGAAAGCAACCTACACGGAAGTTAAATCATGCTAAACTAAATTGTTTTAAATGAATTTTTTATTTGAATGTGACCTTATCATCATACATGGGCAAGTGACCTTCACCCATGCTTTGAAATATGGCCATCCAAAATAGACACACTGCATCTGACAAAATGGAACAGTGTTATTTACGGATGCTGCTGTGCCAGGCACAAAACTTCAGGCAAGGTGTCCACCCTGTTCAAAAGGCAGCTATTCACTTGGCCACCTCCTTAAAAAGCCAAGGGTTAAACAAGTACCGGGGGTTTCACCTCAACAAGTGCTGTTGAGTACAACTGCAAGGCACCTTCTTTGAGGAAGGATGGAAATCCCACTTGAAGATGTTCTCCTCCTAGTAGTGCTATGCTTAAAGAACAGAAGCAAGCAGTTCAACTTCAAGCCCCAGCTGTCTTCATGCTTGACTTGCACTGTCACTTAAGGTTGTGAGTGAGTCTGCATTAAGAATCGTAGGTGTTACTCAATTCACAGCTTCAGGAAGGGAGGCAGGAAAGAAGTTCAGGTATTTCTGCAAACCCATTCCACATCTACAGCAAAACCTTTTGAAAGTTCTCTGACACCAGGCTAGCTGAGAATGCATCACTTCAAAGTACAAATAAAAAAAAATTTTAAAAATGTCAGTCCCACTGTTCAGAGAAGGAGCGAAGGTTATGAAGGTTATGAAAAAAGTCTCTCTGGAGCAGAGACCAACCAGCCATTCTGCCAGACGGGAGAGCTTTTTCAACCCGCATCCCACACCCCGTTAAATTGCAGGCTACAGTTCTACCAGAATCAAAGGAGTGTTGCTTGTAAGGCAACTCTGGAGGCCATCTAGGTCAAATACCCCCTTTCAAAGCAGAATTATCTCCAACACTATAACGTCAGCTGTGGTTCTGTCTAGCTCAGACTTCGAAGCCTCAATGGATAGGGATTCCCTGGGGCAGTCTGTTCTGCTCCACCACACGCACAACGTTTCATAGAACTCAATCTGAGTCTCCCAAGTTGCAATTTGTGGCCACTATCCTTTACTGTATTGTTCGCTGCTATCAAAAGAGAGATCGTCTCTGTAACCTTCATAACAAGAGACTGCAAAACTTCAAGGGCAGTTAAGATGATACCTGCACTCTTCATCTTGAGACCAAACAAATCCGGATCCCTTCAGGTGCCCCTTGTAGGTCACACCTTCCAGGCTGTAACCATCTCAGCTTCTCAACCTCATCAGCTTCTCAACACACTCCAGCTTCCCCACACCTTTTAGACCTGGGAAGAGGGTAAGAGCCTCAACACACAACAAAATACTCCAGATCTACCTCTCCAGTGCTGAATAGAGGGGAACAACAGCTTCCCTAATCTGCTGGCAACACTCCTTCCAGTGCAATCCAGTATGCCATTCACTTTGCTCAAAAACAAAATAAAAAAAAAAACAACAAACAAACAAAACCTCCACTCAACCACAACAAAGAAGGAAAGAAAACAACACACCACCACCAAGAAACTCACACTCAAACAGGTATCAATCCCAGATCTCTTTTTGGCAGGGCCGCCACCCAGCCACTACCCAGCTATAGGTATTCCTCCCGCTGAGATTGCCCATGCACTGATGATGCCTTTGGTCCAGAGGCCCCTTTATGACTCCATTCAAAATTATCCACCCCAAACTGTTCTGGATTGTAGTAACATGTGGCATGACCACCTCTGCAGAATAATAGAGACTCCACAACTCACTTTGTGATTCAACTCAATTTAACAAGTCCCTAACTAGAACAGTTGGGAGCACTAGTCAATTGCCATTAAGAAACTGGCATTGAAAATGAAGAGACAGCACTAAGTTGTAGTAACAATACTGATTCTACGATGTGAATTACAATCACACTCTCCTCCCGAGTGCCTACCAAAATGCACATACCTTGTAGAGCTGACTTACACACAACTTCTAGCACAGCTACGCACCTGAAAGTTTTGCAGAGCAACCAATCTTTTCATTTTGTATAAAAAAGGGGTCTTTCAACTTAACTGTATTTCTAACCTGATTCATCCATAATATGAGTAATACTAATATTTTGAGTAAAAGCTGGCTTAAAGCCAGTTTCCGCAGGCAGTTAAGGAAAAGTGTGAAAGGAACACATTCATCCTAATAAACGAGAATAAAATTTAAGGAAAACTAAGCATAAGCACACACCAACCCTGTTTCTAAATAAAGGTTGTGTTTTAGAAAAATATGCAATATATTTTTTTATTTAACACTTAAATGTTAACAGATAAACATAGTCTATGGAAAATTTGCACTTCCCTCATCCCCAAGGCAGATCTAACTTCTGAATCTCCATGCTTTCAGGAGCTGGTAAAATGACAGAAGGAGAAAGAAATGTTTGATATGTCGATAGTGACACTGAACTTCCATTGCTTAAGTAGAAACCTGATCTGCTTATTACTTACTGTGTAAGGAAAAGGATTAAATACGAGAAGAGCGAACTCGCCACAATTTGTTTTGCAACATTAATAAAATGTTCAATACTAGTTTTGTTGCTAAGTCTGCTAAAGTAAAATGTTCAAATGACCTTGGAAGAATCTATTTGACAACAGACCATTAGTCTCTGAAAGGAAGTCAAGGCTACGTACTATGCAAGTGCTATAGGATCATCCCCTTGGTATGGGGAATGCATGTTTATCTTCTTTCCAAATCAGATTTTCGTTATTCTGTGTGATATTAATCTCCATGGGGGTGGACACCTCTGTGAAGGTGCAATGGTTCATCTCCTGGTTCTGGTCAATTCTTGTTTTAATCTCATTTCCACATCAGAGTCTTCACACATACTGAGATATTAATCTCTATAGGGGTAGACATCTCAGCTGGCCTTAGCACACAGCTCCCCCTCTTCTGGTCAATTCTTATTTTAATTCTAATTTAATGTGATTTATATTACGCTTTCAAGTTTGATATATTCTACGTTGCTCAACAACTCTCCTCTTTCCCTTCTCTGCCTCTTTCCAGAGATTTTCACAGGAAAATTACTGGTTTGGTCCCTTTTACCATTTCCCTCAAAATCATCATAGGTGTTACTGGTGTCATTGACATACTGATATGATATTGTTAATAGGTGATATTGCCATCAACCCTCTTGCAAACATACTGAAAATGCTTGCCTTCTTAAGGACTACTTTCTCAGGGGGAGTTTTTTTTAATTTTGTATAGCCTTGCTTCAAACAAAATTCCACTTGCCTGTTTCAGGATAACCCCACACTTAGGTAACAAACAAGGACAGAAGTTAGAACATTATAAACTGTGATCCCCATGAAGTTCAAGACCAGGCTGGATGGGGCTTTGGGCAACCTCATCTTGTGAAGGGTGCCCCGTCCATGGTAGGTGGGTTGGAACTAGGTGATCTTTGAGAGCTCTTACAACCCAAACCAGTTTGTGACAAGTAATTAAAGGTATAAAGCCTTATTGTAGGCTTTCTCACTGACAGTCAAGTCTCTGAGCATGCAGTCATCCTCCTGCAAATTGAGGTGTGTAGTACGCACAGACCTTACAGGTCAACCATAAGGCTTAGGTATTTCAGGTGTCTCAAAATTTTAGTCTCATAAGGGGCAAAAGAATCTCAGAGGAGGAAATCAGAACTCTATATGCTAAGACTGCATGGCATCTGGCCTTAAAGACTGAGACTATATCTTCGCTCTTCCTACTGAAGACAGCATTGTAGAAATACGGTATTTAATTACCTAAACAAGCTTTCAATTTTCCCTGCTAGGTTTGCCTCAGCCTTGAAAACATTATCACTTTCTCATCACCAAATTAGCACATCTTCATCATCTTCATCTCTCACTTGCTGAAGGGCTGGGAAAAAAAAACTACTAGCCAAATGGTTAAATCTGAGACAGAGATGCTTGTTTGCAAGCATCTTGCAGGGAAAGAGACACTAGCAAAAATGTCACAATTCTTTCAGAGCGCATTTCTCCAATTATTTTGTCCCACTGATTTTTATGTACTCTTTTTGCAGGGAGCTTTTCTAATGTTCTACCTGTTTATTTTCTTTTAAAGTAGCTGTAGTTGTGTTAGAAAACAGCAGGAAAAACTGAATGCCCTGACTGCCCCCATTTACCAAGCATTAGTTTGTTTCATAGCACAGTTGTTATACACAAGCCACACCAACACATCCAGAGAAAAGCAAGCCAGAAGCTCTACATCTGAAGTGAACCAATGCTTCACAGGGAAGCTCGGTTCACTTACTAGATCATACACCACCAGATCCCTAGGAAACCAACACTTGTTTTCCCTATGGAAAACTTCAGGCACACAGCAGAGACATTTAGCTCTCTGGAAAAAAAAAAAAACTTGTTGTCTAAGGCAACCCTGCCTGGCTACACCATGTGCAATGGTTCCGAGATCCTCACTTTGTGTAAAGCTTCAGCTTAGCGGCCAGCATCTATTCCACCAAATTGCTTGCCAAGGTAGATACAGCCACAGTCTTCCTAAGACACGGCAAAAGAAAATTGCCCTGACAGTTACAAGTGTCACAGATAAAACTGCCAAGATCCTTCTAACTTATCATAGCAGATCATAAAAAGTTCCAAGAGTAAAAAGACAGTGCAGCTAAGTGTGCAGAGAACCCTATCCAAGCATAAACTTATTTCACCTTTTGAATATTTTTAATGTTTCTATTCACAGCAATTGAAGTTAAAAGCTTAAATGTAAAAAAAAAAATTAAATTAAATTAAAAAATTTTGAAAGAAGCCTTCCTACTTATCCAGTCTTCCAAGTCTTCCATTCAAAACCTTTTGGAAATCAAATTGAATTATACTTTACAACATTTACCCAAGTTTTTACTTCCCTCATTTTTGTCATGCATTTGCATTTTCATACATGATCCTTACAGCTGTCTGTCTGCTAGACTATTATCTTCTCCAATCCATTAGACCGTTTTCAAGCACTGATTAAAGCCCCCCATTAGAATATCTTCTTTTCCCCCCATGCACTTCATCTCCTGCTATTACAACATTTCCTCATGCCAGAATCTGTAAACCATGTCTGAGAACAAACTAGTCTGTGTCTTAGGTAAACTGATCAATCATATATGAAAGAAACCAAAAATAATCCAGGGAACCTAAAAGTATTTATATATTTTACCACATATAAACACATTCCTCAAACAGCCACTGGGTCCGTTTATGAGCTATACATCAATTACTGAACATTTACATAGAAGATACGATCACTGGTAGTTTGTCTTATATACAGCTAAAGGCAAATCCTCTTAATTATAACTCAGACAGAAAATTTCAATATGTGCTAATCTAAGGTTCGTAATGTTACAGTTTCTCTGCTTTTTCCCCTTCCCCCAAGATGAGAGAAATTCTAAGGTCTGATCCCCCCTCTTTTTTAACTGGGTTCTGAACCTCAGAAGTGTAAGGAAACAGCAACTTTTCTGGGCCTAAGCATAGCCAAAGTAATATTTTACATTAGAAGGCCCCATTTTGCTTAAATAGTGAGGGCCCATACTGCCTTCTCTGTTTTAATTCCCACACAAAGAAATGTAAATTTAATCAGATGCTTGATTACTATAGTGGGATACAGTAAACAAGCAGGTGAGAGAGAATGTAAAAGAAGGGTAGGAAGGACAGACACAGTGATAAACAAGATGCAGTCATCTCTGATGCAGAATTTCTCAGAAAAGGATTAGGAAGTAAACAGAAACCAGTTTTACCTGGATCCCTCCTTGAGGAGGCCTTTTTAAGACAGTAAACTAGAAGATTAAGATACCCTGATCTGAGAGTTTGGAAAACCCACACCAATATAAGAAAGAAACAAGGAAGAATCAGGGAAGCCATCCGGAAAGTTACCAGGACCCCTGACCTGCGGCTGGGAGCCCAGAAAGCGGAGCCTTTAGCAAGAAGGCATTCATCCCACAGGCGAGCAGGACAGTTTGTTTTTCTGTCCCGCTTGGTCTGGCAATGCAGGCAACGTGCAGCATGAGCGGAGTGGTTTGGATATTTTACTTACTTCTGCCCACACAGCTGCACGGTGTCAGTGTAAAAAGGTGATGATAAACCCAGAGTTATTCCTCCATCACCAAAAGCTGAAGAGCAGCAAACAACTTCACTTCTCTGTATTCGCAGGCCACATTTTGCATCCTACAGAGAATAATGCCACCCCCCTCACTGATGGGACACTACTCAAGAAACTCATCAACTTCGAGACTTTCACAATGGAACCTTCTGCCACTTTTTAATATATACTTTCTTCTTCAAACCTTTTGTTTCACTTGCATTGCCAAAAGGCTGCCACTATCAGAGTTTTCAATGCTCAATCACAAGACAGTAACTGATGTAAATGTGGAAGAACATGGAAAAGGATTTGGGAATCTTTATATGTTAGGGAGAGTTTGTTATAAAACTGTGATCCCAAGACCTATTTCTTTTCCCCTCCAACAAACAAGAGAACAGTTGGTTTTCCACGGTGTTCTCTAAACAGTTACATGGATTTTGATGCCGTAACAAGGGAAAAAAAAAAAAGCGCACTTATGCCTCCCCTGTATCTCTTAAATCAAAGCAAGCTCATATTATGTTTTTCCAAATTTCAAATTAGTATTTATGGCGAGAAACACTCCAAACCTACCCTCCACTACAGTTTTGTTGCAAGCCCTGTTGCACGCATGCAGTGCCCAGGGAACAGTTTTGCAAGTACCTATCAGGTAATCAACATGAGTACTGCATTGCACCTCAAAAGTGAGTAAAATTTTGTATTTTATTTGGGAGATAAACATTTACCAACCTCATTTATGTGTTCCTGTGTCCTCTAGTGACTGCCTAATACATAAGCTTATTAAATTTGAACATTTTCTTTGGCATTTTCTTCAGTTGCTGGTTGCCTAATATTTTTTAAGTTTAGGCTCACAATGCAAACGTTTCACATGCGAGTGTGGGGATTTTTTTGGTTTGTTTTCAATCATCTGTTCGATGCTGTTAAACAGAGTCTTTCCTAAATCTCTTAGCTGCGAAATCATAGAATAAGACTGACCTACAAATTACTTAAGGTTACTTTCAGGTGACAAGTGAAGAATAAGTGTTTTAGGAGATGGATGGCCAAAATTCTTTCCCTGAAACACAAGCTATCAAATACTTGCTTTCATTCCCATTTCCATGCTTAAGCAAACAGAGAGAGATGTTTACAGTTAGCATCTGGATACTATCACTATGCAGGCAAAGCCATCCAACAGATGATTTCAGTATTCCTAGGGTCTGTGAACATTATTATTAATCACAAATGCTACTCTTCCAGGTTCACTGCCTCATCATGTAGCCCATAAAGCTCAGACCAAAGATTTTCAAATACATGGTTTCTGTCAAATTGAAAGTAATGTAGAGTCTCCCCTCCTTTGAATGCTCATAAAGAACATCTGTGCAGCCTCTCCAAACAAGAGCATAATCTTGCCCTTCCCAAATGCTGGTCACTAGTGCAACTCCTTGTTCAGCAGTTGACAGAAACACCAATAAATCACCAGAAGAATTACACATTTGGAGTATGAACTCAAAGAAACACAGATAAGTGAGCCAGAGGGAACAACCACCACCCCCAAAAAAGCTGTTTAGTAGATATACTTCAGCATGCTTAAAACAAGCTATAAACTGAGCCTGGTAGTTAACTGCTGCTGTGCAGACACAGGATACACAAACCCTCGAGGATCTAACTTATCCCTGGAAAGGGCTGACTGCAGACCGGGAAGCACTTCATGCCTTAAACATGACTCAGGAGGAGCTGTTAACCTACCCTGTAGTATTTAACCAAATCAGTATACAGGGATTTCAAAGGAAAGGGATGGAGGTGGGAAGGGAAGAAAAAAAAATTACAGAGTAACACACCACCTAAGAATGCAACACCTTCCCACTTATGCAAGATGATTCAAAGCATTAATCTAACTTTATCAAAGAGAAAGCTAAACACCTTGGCTATTAACAGCATTCAAACTCATTAGCTACTAATAGAATTAGTTTTAAAATATTACAAATTAATAAAAAAATAATTTGACTGACTTCTCAGTGTCAGGTTTCAGCCACGTCAGTCAGGAAAAAGAGTAAAAATAATCATCTTTATATTCTTTGACATTACACCCATCTATTTAGTCTGCGTTTACCATGGAAATTACACTCCCTTTAGTTACAGAGCTTTGTTTCATCTGATTCAGAAATCCAAGACATTCTATACTAAGAGTTTTGCTTTCACCTGGAAACATCTGTCCTTATTTTACACTTATGTATGTATACTATAGCTTTCTGCATATATGCAGCAAGGAGGTAAAGGGTTTTCCTGGGGGTGCTGGTTGTCCATAGTTTGCCATTCTATCTGAAAGGAAAGGTAGCAAGGAAAAGGAAAGCCAATCCTGCAGAGATTGAAAAATGCAAGAAACTTAACATAAATACGACTTTTGCACTAACCAAGACAACACACACAAAATATCATATACTGAAGGGCTGTGGCATTAGCTTACTATTTCTCATATTTTCACAAGTTGCATCAGGCTGGCTTACCAGTAAAAACCAAATGCAAAAAGAGTATTTGTTTGGCTTCTCTGAACTGAACAAGGAAAAGACTTTGAAAATACCATTTTATTACATCTCTGTTGTGAAAGAGAGGTAAGTCTCTCTCACCGGAAATTTTCTAGCCTGAAAAACTGAACACGAATGAACCAAACAATGCTATTACATAAACAAAGACAGATACAGCTAAGCAGTTAAGAGGCACATAATTTAAAAAAAAAAAAGTCTAAAAGTATTTATTCTCATTACCCATTTTTGAGTAAGAAATCTTATACACCTTGTGTCCCTTCAATTACAGCACAAAACCTAGAAACATTGCCAGAGAAGTCTTCTAGCAAAATCCAAGGAGATGAAAAAAGGTGAGGGGTAAAGATAAGAACAGTGGGAATGTGACAATCCACTTTTTTCAGAGACCAGGAAGGGTTTGCTGGATGGTTGGGTAGTTGAGTTCGGTTTGACATTTTTTATTCATTTAATACTATTTTTAAACCAATGACATTATCTCCTCAGTAAAATATGTGATAAAAAGCACTGAAAAGTTATACACCAATGCTTTGGTGTACTGTCTACTTAAAACATATAGAATACTCAGATTTCAGCAGGCTAATTAGGGGAGAACTGTCTTCTACAAATACAAAAAGCATTTCTTCAAAGGGAATCAGAAGTTGCACAAAATATAAAACTGCCTTCGATATTCCATGTTAGTAGATTTTAACAACCTGTCCCTTTAAAACATTTTCAACTACAGTGACAGCAGCCAGCAGTGAAAACTTACCTCCACCGTATAAAGTCATAAAGTCACGAACTCGACCACATTTCTTCAATGCACTTCCACATTTATGAAGACCAGGCAAACAAGATAACACTAGGAGAATCAAGACAACAGATACTCCCCATTTTGATCCTACTCCAGCCTAATACCACACAGAGTTAATACAGATATACTGATGTGATAAAATACCAAACCAGGCCATTTATCTAATTAATAGCTACACAGCAAGCCTCTACCAGGTCTTAGAACTTTAATTTTTCACTTGAAAACAAAAGCAGACTAAAATCTCAGTTTCAAATCATTTTTGTAAATTACTGAGATTATTAAATTATGTAAAAATCAACAGGTATCTTTAAAATCACACTACAGCACTGACAAACATGAGCTGTATTTGGAAATATTAAGGAAGAACAGTGTTTCTTGAAGTAAGCTATCTCCTCGAATCTTCATTCTAAACTGCTCTGAACTAACTTGAACTACAGCCACAACTGTTCTCCGCAACATTTTGCTTTTATAGTTAATATTCATCAGTCATTTTTACTGTTACAGTACAAGTGTTTACACACAAAAGAAAGCATACAACTCCACCTCAGAATAAATTGAGGAACTAGCATGTAATAATCAGAACAAACATACCATGATTTAATTGCAGCAGAACTTGGTTTAATAGTATACAACAGTGTCTCATAAGTCAGCAGAATTAAGTTCATGGCATGGCAGTTGAGAAATGATTTTGTTCACTGCTCAATTAATATGTATAATTGCATGGTTTTAGCAAATGGTAGCAGAAGAAAGCGACTTTCCGGCAAACTAAAGGTTCCAGTCTTTCACACACTGGCTAACAAAAATAACCTCACGTTACCCGCAGTACTGAACAAAGAGTTTATGTTTTTCACAGCACCAATCTTCATGAAATAAAGCCTCTCCAACCTTTCACCGAGGCATATACTCAGTTTGTTACTGTAAATATCAGTCAATTCCACATACATACAGTCTCCTTAAAAAGAGCAAATGCCTGATGAGCCTACGCACAGCGCCTTCTAGCTTAAAACAAGTTTTTACATGTTAAAGTTATTTCACGCTTGTAGAAAATATTGACTTTTCTTCTCTGGACTATTACACCAGAAAAATATTTTTTTACATCTTGTCCATGCTCAAATTTTGCTTTGTTTGCACATCTTCCACTGAGCAATGTAGGGGTAAAAGGAAACCCACAAATATAAGTATGCCAGCAAAAAAAAAAAAAAAAAATATCCTAATGCAGTCCCAAATTATAAACCTACAGGGAAATACATTTACCTCTGTGGCTTACTCTGTTTGAGAAAGGAATTCAAAGGTATCAGTAGAAGGGAGCCCCATTGCTGTAATGTTTGCCATGACGTTTGGGGAACCCTCCTTCCTGACAGGGGACAGCACTTGTCCCTCCTCTACAGAGTCTCCAACATTGCCATCCAGAGACAAACCTATCATTGATCTATCATTATCACTCTATAGCAGCTCTTGCTGCTCTATGCTACATTCTTGCTCCAGAATACAGTTACATATCACAGATATTTCAACAAATACATTGACTCAGATTCCTGACCCAGTGCTTTAAGGACACATTCCCCTGTTAAGGCTGAATTTAGCAGCTTCAATTCTACAGCCATTTTATCTATCAACAAGAGAAATTATCCTGATTAACAACTTCACAGAACTTTACATCTGCAGGACTTCAAACAATATGTATCCCAGCATGGTGCCATTAGCTCATTGTTTTCATACTAAGTAATATATTCGAGCCTGTTGAATATTTTTAGACTGCTTAAAATAAAACAGTGCAAAGGCTGTCAAGGCAAAGATTTGGCCATGACAGCAATGGCAAAATAGATTTGGTAAGATAACTGATAAATGATTCCTAACTGAAATACATGCAGAAATTTGTTAGTAAAAATTCAAAATTTCATGGAAATTAAATTTCAGTAACAAAAAAAACCCCAACCAAAACCATGTTGTTTCACATGCACTGATCAATACTTAGCTTTTACCTGCGAACAAACACACCTTATTTACAAGGAAATGTATCTGACACCAAAGAACTAAAAGGAGCTCCTTAAATGTGCAAATATTCTTTATAATGGACAATGTTAAACTCATTTCCACATTTCAATGGTTATTGAGCAGCTCAACATTCACAAGGAAAAAGCAGATTTAAAGTAGTTTCACATGCCAGCAACATCAGCTTTGCAAGCTTGAGGGTATGTGTGCATGTGCTTACAAAAAAAAAAAAAAAAAAAATCAAACCAAACAAACAGCTATTCTTTTGTCATAGTCAGTGTTTTGGAGGCTGAGGCAGTATGTGGCTTTTTCACTTGTTTGTTTCTTTGCTTAAACACAGCACTGAGCTGACAAATACTAATAACTTTTTGTTTAGGAAAAGATTTCAGTGTGTTTTTGTTAGCTTCTAATATTTATCAAACTTCTAGAAATGCAAACATTACTTTCAACTGTATAGCTGCCTGGTAAGAGAGAGTGTGACTTAGGACTACATTGTAAACATGCTCGATAGGAGACTTCAAACTGGGCAGTTCGCACAGTTTTAAAGTCACCTATAGTCACGGCTTACCAGGAAGCAGCATGAGGTAACAACCTTTCTGACCTACAAAATCAGGTGCAGCAGGACCCTACGCTCAACCAGATGCTATGAAATTCTCACCAACGCCATTCACCACTCCTCCACTGGCTCACCTTGGCCCTGAGAAACCACAGCCAATTTTCTTCTACCCACATCCACACATCTTGTGGGCAATCCCATTCAGATGCCCCATGAGATGGGGATGGGCAGATCATGCAGGGAAAAAAAGCAAAACTGCAGAACCCGGCTTTAAACCGGTTCCTGTTGCATCTCAACCTGGGTGTCACAACATCTTCTAATTCTAGCCTGGGATCTAGGTGTCACCTCCTCCAAGCCCTCTGACGCTTGCCATCACACCTGCTCACTACTAAGTGCAATTAATAGGACACTTCTTGCTTATACACTTACATTAAAAATACACTGGCTATCTCTTATAGCAAAAGAACATTTTTAAGGCCAGTTTACTCAAAGATACATGTCAGAGGAAGAGACATTAGCACAGTGTCATGTGTCGGTGTGCAGTCAGCCAAATCGCCTCAACCACCTTCTCCTAGTCCAACCCCTCCAGCTCCAGACTGAGCATGGAGCATCTCTTCTCACCCTCTCCATGCCCTCCTGCCTCCTCTTCATACTTCCTCAGGTGAAAAGCAGCAAGCAGAGCATGGAGCCAACACGACTTGAAACAGCACAGCATGTTCACCTTACATGAGCTGTCCTACAATCACAGCTTGTTATCAAACCAAGCCATCCCACCACCAGCCCTCACTCTCCATACACCAAAGTTTATGTGGCCACACATCTTCAAATCAGCAGATCAAAAAGAAACCAATCTGGAACCTCACCTTTCCTCCAAGAAGATTCACACAAAGCTAAACCAATTCAGCCACAGACCACATGGTGGCCAGATCTAGCACAGGCAAACAAACACCCCACAACCATTCAAGTGATAAAAATGCCCCGCTCTGCAGCAGCAGTAACTTAAATTGGCTTAATGGCACCGGCAGATTGTAACTGAAGCTCTCAATCTGAGTGCACACTTCTGGGAGCAGCACTACAAAGGCTCTTTCCATGACAATAATAAGCTATGACAGATGGGATCCCATCAGCACATGAAAACACGAGGCATGTCCTGACTGACTAAGTTATCACGACTACAGTAATAGTTTTGGAAGCTTCTATTACACATACAACAAGATCTGTGTTGCAAAAGGAAGAGTTGGGATTTCACCAAAATAGATGGTAATGTAAAGCAAAACTGAAACTCAGTGACTTATCCAACTCCTGATGACATGAAGGTCTTCCAGTTAAAGAGGTCATACGAAGATATCACAGACTCCAGAGCAAGAAGCAACTACACAGCAGCGTTGCAGACCTCTGCATGTTAATCCAGATATTGCTAACCTTTACATGTAAGAGGATAAACTCTTTTTAACTCACTTGTGTCAACAGCATCAGAAAGAGTAGACAAACCACACTGCTAAGCACTTCAAACAGGTGAACTCCCCCAGACATCCAAGATGAGACCATAGGTCATTCAAGAGCCTTGCTTAAAAGTTCCCCCCTTCCTTCAAAAGAAGTCTGATTAAAGACCCTGCCCTTTCCAAAAGTCCCGCTGCTCACTGACAGAGCCACCCCACAGACCATCATCTAACCACAAGATCTCAGCTCTTAAGTAATGAAATAGTTCTGCGAAAACCTCAGTTCACAACCAGGAGCCCAACAAATGGTCAAAAAAGCAAAGCAAATGCCAGGAATGATCACACTATGGATAGGGAACAGAAATCATTATGAAACACTATATAAATCCATCAGGTAGCTGTCATTTGGATACCCCAAGCAATGTAGTACAGCTGGAAAAAGGCAGCTGATAAGAGATGAAAAAAAAAGATGCAGAATGGTAACTTCACAGCAAGTAGGAGCAACTGGACCTTTCTGACTAAATAGTAATAGTGACAGCGGTAAAACCCTGCAGGGCATGAAGAAGGCAAACTGGGAGCAATTATTAACCATCTTTTAATGCAAGTGCTAAGATACTAAACACAACTAGCAATTTCAAAAAACAAAGGACCTTGGTTTTTTCCACACAACATATCGACTCCTTGTCACAAAGTGAGGTGAATGCTAAAAGCAATTCAGACTAGAGATGTTATTAGGCACAATCATGGTTACAAAAACCTGCTCAGGACATTAAACATCAGCACGGTGTCTCTGTGGACAGGCAGTACTCAGAGGATGCCACTCACCTTGCCAAAATCCACTCTTTCCCTGAGTGCCCACCGTGAGACACTGGATACGGGGCTAGGTGGACCTCTGCCCAGATTTTGTGCTGAGTTCTTACACATCCTTGTTATTTAAAAACAATTATTTTCTTTTAAATTAAGTAGATCTTAAGTAAGGGCAAGTCATCCACCTGGTTTAAGTGCACTGCTTACATTGCTGCCACACTGATCAAGCAGAACCTTTTGTCTGAGAAATCATGGGACTGAACAAGGCTTCTGAGGTCACTGCGTTCTGGGTGCTTTCAATCCCATCTGAACCAGTTGCCCTTTGAAGATTTATATACATGTTAGAATTGTAATATTACATCTGAAAATGCAGATAGACTAGTCACACTGATGGTTCAGACATCATGGAAGGACCTAAATGTATAAAGGAAAGGAAAACACTTGGGAAATAGGGAACGAAAGCAAGAAGAAAACTTCACTTAATTCCATTCATCTTCCATATAATTTGTCAACACATTTTCGCAGCTGGGGGGGAAGCTACTGAGAAGTCTCCTATACATATACGCCTACCTGCACAAGTGTCTCTTGCATATCACATGCAAGTTGTGGCACACCAAAAGAAGAAACATGACTGAAGCAGCTATTGCTGTTCTGACAGCAAAGGGCTCATCTGAGTTTAATTACTTAAATGCATTTGAAATTAAAAAAAAAAACCTTAATTTCTTCTAAAACATGATTACTCGTAAAAATTTATATAGGTATATTGTGATTTTCTTATTTTTCTCCATAAATATAATTAGAAAATCCTCGTAACATAAATAATATCTTCTACTTTATAATATCAAATGTCTGAGATTCTCTCCCAAAGGTAGGCTATAATTATTGTAACAGGACATAAAAAAATAAAAAAGTTTAATCCAGAAATATTTACTCTTACCTGTTCATTTGTACTTTAATAAAGTGTAAAGCATACCGTACTCCTCTTTATGCTTAACTATACCTACAGTCTGAAATACTAGACTTAAATAAATTCAGGTAAGCTGATGCATTTCTAGAAATTTTATCCTTGCATCTTTCTCCCTTAGTATTAAAATCCACACACTTGCACAAGCACCACTGGAGGCAGTGCAATGCATATTTCCATCAGCTAACTGAAAAGCCAACACCATTTTTTAAAAATAAATACTTTTTATGTAATTCTTTTGCATTTTTTTAAATTTGAAAACATGCAAATTGCTAAAAATAATATTTAAAAAAAATAAGTTTCAAGTGATTGAGTTGTGAAAACAAGCTGAACTTGTTCTTTATCGAACTGTAGGAGTTGCAGATGAAAGGAGGTGCTATATAAGGAATAGCTAGACTTCAACAGAGAACTCACTGCCAAAACATTTTGGCCTAGATTCTGACAGGCATGCACCCAAGTTGAAGGGTCATGGAAAGCAGCGGTGTAAAGAAACAATCTACAGAGACCAGAAAACATTACACTGTGGATTATGGCTGGGTTGGAGGAGGGGGGAGAGGAGGGCACACAGAGAAGCCATTTGGAGGTTGAGAGGGAGCAGGGGAGGAGAGAGGTAGTTTTGTTGTGGTTTGGGTTTGGTTTTTTTTTTTCATTTAAGATCTGTGGGGGGAAAGAAAAAATACACAGCGTTTCAAGTATGCAAAAAGGAGGTGGAGGTGATCTCCAAGCAGACTTTTAAGATGGCAACAAATTATAAAATGTATCTTGTTCCTTTTCCTAACTTGCTGGTGCTCCTCTTGCCTCCTCATTTGCTTTCACGGATTACATTATAAGAACAGATAACAACCCTTGCACACAAGCTCCAGAAGAAGAACAACTTTCAAGAAATTCATCCTCTGTAATTTGATTAAAGCCTTAATAAGCATATCTATTTTTTTCTTTTTTTTTAATGAAGAAATCTGTATCTGGTCAACGTTGACACTCAGGAGTAGTAGAAAGCATCTTGAAAAGGAAATACAAAATCAAATTATAATCAAGGGAGATTCGTGAAAGGTGCAGACTGAATTAACAGCTTCATTAATGGCAAAGAAAAATTAATAGGTTTAAATTCTAACAATTCAGACAAAAAGAATACTAATAAAAGGAAGCTGAAATTGAGTTAGATCCAGTTTAATGTGGAAAAATACAGGTTAATGTCATATTAATGTCAGGAAGGCAGTCAAAGGAAGATGCTTGAAAAATAGTACTTGTGTTAAACAGAGGAGATAACTGTGAAGAAAACATGCTCCTGTGTGCACCAAACACAGAAGTAGCCCGTTGTAGGCAAAAAGAGAGGCCCTCATAAGAGCAGACACATGAACACAAACCTTTGCATCCTGCATCCACCAACACACACTTCAGGAAATGGTGTAGAACAAGGAACAAAAGCAAAGTTTGTTGTAGCTACTGAACTCAGAGCCTTCAAACCGAGATTAATTGTAAGTAAGTGTTCTACATGTGGATATTGAATCCATTTAACAAGTCGAAGCACTATACCTTAAACTGCGTGTGCTGAAAGCACCTAACAAATCCAATTCTCTAAATCTTCAAGAAAATCTGAGCAAGTCCACAATTAATAAACCTCTGACCGGTGCAACACATCCATCAGTGTTTTTGCTGCTTGGCAATACAAACTCAAGTCTCTACAGCTGCTGACACACTATACACGCCAAAAAAAAAAAAAAAAAAGTCTCATGTTTCCTAGATACAATTGTTCAACTCCTTGAATAGCTTCACCTACTCTGGTCAGAAGGATACTGAACATCATTTTCAGCTTACCTAACACATACCCTATGGTACCAAACTGGCTTCTTGTACCTGCACTTCCAAAAAGGGCTGCATGCTGCACTTTCAGCAAAAGATACCACAGAGCACATAAGTTATCAGAACTTCCTATGCCAGCAAACAAGCCCATAAACAATCATCATGTAAGGGTTACCTTTGGTATTAACACTAGCCCAGCAAGTTACGGTAAAGCAAAACATATTGGGCTGATTTCAGCATGGTTTTGAATGAAAAGATGCTATTCTTTGGCATATTTTATATTAGCCATTTCTACAACATACTCACTACACACATGGCACACACTTCCCCGGTAAAAGGCTCGTAGGCATTTACGTAATCTTACAATTCAGACATTGAACTACATACACCAAAGTCAGCCGATGTCATCTGTTCAGACCAGCACAATTCCTCTTACTGCTTCAGCACATTTCTTAATCGACGACACATCTCAAACGTCTCAATTTATAGGAGGACCGAGGGGAGAAGGAGGAAAAAAAAAAAAAAAGCCTGCTAACTACACCCCAGCCCTCACAAAAGCTGCACTTGCAAGTCTCATGAGTGTAGATACTTTTATTAGTGACAGTTTTCAAATCAGCATCCTATGATTAAGGCTTTAAACGCTTGTCCAGCTGATGCACCCGGTGTAATTGCAAGTACTATTTAAAAAAAAAAAAAAAATATCCCCAAACTGGAGTCTACTTCAGTCAGCCCTTCACGTCATACTTCACACCACAACACGTCCACGCTACAGCTTCATCCCGAGCAAACGAAGGTCGCTTCATCAACTGCGGGCGGCGGGCGGGAGATCAGGGTCCGGCACACGAGCCCCCGCCGCACCCCGCCACAGCACGGGTCGGGGGAGAAGAGGGGCAGGGGAGGTGCTGCCCCCCACCGCTCCCCTGCCCTTCCCTCCCGGACCTCCCGCCCCAGCTCCGGCTCTGCCCGGAGGCTGCCCCGGGGCCAGCCACTCACCCCGCCGCGCCGGCCGCAGCTCCCACCGCCCGGCCCCGCGGGCTTTCATTCTGCCAAAGCCCGTGGCGTGGCGCGGGAGACGGGAAGGAAGGGGCGAGAAATTCGCAGCTTTCGAACAGAACAGACCAGACGCCGGCCCCATATGCTGCCTTCCCTCCCTCCCCTTTCTCGCCCACCGCTCTTTTTTATTTCGGGGGGGAAGGAAGACGCCCCGGTACACCGGCGGCAGCCCGGGCCGCGCCTCCCCGCCTCGGGGCGAGGGGAGCCCGGAGCCCAGCGCCGCTCGGACGGGGAAGCGGCCGCGGAGCCCCGAGGGCTGCGCCCCCCGCGCCGGGCAGGGTAATGCCGGGAAAAGTTTGAGCGGGGGAAGAGGCGGCGGCAGCTCCGGCCCCACCGCCGGCACCGACGCTACCTGGGAGGCTGGCCGGAGCGAGGCGCGGGGGAAGCGAGGAACGGGAAGTCTGCCGAGCGCCCCAAGCCGCGCACGGCCCGCACCGCGCCAGCAGCCTGCGGACACCCGTGGGTCGCCCTTCCCGCCGCACCGAGCCTCGCGGGACGGAGGGGGCGGTCCCACCGCCCGCGCCT
>VXBZ01000010.1:548563-604869 GCA_013399135.1 Heliornis fulica
CTGCCTGGCGCGAGGCGGCGCGGTTCTTTCGGGCGCTTCTCGGAACGGCACGGCACGGCTTGGCTCGGGAGCAGCTACCGCCCGCTCTGCGAGACCGCGGCTCGCAGCTCCCTGCCCGGGGGAACCTGCCGCCTCCGGAGGAGGAGGCGAAGAGGGGCGAAAGGGAGAAAGGCTCCGGCTGAGCTGGCGGGGTGCGGAAGTCGGGGCAGAGAGCACGGCCGGGGGGCGGCGGGGCCGGGCGCTGTTTGCGGGGAGGTGGGGGAGGGACCGTCCGGCCGCCCCCGGAGCGATGTGCCGGCTCTGCCCGCTTTCAGAAACGCGCTGTGTGGGTCGGGTGGCGAGCGGAGCGTTGCGTTATCGTCGTGCATCGAGCAGCCTGGCTGTATCCTCGAGCCGGGGTTTGCGCTTTTTCTTTGCTCCCCTCTGACAACACTTGTCAGGCTCGTACTGCCGGCGAAGTCTCACTGATCGGCACTGAAATTGTAATAAACGGTATTGCCACCGATGCTGTCGTTTCCGCGCGTAATAAATAACCGGCCCTTCAGACAGGTCTGTGTGCAGCTCTACGACTCCGACACCCGCAGGTTGTGAAGCAGGATCTTCTCGCCAGATCCAGACTCCAGGTATGCCTATAGATAGGGCCTTGCTCGCCGTCTCTGAAAGCACCTGAGGTCCAAACGCTTCCAGAGCCATATGCTTCCAGAGCTTTTGGACCCTAAGAGGCATTTGGAATGATGGATAAAGGCACTGGTGCTGGAATTTCTGTTTAAATAAGCATCATTTCTTCTGAGTCTTTTAACCTATTTTTTTATTAATTTTTATTTGTGGGGTTTTTTTTTTGTTTTGTGTTTTTGGGGTTTTTTTGCATGGCAGCTTGTAATTAGAGATGTTGTCTAACCATTACAACAGAACCTGAGACTACTGGAAACTCACAGGTTTTATTGCAAACTCGAAATTCAATCCAGGTTCATCAAAGGTTTGCTGAGATTCCAAATCCTTTCCAGCCAGTGTGTGCCAATGGATAGGTTTGCCTTTAAACTCCACAAACCCTCCTGTTTTCACAAAAAAAAATTAAATCCAAACAAAAAAAATAAGTTAAACCCAACAGTTTGCTTTGTTATACAAACAAGCATGTACTTCACACCAAAAAACCCAAACCCAACACTAAAAAAGTTCCATGCCTGGAAACCCCTGTGCTTCATTTGAGTGGAGTGACTGAAAACCAACTTGCATGCTGACTCTGAGCATGAAATGATACCCTTCGTTGAATGAAGCTGGCTGCTGGAAAGTTGAGAAGGATGGGAGCTGAAAGAGGCGGATCTCACAACACCTGATATTTCAGGATTGGCCACATACTGGGTCCGAGTAAACCTGGATATTCTTCTGAGCAAGGTGAAATAAAGTAGTGTGTCCACCCAGCTTTTGATGCATTAGGCTACATCATGATTGTTGGTTTTATGTGGAAATTTTAAATGAAAAAGATGTACCAATTAATCTTGGCATAGAGGTGAGGGGAATACACAGCTCTCTCATGCTATCCTCTATACTGGGAGCTATAGAGCCAATGCTGTAAAAATTACTTCAAGGCCAATAAATTGTGAGATATGGGACAGCTGGGGAGACAACGGCTGATTCCTGCCTCCCCTTAGTGACGGTGGCAGTCTCACAGGTATCCACGCATGGCAGAACACCACATCTGGACTGTGAGAGAAGTTGTTAGGTGATGGTGGATGCAAAGTACCAGCTCACGGGTCCATTTCGCTGCTGTGAGGTGGTAGGTCCTGCTGACATACAGGACCTGTGCTCTATCCAGGTAGTTTCTGTATCTTCCAGTGGGAGTCTCCTGGGATTTCATCCTTTTCCATAACTCACTTTCTTATTAAAAATCAACAAAGAGGGCTTTGATTGCTATTCTTGTATTGGAGAGTTCAAGTTTGAGAAGTATGGGCGAGACGCACACATGACCCCACTTTTCCTCCAGGTATGTGTCAGCTGAGCTGCTACGTGTAGTTCACTCTATGTGTCCTTCTACTGCACTTGGCAACCTGACAAATACTTGAACTTACACCTCAGGTTTGACACCATTTTTATGTTAAGTGACATGAATGGATTTATTTTTGTTCCAGCTCTTACATTTTTAGAGCTCTAAATGTTTTAGTCTTTAGCATTTTCAATTAAGAGGAAAGCATATTTATATAACCTCTTGCACATCTTTTAAAAAGTGTCTGAGCAAACAACTTGTATGATAAATGTAAGCCAAATATAACAGAAGGATGAAGACACCCCACAGTAACTTCTTTCCCTCCAGCCTGAGAGGTATTTGGAACTTAAGGAAGTACAGTCTTAATCCTGATAATTACAACCTCTAAATAAAGCATCAAATAACTCTATCAAATTCAAGAAAGTTCGGTTCTGAAACTCTACTGGATGCCTCTGCCCTCTTTGTGTTCCTTGTTAACACTTTCCCATTATACTTTTGGGTGTTGCTAAGCCCATTTTTAACACAGCCTATCATTTAATCTTACTCATAATGACTGACAGATGTCTAGCATAATATGTCATCTCACAGTCAGACATCTTAAATTAGCAATATTCCAATGCTACATGATAGAATTCATCTAACCTGGTATTTTCCCATGGTGTTTGAACAGTATGTAAAATATAGTAAAACGCATATGCCAAATCAACCAAAGTATTTCCCTCTTCCCTCTTTTTTTTTCTTTGGGAACTTTTAACCATTCTCAAGAGCATGAGGGGATTTTGAGAGATTTAAATTATATTTTTCTAGTCAAAAGATCATATAGTCAAGGATTCTCATTATCCTGCTGCTCTTACCCAACTTTCCACCCCTCTGCTCTTTTGCTTCCTTTGTGAAAATCTGCTCGCTTACTTTATAAGCCTTAGCAAGATCCAAAGGCCTTGAAAATCTGGCTCTTCGAGGTTGGAGATCCTAGAGAAAATTGGGAATTGTATTGACTCAGTTTTTCTTGGTGTTATCCAATAATGCCCACGTCAGAGTCTTCATTGTATTTTGACTTCTGAAAAAAAAAAAAATCGCAGCAAAATGTACCTCAAATTTCTGTTGAATGTATTATTTTACTGCTTACCGAGATTTTTTTTAGGGCAGACCAGCTCAACAACCAGAGGCCAATGCTTTCGTATCAAACGACAGACACATGTACTGGAGAGAAGGAGACAATGCTGAGTCTTACTGATGCCTTTGAGCAGGCTGCCATCACACCGCTGCTTTTCAGATGCAAATGTAGGACAGGCAGTGGGTCTAAAAAGGATGGGGATTCACTGCTGCATATCAGGTGGATGAGGACCATAGCTTCCAAATGTGAGGACCCGGCTTTAACGCAGCTACTCCATGGTGCGAACAGGGGAACTGCCCCGCCATTGCCTGTCCCCAGGAGCAGCTCTGCAGCTCTTGCTCACATTCTCTGGCTCCCCATCATCAGAGCTAGAGACAGGTTTGTGTGATTACAGAGAGCTGAGTGGCATTTCCCATCCTGAGCCTCCCGTTCTCACTTGACTACCATTCTCAGCAACAGCCACCTTTCAGGCAAGTGTTTTCCATTCTTTGTCCAGAAATGGGATATTACTTTGGTCTGCTTGTCATTTCTGCAGTTTTGATAAAATAGCCTGTGATTTTTTTAAAAGAGAGCAGATTCGCTGTTACTGACCAAATCCTGTCTTATTTATTTTACTTTGAGCAGACAAAATAGTTGACAACTGAAATACAGCATGGGAGTAGACCTCAAGGAGATAGGCATGGCCTTGTCCTGAAAGAATTTGTTTTACTGGATTTCATCCCTTCAGAATTATATTATAGCATGCATTCCTTATGTCAGGGTCCAGCCTGGAGAGAAACTGGTCTCTGAATTTGCCTAAATGTCAAAAGAAGCTGTTCAGTAAAAGACTCCCATCTATAGACTATTGTTCTCTAAGGCACTATTTGGCTAAAGCAAGGGACATCCAGACCAGGTCATTGGGAGGCAGCTAGTAGGAGAAGCACAGTGCATCTACCAGTGATTATCAATGCATTAAATTCATCAGAACTGTTAAGTTTTAAAGAAATTATTGCAATGAATTTTCTGTATGTAAGGATTTGGGCAAATGCATCTTTCCACATTACCTACATGCCTTTTACTATTCACCTTCTAACCCCTATGCCATTCACCACAGCTTCATGTTGATATCCCTCATTAGAAAGGAGGGAGGAAACATCACTTTGTGCTGTTGGGGAAGACATGAACAAGACTTCAGGAGTTTCTGAGGACTTGAAGAGGTACATTGCATTTTGGTACTGATTAGTCAGTTCTTTTTATATTATTGTACCTGTTCCTGCTGCTTGCACTGGTTTGAAAGCACGTAGAGTTTTTAAGTCCACAACACTGAAGCTGAGTTTGAACTCAGTTGAAGGTGTTCATTCAGGTTCATTCAGGTGTTCATTCAGGTAAACTGCTCCAAAAGGGCATTCAATGTGCCCTTCAAAGAAATTGGGAGAAAACTGGACAGATGGCCCTAGGGCATGTGTTGCCACTGAGGTACAGCAGACAAAGAGATCCAAATGTAGAGAACGGATGAGTTGGATAAGGTCTTGCAGGTGTTAATCTGACACAGTGAAAACTAGAAGCTGATAGAAAAATGAACATAAAAAGAGAATACATAGATGGGACATCTAGAGAGGTCATCCTAGCACTGTTGAGCAGTAGAATAAATAACCCCGAATTGCCCCTGTTCCCTTATTAGGTAAACCCACATATGATTGTGGCTTAATTGCGTAAATATGCACATTTAGAGGACAGTGAGTAGAATGTTTGTGAAACATTCTACAAAATGAAAAGCAAAATGAAAATAAAATTAGTGTGATCCAAAATCACATGTAATTTTCATCCAGCTTTTACCCAGCCTTAGCAAGTTGTGAGTGGCACAAGCAACATGGCAAAATTTTGTACATAAAAAGAAATGTGGAGCTGAGCAATTTCCTCTTGAGAACCTTTAATGAGCAGGTAGCTTGGGAACACTGTCAAGTGATAGGCTTGGAAATACTTAAATATCTTTCCTAGTCTCTGTTTTTTAATTTTTTTAATTTTTTTTTTCCTTTACAAGGTTTAAATGATTCGGAGGTCACAAAGGAGACATCTCATACAAAACAGACATGACAAATGCATTTGTAAATGCCAAACCCTAGCCCCATTACCCCATTACTGACAAAAAATTCAACAACTTCATTTGAATGGTGTGATTCATCTAGGGAGAGTAATGGCATGCAAGTTGTCTATAGCCTCAAGACCCTTCACAGTGCTGTTATGTCCAGTTCTGCTACATCCACTGATCAGTTTATTAAGCAGCCCTGGAGGCAAATTAATTATTTAGAAGTACAATAAATTGAGAATTCAGTCTTCCCTCCCTTAATGGAAGTAGCGTTCTTGAGATTGCCATTAGATCCTCGGTACCAGATATTGCTGAACTTTTCTCTGAAACAAGACCTGTTTGTGAAAACCTTGAAGTGAAACAAATAAAGCTTATCAATCAAAAATCACTTTTAAGTAACACAGAGCTCTGTGGTGTTTAGCAGGTCTGCTCAGATTAGTAGTGACTTTGTTTGGTTTATCCAGCATAAATGTCCAATACAGATTACTGCAAAACCTGTTACTGAAATTAAAGACAGCTAGGCTTGACTTGGAGGAGAGCAATTACTCTCCCTGTAATAATTGTTGGTGTTAAGGCGGTGTGTTCAAAACTTTTATGAGATTCCAATTCTTTCATGTTTCCACCTCTTCTTGTTAATTGGAAATTGATACATATGAGGGTAGCTGACGAGTCTGCCTGAATATAAAATGATCTGAAGAAAACAACCCTGAGCATAAACAAGTACGAGTAAGTGACAATATAAAAAACATTACCTGTTCCTCTGGCACATTTATCCATTAAAAAGGAATATATTCAGGTTCTTGTTGTTAACCAGGAGATGGCTATGATTTGAATAAGAAAGAGGCTCAAGAAGCCCCGCATATGATTCAACCTTACCTTCACAAATTTTAATGATAGGAATGAAAATAGGAATCTGCAATCAATCATTTCCTACTCAAGGGAACAAGAATATGATTAAAGACATTTCAAGTCCAGCACTATACTCACATTTATTTTTGTAATCTCACTGGCTATGAATTGAAAGAAAAAATGGGACCCGAGTATGTGCACATCATACCTGTGTCTACGCTGCTGACCAGTGAAGGCCTACCTGAAAAAAGGGAAAGGTCACATGTGGCAGAGGTTTTCCAGCATTACCTGAAACAGGGCAAGGAAAGATGCTACACCAAAATCGAGCTCTCTCCTTTTCAGCCCACCACATAGAGTTGTCAGCTGCAGTAGGGATAGATGACTTCTGAAAGGAGGGATAGATACTGAATTATTTTTTCATCTCAAACAAAATCGAGGAATTGTTAATGCTCTGAAGATACTTCTGCAGAAACAATTGCTAAAAATTAATGGGTGCCATCTTGTCTATAGTTTTAGGCAGATTTCATCCTCAAGGGAAATTAATCAAGCCACATTAATACATACTCAGCAGACTCACAAGTCATAACTGATGTCTGGTATAGTGATTGCTCATGTCATTCCACAAAAGCTTTCTCTGTTGGAACAGCCTTTCATAAGCTGCTACTAAACTTCTCTTCTGAAGTGGAAAGCCTCATCAGATAAATCTTACAAACTCATCAAGACTTTGTCTCTGGGGTCCAACAGCTGTTTTCTGGTTGCTCTTAGAATATTACTGCCTCGGTTCTGTTTACTTTAACTACAAGATTTCAGCGTGGCTTTCAGATATCTACCATAAAGCCCTAAGTTTCCATTTTCATGCTCCTTCATTTCAGAGCTGAAGTGTTCGCTTCAATTTCCAGTTTTTAAAATAAGCTACCAAAACAGAAAAGGCTACCTACTCCAAGAATACATTTATATATATCTTACCCAAAGTAGGTTAACATTTGCCCAAAGAGTTTATCAACAGTGGAATTACCATACTTTGTCTTTGCTGGATGGCAAGTGACTCACTCTGAATTACTGTAAGTCAAAATGTTGGAGCTATGCATAAAGTTATTCTGTTCTTCCTTTTCTGCCCCTTTTTTTTAGTTCTACATTTAAACCTTTCATTTCTTACATCTAGTGTAAGTTGTGTAATACCTGGAATAATTTTCTACATACATATATATATATATATATATATATACACATATATAAGTTTATAGGAACAAAACTTTCAGAGAAGTTGGAGAAAACAGCACTGTGAGAGATAATGCTCTCTGGGTAAGGGTACCATAATACATTGAATAATAATTCTATCAGAGTCTGGAGACTGTTGAAAAGTAAAAACTTTGTAGAGCAGAATTAGTGGGGTTTACCTGGAAACTTTTTACAGAATTTGTTGGTATTTTTTTCTTTTTTTCCTGAAGAGAAGGTTCACATAGCCATTTATGTGAGAAAAAGGTTTTACCTGGCCCAATTGCTCATTTTAGTTTCAAAAATACATCTCCACTGGATTGTGAAATTCTTTTCATTTTAATGTAGGTCCAAGGTATATGTCGTTACATTTTATTTAGAGTAATCTGGCAGCTTTTATAATGAACTTGGCTGCTTTTTTTTTTTTTTTTCTTTCTATCTGTGCTGGGGTGATTCTTTATTATCATGGTTATCGCTTACTCAGCTGAGCCGTATTACTGTCCGCTTTATCTAGACATTGACAGGCTAGGGGACAGAAGAACAGTTCAAGAATACTTATGGCAAATGCAATGCCAACCTTCATCACCTGTGAAAAATATGCTGTACGACATTACCATCCTTTTATGTGCTGTAAATAAGCCCTTAACACATCCTTTGTTTTGACGAACTCTTTCCAGATGCCACTTCCCTCAAACAAATCACAGTGCTCAGGTTCTCAGCAGTATTTGCTCGCAGATTGAAAAGTGTTTATGGATCTTCCTTTAGCCTACAGGAAGGTAGTTTCTGCAAGTTCAAGGACTGGATCCATACATCTTGTTACATTCTGAGTTATCCCATCCTGGTCTTAAACTGCCATCCCTTCTGGGTAGGGGCATTTTGGATATGAACAGGGGCCCTATCCTTATAATGCTGATAGCAGTGGTAGCATTTCAGTTTACACAGTGGTGTTCCTATCCAAAGGATTGGCCATTTTTCACCTTGACCTTGGGTTTGGGTAGCTTATTCTATTCCTAAGTCAAAACTACTCTGGGAGACCTGAGGCAATCTGTAGGATCTCAGCCCATTTTTCTCCACCTTGCAGTCTATTCCTCTCCGCTCTTGGCTGGTTATTCTCTGGAGGAGAAGGGCAGGGTTCTCTTCTAGGCTCAGACACCTCAAGGAGGTGTTTAAGAATGAATCTGACCCAAAAGGTGTATCATAGTAGCTTCTAGTGGACTTGATCTTGAGGCTTTCCAAGTCAGCAAGATTTTGGTCTCTAGAATTTCCAAAATACCCTTCAGGTCCTATTCACAATAATTTGGCGCATTTGTCTAATTTTGTTTATTCCTCTTACAGTGCCACCTCAGTTCCAGCACTCAGTGACTGCTGACTCCATGGCACCACTACAATGACAGAACTAGTGACGGCACACTAAAACAGCAATTGCATTAAATCATTTTCCCAGAGGAGATTATAGACAACAATGAAGCAAAAGAAGAACACTAGAAATATAAATTATGTTAGTCTTGGAGTTTTATTCATCAGGAAGAGAAAGACTATAACTATCAGAAACACCCGCAGTCCCCACAGATGAAGGGTCAAGATTCCCACAAACTCCGTCTAACAACAGTTTTTAGATGGACAAAATATTTAGAGAGAACCTGTCCTTGTGCAGCTGAAATGCCCTTTCTCCTGTTTCCTTTCCCACTGGAGTAATTAGCTATGGTAGCAGATCAAAAGTGGTTGCCTGGCATTTATGATTAGAATTGTCAATTCCAAATCGCTAAATATTTCATTGAATAACAAGTAGTCTTACTAAAACCTCACTTCTCTATTTTTCCATTTGAGGTTACAAGTAACATCTACAAATCACTGTACCTGAGAGATCAGAGCATCTGTGTGCCCCTTATTTTCAAATGTGCTCACATGATGCATTTTACAGCGCTTCAGGTCTAGCTATTTGGTTACTTTCCTTAGATAATCAATAAGAGCCCTGTTCAGGAATGGTGGCTTTCCACATGGTACTGCAAGTAGTTCCAGTGAAAGCAGGACCTCGTTCATCTCCTCTGATGATAATGCCTTGCCTCAATTGGGCCAACTTCTCTCTCCTGCCCTTCCCACCCTTCTGAGGGTGTTTTCAACCCATTTGGAAGAGAAAAATGCATATAAAAACCAGAAACTGGTAAAAATACAAAATACCCATAGAAGTTGAGATTTCAAGATTTCACTGTTAAGGCCACTAGAAAGGATCATTGTTGGCTTTCATGGTTGGTAGTAGTGTCATCCAACAGCACCCTCTGTTAAGTGACCACACTTGTGCTCAACTAACTCAAAAGTCTGAAAAGGCATTTGTTCAGCCTTTATGTTTGAAGAGTCTAAGTCCTTAACCAACATTTGGTCTCATAATGGATTTCAATGACTAATCAACGTCATTTTGAAAATGTGTCAAGTCTTAAGTTCCAAAAATTGTTCTTCACAATCCCTCTCTAAATTAGTCTGTGCTTTTGCCCACACTAATTATTGTTTTATCTGTATACTATAGATCTCAGAGGGGGTTGTCAGTAATAAAATGATTAAAAATATATTGTTAGCAAGCACTTAAATAAAAATTATTTTTTACTGTAATTTTTTAATCATCAGCTGTCAGGGGTTTGAGTCATGCCAGATTTACAATGAAATATGAGTTTCTAACACCTGGAGAAGATAAGTTATTCTATTGGCTTATGCTGACGAAGAGTACTCCAGCAAGTCTTTGAGATCACAAGGTGGAAGCCTACGTATCCAGTCACAAATTATAAGCAGTCTCATTAATTTAATTCAGGTTAGCACATGAAGGTTTTTTTATAACCATGGTTGCTATAAGGCAGGTAGAGTGCCTAGCAGCATGCATGGATTCCAGGGAGGTTTGTGATCTTCTCATCCTGCTGTGTTCAAAGTTTCAAGGATTGTCTTGAAGCGAATGTTTGATGGATAGCATACAGTGCTCTTCCGTCCGGCACTGTGAGTCATAGCATTGTGTATTGTACCAGTTTATTCAACTTCTACAGACCAGCATATCCCACACAGAGACCTAAGTGTTTCTTTTTCCTTTCTCTAAGGACAAACTTTCTGTTTCTACTTTATATCCTTTATCCACAGCTTGTGAAGTGGAATAGAGTTCCAAATGTGGAGATGGTGACTTGACTCTGCTTTTTTTTTTCTTCCAAGTGGAGAAATAAGCCTTGATTAATGATGAGTTTCTGTTCACAGTGTTCTTTCTTTTAAAAGGCAAAACCTGTTCCCTGTATGTGTGGAAGATGACAGATTGACAGCCCTGGGAGACTGAAAGCCCTCTGTTTATCCCCAGTACAGATACAACAGAACTAGTAAAAATGCAGCTTTCCGTAGCTACCCTGCCAGTGTATTTCAGCCTCAGTCTACATGGCCAGGGAAACATTCAGGACTCTGGAGGGCTTTTTAGTTATCCAGGCTCTGTGGTCCTTTGCCAAAGCTACCCAACACCGTGATGGCAGTTTCTGTGATCTTCATGTCTGACGTCAGCTTTCCTTGAGTGGTCATTACATGGCAGTGACTTTCATTTAAGACTGATCTAGTCTGAATTTGAGCCATGTTTCAAGTAAAAGATAAATGCCTGAATGTCTGGTCTCCAATCACCTGAGTCTTCCAGCTATTCCGAGTGTCCCTTGTTCTCAAGGAAGAGAGGTCATATTTTGCATTTGTTTGCCTGGGGCAAAGGATCTTAGCTGGTGATGTGTGGGGCCAATCACATTCATTTCAGTGCTTTGGTGCCCCTGTGAAACACGGGAATACACCACGAGGTTTTTGAGGCTATGAAATTCAGTGAGTTCAGAAGGAATAGCTGGGGGAGCAGCCTGAGCATGTGACAGTGAGTTGCATAGTGAATGAGTGGTTGTTTGCACACTGGTTATTGCGAGAGATTTTCACAGACGCAGATATGGGGGGATTATAGATCGTAAAATGCTTTTAGTACCATTTTGGGAAGTAGTATGTTGGAGATGTAAATGAGGAGACACTGTTAATGGTTGGTTTCTTAGCAAATTCCTGTGTCAAGGAAGCCAAAATTAGACCGGCATTTTGTGGTGGCGATAGGAAAAGGAGCATGTTGGCTGGGCATATGGCAGTCTCAGGGCAGCAGGCAGGGAGACGATGGGATGGAGGAATGAGATCTCTTGAGATCAAAGAGAAATAGAAGGCAGGAAAAAAACATGCAGAGGAAAAGTGACCAAAGAAACCCTTCGGGATCTTTCTTCATACCCAATACCTGGTGTTTAATCATACTGCAGTACCGAGAAAGTGAGTTTAAGATTAAGTGACTGGTGAATTTTGTCCAGGGATCGCTCAGGCAGCCCAAGTGAAATACACTTTTTAATTTTTTTTTTTTCTCCTTTTCCCAGAAAATAAGGTTCTGTAGAGGCTTGGTGCAAGGAATACAGCAGATGCAGAAATTACTGAGGGAACATTTGGTATTCGTGAACATGCGGTGAAGTGCTACCTTGCACTACTACAGTGGCAGTATATGATTAATATTGCAATTAATAGCTCATGTTTCTCCCCTGTGCACCCAGATACTGAGCTGTCTGAAACCTGATTCAAGAGATCTTGCTGCAGCTGCAGTGTTCTTGCTTCAACTCCCCTGTGATTTTATAACACCATAACTAATATTTCAATGCTATTCCATTCCGAAAGTCCCCAAATCTTATTTCGTCTCTCTCCCCTCACAGCCACCACCACCCCACCCCCTGTATTTTCTACAAATAACATTTGTTGCAAAGATGTGAATATTCTCTCCATGTTGATGAAAGTCTACCCAACGCTGAGCTCTGTTATTTCTGCATTCCCACAGTGAATTCTAGAACATGACAGCAATTCCTTCTGACCTTCGAGATGAGGAGGGAATTCAAAGAATGGAAGACTGAAAGAGTGGGGGGGGGGTTTGAAGGTCCTTTACGAAATCTTTCCATCCAACTCTAGAATCTGTGCAAGCCCAAACATTTCACATCTATGTCTGACGGAGAATTTTGACACTGCTTTCATGTGCTGCAGAATTTTGAGAACATTAAGGTACTTTCTGGGAGCACATTTAATTACTCACAACAAGTACAAATTACTCACAAAAGTACAATAACTGGACTTCCAGGTAAGTTCCCTGAGGGTTTAACTCATCAGATACAGCTTTTTTTAAGGAGTTCTTGAGAAATATGCAAGATACAGACTGTGTGTTTGCTCTCCTACCGAAAGGGTTTTGTTTCCTGCTTGAATTGCCAGTACAAATATCTTCATGTCTCATCTGTGACCATCATGTCCTATCAGGAAAATCTCTTTTCGCTGTAACCCGAGAAAAACATTTGCTCTGTTTGCGATTTCATGTGCTCTCATATGATAACAAGACTGTTATTTGAAAAACACGCTGTTGATTTTCATTTTTATAATTACAGGGCTTGCTTAGTTGTCTGTTGAAATAGTCTTTTGTCCCCATGGTCATTTTTATATAAAGCCAACCTCAGTAACAAGTATTTTTATGTCTTATTTGAATTGCTATTAGCATATGAAGTTTCTTGCTATTTGTAAACTTTTCTATCAGTTCAGTTAAAATTTGAAACATAAATTTAGCCCAACTAACATCATCTTAAGTGTATGTGCTTCATTTTTACATTCATTTTGTCAGCTATACATCCCCCATACCATATGGTATGATACTCTCAAAGAGAAGCTAAATCCTTTCTGCACAGTAATTGTTTTCATTTCTATTAAAAGAGAAAGGCACAAATAATAGGTACAGTGAAGGCATGCAATCTTTGGCATGTCACTAAATCCTTGATGTCTATTAAAACCCCACCTAAACTTGCAATTCCCTTGACAGAGCACGTAGGAAGGCCTTTCTCCATCTGCTGTTTTTGCTGATGAGATGCCAAATGTCTTTACAGATACTCTCATAGAAAAGGAAGGAAATGCAATTACAGGAATCATGCTCTTAAAAGCACCGTTTGAGGGAAAAGAAAACAAAAAGGTGAGGTGATTTTATACAGGCTAGATGATTACAATCTCAGAGGATGATTACAAACTCATTTACAACAAAAAAGAGTGATAACTGATTTTTATATATTGGCATATATAAGAGATGATGTTTGAAATGTCCATTGCTCTCCTTTGGTAATCCAGCTATCCTCTTGCTTTTAAACTTCCTGTTTAGCACAGAATTGAGAAAACAGCTGTGGTCAAGTTTAAGCAAATCTAGTAGGACTAACCCAATCAGATTATTTTAACAAGAACACCAGTGCTTTGAATGCTGTGAAAATGTTAAGACTTAAAATCATCCTAAATATTTGCCCAGACTGCATCTAGAACAGCTTTACACAGCAGCATTGTATTGTCAGAGGTATGCCCGCAGATGTGTTTTCAAAACAACAGCAAATTGTTACAAGAGACACTTGTTTTGCTTGTTTGCAGTGCACTGGTACGGAATTAAAGCATTCCCTGAGAGACTGAAATGATAATTATACTTTTTTCTTTTTTTTTTTTTCCTTGGGAACAAGTCTAAAAGGAAATGTCCAGAGCCAATCAGCTGGCATCCTTTGCCATTTTTGTTCACTTCCCCCCCCCCCGAATTAAACTTGACAAACAGGAGTCAAACAGTTCTATGCAGGGATTTCTTTCACATTCACAACCATTTGCTTGAACTGAAGTACAATCCTAAAAGCATCAAGTTGCTGAAAGAGTGTCTATGAAAATAAAACTGTCTCTGTGAGCCATAGGTGATACATTTTCTGTGTTCTCAAATATAGGTGTAAATTGAAACAGAGTAAAACTAGCAAGAGCAAACAGGAAAAGAATTAAAACACTATGTCTTTGTTGTTTCATTTCCTTTACTATGGAGTGCAATCAATACTTTACAACAGGGTTAATATGGTCTCTTCAAACATGCTATTATTCTTTCAAAATAGCACAATAACTTTATTAGTTATGCTGTCTGCAGTCTTTCCAATGTGACAGGATTGTGTGGGTGTTCGGATTGTAAGTAATTTTCTTGGTGCCCTCTGTTGGAGTGTTTTCCGTGAGTGCTAACAATAGCAGCTCCCACCACACAGCTGCAGGAAATTTCAGTGGTGGAAGTTCTAATTCTAATTAGTATAATTAACACAAACAACAAGAAAAAAAAATAAAAACCAACACCCATCCCACACTGAGAGACTTACTGTTTCTGGTTACTGAATATTCAGATTCCACATCTGCCGGTCCTTTACTATTCAAGTGAGGCTGTAGTGGTTTATTTATTATGTTTTTCCAGCTTTAGTGACATTTGGGTGCACTGAAAGGTGTTTTAAAACCACCTAGAGACGGATCTGCTAACTAGTTGCTTGTATTCCTTCTTGTACCTTACTTTTGGAAGGCATCTGTTTGGGAACTAAATAGATGTGAGTGAGCGCTGGCCCATTCGGTGTAGCAGTGCCTCCTGCTTTCGACTTCAGGTGAATTTTCTGTTTACAAAGCAAGAACAGAGACGGCTTCAACCAGGCCAAGTGCAAGGTCCTGCATCTGGGTCGGGGCAATCCCAGGCACAGCTACAGACTGGGCGGACAGTGGCTCCAGAGCAGCCCTGAGGAGAAGGACTTGGGAGTACTGGTGGATGAGAGACTCAACATGAGCTGACAATGTGCTCTTGAGGCCCAGAAGGCCAACCACATCCTGGCCTACATAAAAAGAAGCGTGGCCAGCAGGTCGAGGGAGGTGATTCTCCCCCTTTACTCTGCCCCCGTGAGACCTCACCTGGAGTACTGTGTCCAGTTCTGGAACCCCCAACACAAGAAAGACATGGACCAGTTGGAGAGGGTCCAGAGGAGGGCCACAAAGATGATAAAGGGGCTGGAGCACCTTTCCTACGAGGACAGGCTGAGAGAGTTGGTGCTGTTCAGCCTGGAGAAGAGGAGGCTCCGGGGAGACCTTTTAGCGGTCTTCCAGTACCTCAAGGGGGCCTACAAGAAAGATGGGGAGAGGCTGTTCAGTAGGGCCTGTTGTGACAGGACAAGGGGTAATGGCTTCAAAATAGAGGGAGGTAGATTTAGATTGGATATTAGAAAAAAGTTCTTTAGTGTAAGAGTGGTGGAGCACTGGAACAGGTTGCCCAGGGAGGTGGTGGATGCCCCATCCCTGGAGAAGTTCAAGGCCAGGTTGGATGAGGCCCTGAGCAACCTGATCTAGTTGGGGGTGTCCCTGCTTCTTGCAGGGGGATTGGACTAGATGACCTCTGGGAGTCCCTTCCAACTCTAATCATTCTATGATTCTATGATTCTTTTGCCCGAGAGTTGAGATTGAGTGAGTTTAGAAATAATCCCTAGGACAGGCTACCAGCTAGATTGGCTGCCTCAATCAAATGGTCAATGGCTATAGGCATTGCGAGGGGAGGAAGTATGCCATCAATTTTAACTGTTTGAGGGATAACCTAGTGGCTCTCTCCACAACTGGCTTGGTTCCCATGGTCCCAGGGCCAAAGTTACCATCCTAGGTAACTTTGTCAACATCTGAATCCTGGGCCAAGATTTTTTAAAATTTTTTTTTAAATTTTTTTTTTAAAGCTTGTTCAGGTCTTGACTCCTAACCACTTGCACATCACTATTTCTGTTTATAATCCAGTGTGCCAGTATCCTGTCAGAACAGCTTTTCACTTGGCTTTGATGTTGTCACCTTAGTCAAAGAGCACAAATGTGGTGTTCTTACTTGCAATGAGAAGTAGCCTATCTACAAGTATTGTGCGTTCGTGTAGCGAACTGCTGCTCAGTACTCCTTTGCTACGCAAAGCAATCCTCAGTAGCATTCCGTGCCACCGAATAAATGTGTTACCTATATGGCTGTTCCGAGTGGAATAAATGTGGCAGAAGTCACAATCTGAGAGGGGATTAGCTATTGCAGAAAGGACAGATATGTTGGCTGGTGCTTATGAAAATGGAAGAATTGAAGAAAATGTTATCTTTTGCAATTAGGTTGGTGTTGGGCAACCCGAACTGCCTTGTCTGCCAAAGGTAGAAGTGGTCATATCTGCAGAAAGTGATAATTTTTCTATCCCTTTCCCTGTCAAGATTGAGTCAATCATCATGTGACAGACAACCCATGTGTAAAAAGATATATGTCTGGTGGGAGCTGATATGGAACCTGCAGGTGGGCTTATTGGCTTTGAAAAACAAGTAATTTTCCATTAATACTTCGCAAGGAGGATAAGGCCCTGATACCTTTCAGATGAGCTGTAATTAGGCCATTATTTGAGGTCTCAGATACTGCAGCTGATAACTGTGCAAGTTTTAGTCTTTTTCAAATTTGCCTTTTCATCTTTCAGTCTGGTTTTAGGTCTGGATATAGCACTGAATGAATCACTCGTGTTAATTGACAATTTATTAGCTGCACGAGTTGTTTATATTTTTTTCTCTCTTCTGTCGGCCTCACCTCAGATATCCATTATAAATAGTAAATTGTTTTATAGAAGCACCCACTTACAATTAGGTACTGTGTAAATATGTATAAAACATGGACCCACAAAACATAGAAACTAAAAAAGATAGAATTAATGACCTTATTAATCCAGTCTGAATATCTGTAATATCAGCTCATTCTCAATACAGAAATTTTGTTCCTGCGGTTCACCTCCTCCTTAGAGGTTTCTTATTCTTTGTATGTCATCCAAAGAACATGTATTTCTTCCAGTACTTTAAAATGAAACAGGTATAACATTTGTAGTAGTCCTTCTAAAGTAAGAGGATCAAACTTTGGTGATTACATAATGACAAGGATCAATATGTCACCAATGTACATTGGCAAATAAAAAAATTACATTCACTTGGTGTCTAGTAGTTCATCTGTACTTCTTTTCAAGTGTTTTTTATATAATTGCTTACCCTTAAAAATCAGAATGATTCAGCTCATCTGAAATAGAGTAAGTAGAACTAGGTATGCATCTCATAAAAAATAGCCATTCCCCAGGAGAACAGATATTCTCCCACCAAGAAAAGAGTTAGATATACAGAAATAAAGAGTTAAATATAGAGAAATACAAAAAGTGCACAAGCACCAGTGAATTAGTAAGCATATGTTCTCTCACACACGTTTGCTCACGAGCAATTGTAAGGAGCTCGGGGGTGAGAGATCAGGACGTTTACACGAGCCTCTGAGGGATGTAAATGGGACCTCACTGAGAGCTGGAAGGAAAGAAAAAGGTTACCGGGTTTTCCAGGGGTTTGGAATAACATGAAACAGCAGTGGGCGGCAGAAGTTGGGAAGGCTGCAGGAAGATGGGGTCAGGCTTTTGGCTTTTTTCTGCCATGGAGCTGAACGTGCAGTAAGGACTGAGGGCCTGGCGGTGAAGACAAGAAGAAAGAGATAACTCCCAAGGGGAGAAGTCCGAAGAATTTAATCTGGGATAAACAGAAGGGAAAAAGATTGAAAAGCTCTGTTATAACAAAATACTTTAAGAGTGGAACAGGACATGGGTTCAGCATGAGTGTCTCATAGCTGAGGTATACGCTGTGGTAGAGGGGGAGCACTGGATGGAGAAGCACCCTTCTAATGCACCACTCAAAGAGCTTGTCAGGATGATATTTTGTTTATGGTTAATTAAGGGAATCGCAAGCCAAGTTCTGACTGATCAGTCCTGTCAGAAACCTGGCCACGTGTGTCAAGTGTTTGAGATGCCTTAGCAGACAGAAACATCCTGACTGCACAGGCTTTTGTGTTTGTTTTCCCTCCAACTGGTAGTGTTCTTGGTCTAGAGGAGTAACAGCATTACATGAGAGCTGTTAAAATGCATCTGGTTACACTGCATTTACAGCTGCTGTTGGCCACACAGTTAAAAAAACACAACAGCTGAAAAGAAAATATTCTTGCTGGTTTGGGGGTTTATTCTCCAGTGGTTGCTTGTGTGGACCTCTGTCATGACCTACCTGACTGGAGCAGAAAGCTATCACCACTCCAGGTTCACTGAGGTACAGAGTGATTCAGGTAAGTGATTCAGATCACCTTATCTGAGAGATACTTGGAGCAGCCCAGGTTTGCAGGGAAGCGGGCGAGCCACCCCTTTGATCTGGGCCACCAGCTCTGCAGAGTGCCAGGAGGCATCCTAAAATACTCCATCCATGTGAAAGTGAATGTGTATCTGTGTCCTAGGAGGTAGTTGCAGTGCTGGAATACTTTCTGGTTTTCTCCCGTTTCAGTCTCACAGGACTCGGTGATAAATAACTTTAGTCGGTAGCAGTAAAGATAGAAAAATAAAACTGTAGCTACTACACCATATGTTGATTTGCAACTAGGATGCAAACCCTGCCTTCAATAACATCTGTGTGAAACAGCTCTGCTATCCAGCTGCCATCACAGTTTTCTCTTTGGAAAATGGAAAATATGTTTCTACATCTGAGTTCATTTGAGGTACGCACTCCAGAGGGGCCAGTTCCAGCATTATGTTTTCTGAAAGCTTCTGCCAGTCGTCAGGAAGACTTCAGATGCACAAGTAAAGCTTGTTAGATAGAGTGTCACCGTACTGTATGTTTGGTGTGTGCTTTCTGTGAAACAAACCTAATTTTGACCCCTCAGGCTTCAACACAACACACGTATGCTCCAGACATTGCTGCCTTCACTGAATATTTACTGTCACTTAAAACAGATCAGTGAATTCTGTGTTCTCATGGAAAGGAGAAAATACTTAAGGAAGTAAAAGAACAGGCAAAGATTGTGAAAAGTCATGAACTTCCCAGAACTGGCGGTTTTATGCTGAGAATTACTGTATTGTAGGAGTAGTTTCAGAATGACTGTAGAAGTGGGTGTAAGAGTTCTGCAGTTGAGCCAGTCAAAGCGCTGCAATATTTTATTTTTTTTTTTTTGTGTTGAAATGTATTGTTTGACAAGTGTGCCATTTTGAGAGAGGCTTCCCCCCTCATCGTGAGATGGTCACACACGCACACGCACACACCCATCATGGAGGAGGTCTAAGGGCAGTTGGCTTTTGTGATGACTTAGAGCAGAGGACCTCATGCGTCTGAATTGCACACGTTCAGAAATTTGGATAATGCTGAATAATCTGCACGTTAAACCTGTAGGAGAGATGTCCCTTGTCCCATGTCAATATCACAGCAAATGGACTCATACATGTTTTCTGAGTCAAAGTGTGCCTGTTAGGTCCAAACACCATGCCATTCAGGTGGTCTAGAAGATGTTCAGAAAATGTCTTTACCCGGTAGGACTGAAATCATATTTTTAAGACACAGTCATCGCATTAAGATAATTTAATAAAATATAGTCATTAGTAAAACATCAGGGCTACATCTGGATTTCCTCTTTCCAAAACACAGGAAAAGGTGAAGTGATAGAGATATTGTCTCTTTGCTCTCTTCTATAAACAAATATATGCAGTTCTGCTTGTTGTCTGTGATTGCTATTGCCAGCATTTACACCATGCATGTTTCCATGTCTTTCTTTGTGTGTCAGTTTTTAGGATAATTCAAAACAAACAAACACACACACACAAAACCCCAAAACAAATCTCAAACCCAAACAGCTATTTGTTTTTAAGCTAAACTCACATCATGCCACAATTACCCTTCAGATATCTGTTCCTTTTAAATGGACCTATGCAAGCGATATTATTTATTTAGTAACTGCAGGTCGAACTCAACTGTATTAGTGTGGCTCATGGGATACATTAGTAGTACCACAGCATCTCAGAGCCTTGTCATGAGTTAGAGCCATTTGCTGTTTCATGCTGCGTCCTCAGTGCAGGAGAAAAGAAACCCTCCTTCGAAGATGAGGTAGTCTAAGACAAAGGAAACCAAACACGTACAAACAGGTCTGGAGGTAAAAGGAAATAATGCCTCACTGACTGAACACCAGTTGCCCAGCTGGTTTTAAGGATACCTTGATATAAAAGAAATATTGGAACTGCTTATGTACTTTGAGTTCTGGTTTTCACATTCCCTGGAGATGAAAAATAACTTGCAAGCAGATATATCTGTGCCCACAAGTTTGAATTCCTTTGAAGACCAGAAATATTTATAAAATACTTCTTCCCTTCCTAATGTGAAAGGGAGCTCTTTGCTTATGCTGTTATTACTTATTTTGTACTTCCAGATGCTTTAGTTCTCAATTTACATAGAATTACTTCCTTTTCAATTTTTTTCTTTTCTTTTTCCCATATAGAAATCCCTTCATTTGCCAAAGGACTGCAAATTGTGGAGGAAAGTAGGATGGCATATCAGCTTACTGCTGCTCCTGCTGGTATCCGTGATGAGATGCCAATGACAGGCTGAATGAGGTCTGTGGTAACCTGCCCCCACTTTCTGGCACTGCTGAAGCTGTAAGGGAACCCCCAGGATGTCCGTGTGCTGCCCAGAATCGTGCTGCCCCCACACCCCTCCACAGACTCAGTGCACCCCCGAATGTATACGCACAATGGCCCGGAGCTCAGCTGGTGGAAATCAGCACTGCCCATCCGTCAGACTGTGCGTACTTGCTGTAAATAGATACTGTGTGTTATATATTCATGTCAGTGCAAAAACACATTCCTGCAATATCAGGGCTGAGAACTTAAATCTATAAAACTCAGGCAAGTAAAATTAAAGTTGCAGTCACTTGCTCCCCTTGACATACAAAATATGGTACTTAGTTACATGTTTATTTTTAGCGCATGTACAATGCAACATGAGGGACTTCATGTTGCCATGGGAACCATAACTTTGAATTCCTGACTTTTTATGCATTCATTTTTTTCCCTACTCTGTTTTATAAAAAATAAAAGTGTACTGAAAGATCATGGACAAAAAATACCAGAGAGCACTCCAGTCAGTGGTACGCTGGTACGATTACAAGTTCAACAAGGCCAAGTGCAAGGTCCTGCACACGAGTCGGGGCAATTCCAAGCACAGCTATGGGCTGGACAGAAATGTATTGAGAGCATCCCTGAGAAGAAGGACTTGAGGGTGTTGGTTGAGAAGTTCAACATGAGTTGGCAATGGGCTTGCAGCCCAGAAAGCCACCTGAATCCTGGGCTGCATCAAAACAGCATGACCAGCAGGTTGAGAGAGGGGATTCTGCCCCTCAGCTCTGGTAAGACCCCACCTGCAGTACTGCATCTAGCTCTGGGGACCCCAGAACAAGAAAGACATGGGCCTGTTGGAGCAAGTTCAGAGAAGGGCAATGAAGATAATCAGAGGGCTGGAGCACCCCTCCTATGAAGACAGGCTGAGAGAGTTGGGCTTGTTCAGCCTGGAGAAGAGAAGACTCTGTGGAGACCTTACTGCAGCCTTCCAGTACCTAAAGGGAAGCTAGAGAGGGACTGTTGACAAAGGCATGGAGTGACAGAACAAGGGGTAATGTTCTTAAACTTAAGGAGAGGAGATTTAGATTAGATATTAGGGAGAAATTCTTCCCTGAGAGGGTGGTGAGGCCCTGGCACTGGCTGCCCAGAGAAGCTGTGGCTGCCCCCCTCCCTGGCAGTGTCCAAGGTCAGGCTGGATGGGGCTTTGGGCACCCTGGTCTAGTGGAGGGTATGCCTACCCATGGCAAAGGGCTGAAACTTGATGGGCTTTGAGGTCCCTTCCAAACCAAATCATTTTACGATTAATATCAGTGTGAGAATACCAAACCTAAAATAACATCAGTCTTTAATAGTAAACAGAATTGGTAAACTATGATCAGTTTAATACAACTAAATGTATCTGGCAACTGGATCTCAGACTGCTACATATGTATATCTCAGATTTCATCTATCTGCCCAAAGTTTTATTGAACAAGCAGCTGACCATGATAATTTTTCTGCTAGTATTTTGACAATGGAAAAATCATGGCTATGAAAGTGAACAAAAAAAATGGAACTATACTCCTATGTGGAGATTCAGTCCAAGCTGCTGAACATGGTAAAAGGTAATTTTTTTTCTGAATGGTGTTTTTTTAAGAGCTGCTCTTTTTTCTCTCTCAAAACTTATTTATTTTGAGGCAATTCTGTTCTGTCTTTATTGCACACTCTACTCTGTGGCCTTTAAAGAAGAGCGTTATGAGCACTGTACCATTTTGTAACTCTAGAAAGATAAAGACACAGCAGTAGGTATGTCAATAGACACTTTTAAACTTATTGATGCTCATTAAGGAGGAGATTCCTCATTCAGCTGCATGTTCAGACTGACTGGAAAATGTAGATTTCACCTCTATCCTGTGGATTCCAGGGAAAAGGTACTCAAGACTTATAACTTGTCACTAATCTCTCCAAAGGAAGGGGTTGATACAGATGAAGACAGCACATTACCATGCCTTTGATTTCCATCCAGTCATAATCCCTGTCTGACATATCTCCTCCACCTGTGTGAATTTTACACATTATACAGTGAACGGCAACATGAGAAAGACCAATGTGGAATTTCAGAAGACACTATTTACAAGCTCTGGACAAACCTCCAGTGGCCTTGCTATGCCAGTAATACTTTGGCTGGTTTCTAAGACTTTCTGGAATGCAGTGAATAACTATCTGCAGTGAATAAACAATTTTACAAACTCTAAGAAGCATATTAGCTGATCCCTACATGGTTATAATTGACAGGTCACAGAAAACTAGTGCTTTATTATTTCTGTGCTTTATTGGATGGCTTGTCACCAAAGAACATGCCAGGTGGAGATAAACATAACCTTTAATATAAAAAGTTACAAAAAGTTAGATATGCATAAAAGTTGCTGCCAAATATGAATGTTCTATTTACAAAGCCTCATAACATCTTTCTGGATAACAGTTTATTAGTACAAAAGAAATATCTGGGAGGCTCTGCAGACACTGTATGCCTGTACTAGACACTCCTGTGAAGAGTTTAGGTCACTTGCAATGGCTACCGGCACTGAGTTCCTTTGGTGATGTCACAAGACTATATTAGCAAGTATATTGTGGATTTAGTACATAAATAATAAATAATATCCAGAACTTTGTTATTTGTTCACATGTTTTCTCTGTATATTTCTCTGTTTTCTCTATGTGAATTAAAAGGACAGTGATGGTTTTATGTGGTATAAGGCTGAAGTAATCTACTGTAACCATTCAAGATACCCATGAACCATCTCCACATTTGCTATAACCCTTTCTTCCTCCTGAAGGCTGTGCAGCTGTGTCTAACTAACCATGGCTAGCTACGTGGTCATGGTGCTCTCAAGAACATCCATCTTAAACAACATCTTAAACTCTTCTCAAACAAGCTTGGACAAGATTTTAAATTCCCTTTTCCAAGCAACCACCTGTGATTGATCTGTTCTGTTACTGCTGCTTTTCTCTTGGTCAGCACAACATTTGGTGTAAGCTACTTTTATTAAGAAACAGAGAAAGGATCATTCACCGGTGTTTTTAATAACTTCATTAATAAATCTATCCTTGGTAAAACAGTAAGAGTTTTAGTTTCCCGTTTAGATATGTGCTGGTTTTGGTTTCATTAACTTCACTGCAGCAATGTCTGAGGAGTCAAGGTTTTCGTTTTGCTGTCAATTCTCCATTCCCAAACTCCACAAGTGTTTTCCAGAGGTGGGATATCCTGGATAACAAGACTGCTGATAAAGGATGTGTTCTTCTCACTCTGCTGCCCCAAACACTGGTCTATTAATCTGCTTGTGCTGCCACCAGTTTCCTTTATCCCTGCACATATCAAAATAATGTGAAGATATCACATGGCCCCTTTCAAAATCTGATTACAAACACCTGACTGCTGAGACTAGTTTCTCTTGACTAAAAAAAACCAAAAACAGTCTGTATATTAAGTATTATTAGAGAGCTCAGAGCATTTTAAAGGGACACAACTGTTTTTTCCATGCATTGTGATCCTTTTCCCTTGCATTCATAACCCAAGGTCCATCCCCTGCTACACAGCGAAACCTAAGAGAAAATCGAACAAAATCCTTCTTTGTACTCTTTCCCTTCAGCTCTGGCTTTGCCCTCTGTTCCAGGCTCATGTTTGTACACCAAAGCATACACATCATTCATAGTGGCAGAAGCAAATCTGGATGAGCTGGGTCCCTTGTGGATGTGGAGCCAGAGGGCATGATCACGCATGCAGTTGTTGGCTGATGGCGCGTTCACACAATGTGAATCTGAAGTAATTCTTTCTACTTAGATGACTTAGCTTATTGTTTAAAGAAAATTGCTTGGTTTTTATTCGGGTAATGTGTCTGCTGGAGGGGGTGTGCATAAAAGTTTTTGCATCCAAGAGCAATGAGATGCATAATATTAGTGTGATCATGATGTCGTCTTATTAGTAAGACAACTTGTCCTTTCTTGTCAGCGAATTGCAGAGATCTGTCAAGGCCCAGTTTAATCTACTCCCTGTAATAGGATTTGTCTGTAGCTCGGGGAAACAGAAGCTTGTAATGCATAGGGTTATTAAGAGTGGGATGTAAGCTATTTGAGACTCTTTAATAAAATATAATATCGGTATATTCAATGAATATGGAAAGAGGGATCTAAATATTTCTCGTTACAACCTTCAAATACCTTGGGAGAGGAGAATGATACCAATTAAAACAAGGGGAAAAAAGCAATAGCTTTCTGAATTCTGGCCTTCCTCAGAGTTAAATATTGATGTAAGACAGAGTTCAATTCAAGAGTCTCATTGCTCCTGCTGTAACCATTAAATGAAATCCCTGCCCCATTCCAAGGCAAGGTTAATGTCTTTAGGGAGCCCTGCAAACAGCGACTGCAGTTGCTTTCATGTACACCCATGCGTAGCCCTTTTGCAAACAAGGCTGTTTTAAACCGGTCAAGATACAGCTGCCAGGAGGTACAAAGTATTCTGCCCTGTGAATTGCCTCACTTCCTATGCAACCAGCTTGGTTTGAGACAGTGAAAGTATTGGCAGTCCCAAACCTCTCTCACCTCCTCCCTCCGTGCCTTGACAGGAAACACAAAAATCGAAAGCTTTAATAGCCTCTTTTTAGAGGGAGTTTTGGTGTCTGGAGCGAGCAATCAGCGCGAAGTGGTTGCATTTCTTTGTGGCTAGAGGCATTAGGAGCAGGGCTGGGTCCCCCTTGCTCCCAAGTTAAGGTACGCTGCCATAGGAAACACGCTGCTGTAGCGTCCCGTGTCTGATCCCCCTCCAGCTATATCCATCACACACACACTCAGACCCTAGTTACTGGAGATTCATGGAACTGGACTCACTTTAAATAAATAAACTAAGACTGGCATCGGTTAGCTAATAACTTCTCTCTAGCCCATATGGTACATCAAATTCAGTGTTTACCTTGATGATTAATACGACCTTGTCTGTGTCATATCTAGACAGTTTAAATACCTGGATTTTGTCACTGACAAAATGTCACTGAATCTACTGAACTGAAATCACAAATAAGCAACTTGGGACACTTCTACTCACTCAAGGTACTCAACAAATACTCCCTGACTCTGGGCATTCAAAATTGCCATAGGGAAAAATGCATGGTTTTAACCAAACGCCCTGTTTCCCCTAACTGGATGCCTCTGTATACAAAGTCTAGATTCAGATCTCTGAACGCCTACCTGACGCGCAGGCTGCGCCGACATGTCAGATACAAGTAGCCCTCAGTCTCTGGAAAGAGAGAAAGGGGCATGTGAAAAGGGCATATTTCAGTTTCTGTTTGCTTGGGTCAGGGGTGTTTTTTGGTACATTCACAGGTTTACATGAATGGCAAAACTACAGGAAGAAGTAGGGTAAGATTTTTTCTCTTTAATTGGAAAAGAATTAGTTGGGGTTCATAATTATGAAATGAAAATTCTCTTTGGACAATGATAAAAGAATGAGATGAAACAGAAGGAGGGGTTTTTTTTCCCCCTTAAGGAATTACCCTTAGTTTAATGGCTAAGAATTTGTTATTAATTAACCTGAGCTAATCTGAAAAACAAGGAAGTTGAGCTTCCTCTGTAAAGTTATTTGCTAAAGGAAATAGGCCTGGATATTATCTCAGATAGACAGAAGGGAGAAGGAGTATAGGTCATTTTTCCATTAATTATATTTGAGACAAAATCATACAGTGAAAGCTTCAGAGAGAAATATAGGCCATCCATGATTCAGGTACGTTCCACTGAGGCTTTCCCTAGGTCGGGAGGAGTGTAGTTTGTCTTCAAGGACTTCAGGGCTCCCAAAAGGGTTTGCAAACTGGCTTGTGGAGAGAGAGCAGATGGTTATTCCTGTGGCTTTGCCCATCCTCTGCCAGGATGTTTATTCACACTGGGAACAGTTGCAGTGGTGGGACTGCTTCTGAGGCTTAAATTGGACCTTGCCAGAGAGCAGCACGTCTCTATCTGTACTCCTTCCCTGAAGTGTCTCAGGTTACTCCTCTGAATCTTTCCTTCCAAAGCAGATATTACTTCTTTTTTATTAGAGAACGTGGAACATGAAACATCTTTTTTATTGCCACTCTGTTTTGGGTCCCAAAGGTTTCGCTTATGATGAGCAACGTGACGTCCAAAACATTTCATAACTTCCTGAAGAAATTTGAAGTCTGTAATTTTCAGTGACTTCTAATGCAGCAGAGAATTGAACAGATTGAGAGCCTGGCTCACAGAGGGACTCGGGAAGCACCGTGCTGAGTGATGCTCCAGGGGTGCCTGCAATAAAGGTTACATGGCTGTAACCTAGGGAGAGCTGCATCTCTAAGATGTGCTGGTTCTCTGTACAGTCGCAAAACTTAACTGGAAGAAAATCTCAGAGAGAGACAGGATATATTAGTGCCTCCTTTCACAGAGATGAGCATTTTTCCCAGCTGCAAATTCTTCTCAATGGTAGGGGCCAAAGAACCCTTCCCTTCCGAAGTCAGAGAAAGCTGAGATGTGCCTTTCTCCTACTCGCTGCTTCTGAGAGCTGATGGGACAGTGACAAAAACAGTCAGTGAGGGTAGCAGGCAGGGCACAAATCAGGCCTTTGCCTGTGCTGAAGCAGGAATTTGAAAGCTGTTTCAGCTTCTCAGATAAATGTGTTAACAACAGGTTACAGGGCAATCCAAGGAGCATCTGGGAGCCTTCCAGACCAGGAGATCTGCCACATGGGCATTCTGCCAGGTGAGCTGTAGTTCATGCTCTCTGACCCAACACATTTGCGCATCTGTGCACAAGAGAAAAATCCTCAAAGAAGAGACTAGGAGACATCAACTTCAGAAACCATTAAGAGCCCAGTGAAAAAAACACTTCATGACAAATTAAGAGACTGACAGCCAAGCAAGAATGAAGGTTTTCTGTGGACCTTAAGCATGTTGACTTACTGGGTGTAAGGGAAGGAGTTAGTAGCAAGAAATAGCTTCTCCCATTACTGCTAGGGGTGTGGTACATATTCGGGTATTGCCAAGTGCAGTTGTAGCTGCCAGTTCCCCATGCAGATCAAGATTGTACCCAAGCTTGTGCCTCCCTTCCAGGTAAATGCTCTCACAGTGCTAATCATGCAATGAGAAGGATCACTCACGTTTCTTCTTTGCCTTTCTTCTTTGCAAAGGGGAACACCTACGTTTCACATTCTATTCAGTTTTGTTGAAAACAAAGAATTTTGCCAAAAATTTAAGTGGATAGCGTGAGAGAGTGTTAGCAATCTTAATGCTTAAAAGTCAAGCCATGTGACACCTTTGGGCATCATTAGTTGAACTCAAGTGGCACCCTGTGTTTTTAACCATCAGGTTAGAAGAGAGATGAGAGTCTAAAATGCAGACATAAAAACAAGATTTAAAAAGTAGCATTTTTTTCAAAAGCAAAACATCCCTAATTAATTAATTTCCCACTCAAAATCTGAAGTGTATCTCTCCTCATAAACATTCAAATAGTTGAAAATATACAAGCAGTGAGTTATAGCAGTGAGGAAAAACAAAGACAGAGAAGAGAATCACAGAATCACAGAATTGTAGAGGTTGGAAGGGAACTCAAGAGATCATTGAGTCCAACCCACCTGCCAAAGCAGGTTCCCTAGAGGATGTCATGCAGGTAGGTGTCCAGACAGGTCTTGAATATCTACAGAGAAGGAAACTCCACAACCCCCCTGGGCAGCCTGTACCAGTGCTCTGTCACCCTCACCATGAAGAAGTTCTTCCGCACATTGGTGCAGAACCTCCTGTGGTCCAACTCGTGACCTTTGCCCCTTGTCCTGTCTCCACAGGCCACTGAGAAGAGGTTGGCCATCTCTCTATGTGTCCCACACTTCAGATATTGATAAACACTGATGAGATCCCCTCTCTGTCTTCTCAAGGCTGAGCAGCCCCAGCTGTGAGGGAAGGAATACTCCAAACTTATTTTTTAATCTTACTTGCAACAGTAGATGAAATAGCTGAACGTCTTGCATGCATACACACATGATAGGAGCTCTGCTAGTGAGATATCACAGACCATACTTCAGATGTAGAGGTAATAATTCTAATATTGAACAAAACTGAGCAAAATTAATCCACAGGGAAAAAAAAATCCTATGTTGCAATCTATTATTCTGTTGACTAGTCTAGCAAAGGAAGGAACACTTGCATCATTTGAAACTACACCGGCCATTTTTCTTCCCATATGGGATCAATATATACATAAATAGCTAGGTTAGAGTTAGGAAATGGATTTTAGATAACAGAACTGAAGCCTGAAAGTTGGGCTGTTGATACAGCAAGTGCCAAGATTCCTTTAACCCACAGATACACTAAAAATTGCACAGAACTGCAGAAAATGGTAAGAGGTAAGAAAATCTCTATAAAAGTGAAATTTGTCTCTACCGTAGGATCCCTTTGGCAACAGATACCCACTTTGTGAGTGCTGCTTGTGGCTGGATAAGGAGCTATTTCCTGCAGGATCTCTTCTTGAAAGCCTAAACTTTCCCTGTGGGAATTTTTGTACAGGCAGTAAATGCTTTGCAGGCCATTGTGCACTAGCTTGCCAAATTCTTCCCTCTTCCTAACTAACAGAGATAAAAAGGTATCCGTGGAAGTCTGAGAAAAGCAGTTGTAGCCCTTTTTCTCCCTCTGCAGTGTATGTTAGGAACTTTTCACCTTAATTTTTATCTTCCCCAGTCTGCTGAAGGTGGATTGTGTCCAGAGCAAGAAAACTCTGTATTGTCTGTTGGCTGCAATGGCCAACTTCTTTCTTAAATTTTGAAAAAAAAAAATCTTAGATATTAATCCCAGCACAATAATCTGTACTGTTGTTGGAAGACCAAGCGTAATAGCAGTGGACAAAAGCAAGGTGTGATTCTTCTTCACAGTAGGTACAAAACCAATGGTTGGAATCTCTATTGTACGTATCAGGATAAAGAAACTGAGAGCACATCAGTGGTATGTGTGTGGTATCAGGAGGAGGTTGCCACAGCACACATGGTGTTGCTCAAAGAGAGCCAACATTGAAGCTCCAGCACTAGACTTCTGGCATAGTCTAGAAGAACTTAAAAAAATGAAAAAAAAAAAGTTCATTTGCCTCCAGGAGTCCTGGTGTACAGTCTCCATTCTGAGTCGGACTGCAGGTTCACAGGCAGCCTGTGTTATAGCTGTCGTCACCTTCGTCGTGAAAAATTGGAAGAATGATGACAAAAGTGCACAAGATGATGTGATTGTCCTCTAACTTTTCAGTAGAAGTGTGCACAAAAAAAAACAGTTGCAGGTGAAGTCTGCTGCCTGAAACTTGAAATGAGGCAGGGTGAGGGAAAAAGGCCATGAGACTATGTACATGTTCTGCAGAGAAAATATGATCTTCTTATAAAAATAAACCAGAAATTATGAATTAATTGAAAAGACTGACAAAACCAGTTCTTTGGACTTGATCATCAACATCAATTTTAATTGACGGTAAATGTAATCCTTTCAATATATGTAATTTATATAATTACATTATAAAATACATTATAAATACCTTATAAAGGACTTTACGGCCTACATACATCAAATACATATACCTAATGGTGAAAGCTACACATTCAAATATGAAGGTAAGTCTCTTTAATTCTAATAGATCAGACTTGGAACCTCTTACACCTCCTCTGAAAACTGGGCTGTAGCTGGGGAGCAGTGACAGTCAAGCTAAGAAGCCTGTGACACCTTGACAGTAGAATCATGGTGCAGGATGCAGGCTCAGCATCGTGTACCAGGGCAGCAGCCTCCTCCCCTGGCACCTTCCCCTCTGAACTTGCCTTCCAGCCCTGTGCTCATGACACACCATTCAGAGAATGACAACGGTCCTTTAAATATAAAATGTTTCTTCCGTGTGTGGATATTTCCAGTGCAGAACATTCCTATTATTTTACATTAATTAAAACTCCTGCTTAACGAGCACTTGTTTGCAATTCTGTAAATTTCTTTGCTTTTCATTAGTGCAAAATAGTAAGAAAGAAGCATGTGCACTTTTGACACATTTCATCTTAGGAAGTCAGAGAACTTAGCAAATATTAATTAATCTAACATCCCATTTATTTATCAGAAGCCATTAAATGTTCTCAAGTCATAAATGGTATTGCAGTGTCAGTGCAGCTTGTGTTGGTGATCTCAGCCAGTGCACCCAGGATTAGTCATTCTGTTCCAAACAGCACATAATTTGTTCTAATATGTATGTTTGACATAGATGACATAAATTAATATTATTAATTATTTTAAGTGGCTTTAGACCTCACAAGTGCAATAAGCTTCCTTGTAGATTGTTGATGAGTTTGGTTTTTTAATAATGAAATTGCATTAAAGAAACTGGGGGTATGAATTTATTTTTTATAATACAAGATACTTTGTATTTTAACATGTAAGGAAGAAGCTCTATGAGTTTCTAAAGAGCTACTGCAGAATTAAACACATCAGACTTTTTCCTGGATTAGTCTCAAAGCAATGAGGTTAACAGCTTAATCCAATAGTCTCTGCTTTTGATGATATTCTTTTATACTGGCTTCAACCAGATCAAGATGGGATCTGATGCAGTATATCCTCTTTTCAGAAAACCAGTTGTTAACATATGCTTAAATCGTGTTGCTTAAGAGCGTGTGTGAAGAGATGCTGCCTTGAGAGTACATTTAAAGGTTCTTCCAGTACCTCAAGGGGGCCTACAAGAAAGATGGGGAGAGGCTGTTCAGTAGGGCCTGTTGTGACAGGACAAGGGGTAATGGCTTCAAAATAGAGGGAGGTAGATTTAGATTGGATATTAGAAAAAAGTTCTTTACTGTATGAGTGGTGGAGCACTGGAACAGGTTGCCCAGGGAGGTGGTGGATGCCCCATCCCTGGAGAAGTTCAAGGCCAGGTTGGATGAGGCCCTGAGCGACCTGATCTAGTTGGGGGTGTCCCTGCTTCTTACAGGGGGGTTGGACAAGATGACCTTTGGTAGTCCCTTCCAACTCTAATCATTCTATGATTCTATGATATGTGCTCCAGTACTTTGATGAACTACTTTAAAAAGTTTAAGACATTTTGACTGGAAAGCAAAAATTGGAAGGGTTCAGGCAAGTAGCTAATTACCTTTCAGAAATGGCAATTCCTCATGTAACAAACACAGGCCAACCAAAACAATAAAATACTTAATCTTTTTTAGAAATGAGGTGCCAAGACAAGTAAAATTCTGTGCAACAGACAAATAACCCTAATTTCGATCACTAAACAAGCCTTTTGGTCTTCTGTTACATGGATATCTGTGGGAAAGGGATGGCGATACCTATAGAAAGTGAATAAGATTCAAATGAGAAAGCTGCAGTTGAAAATCTTGTTTCAGAGTAATTCCTGTGCAGACTACCTCCTAGCCCTGGAGGTCCCCAATGCAGTGGGCCTTCTGTCTTTCTGTTACACCTGCAAATAGCGCAGAGTCCTGTACTTCTGCTCTGGAGAGAGCTCGGGGGCAGGAGCTGCCTTGAGGTACCCTGTTGTATTGATATAGAATCATAAAGTCACAGAACGTGTTAGGTTGGAAGGCACTTTTAAAGGTCACCTAGTCCAACCCTCCTGCAGTAAGCAGGGACATCTTCACTAGATCAGGTTGCTCAGAACCCCATCAAGCCTGACCTTGAATATCTCCAGAGATCGAGCCTCACCATCCCTCTGAGCAGCCTGTTTCAACAATCTACCACCCTCACAGTGAAGAATTTTTTCCTAATATCCAACCTAAATCTCCCCTTTTCTAGTTTAAAAACATTACCCCTCATCCTATATGCTCTGGCAGGCTTGGAGTCCCTCACAAAGTGCAGAATCCCTGGATTCGGAGAGGAGGAAATTCCCCCAGACCCTCTCCCACAGTTGCACATGCCTTACTTCTCAACTGCAGAGCAATGTGCCACCATCCCTGCAAGGACTACGTACCCCTTCACACTGTGCCCCACTTCCATTGGCAGTGGAGGGGGACACAGAGCCATCCTTGCTGCACAACCCACGGACTCTGGCCTGGTCAGAGCACTTCCTTGGCTGGTGGGAGATGTGTGTCTGAAACCTGCAACCAAGGTGTTGAACTGAAGGCATTGATTTCCTGAGAGAATGAATATTAAAAAACCCTACAAATCAGTGCTTTTTCCTGAGGAAGGTTTGCAACTGTGAGTCCTGGCTGGATCCTCTGAACATTGGAGAAGTGGGTTTTTTGGGCACTCCTTAGGACTTGATGGTTCTTAGTGTAGAGGTGATTCCATGTTCAGTGTGAGACATTTCTTTTATTATCATTTGCACTGTATAATGGTCCTGTGTAGGCTATAGTCACTGAAGTTCTAGGTACTTCTGTGTTACTTGCAGAAGCCTAGATAATTTTTAGTTCTATTTCCAAGTGCCTGAAGTAACCTTCTTAACTCGGCAAGTCAAATTCTACTTGATATCACAAAAATTGAAGAGAGAAAGACCAACAAAACTAATTGTTAGAAAAAGTAGAAAATGATCTATTGCAAAGCTGGGGAGTATAAAGATAATTCTTTGCTGAAGGAACTGAAACCATTTTATAAAAGTGCTCTGATGTGTCTTTGAAACTCCATTTCACACAGAGATAAGATAGCAATCTTGATTCTCAGCTGGTATAAACTGTCAGGGATATGTTGAAGCCAATTTCCTCCAGCTTCTGATCTGGCCCAGAGATATCATCTACTGCTATCTATACTAGTATCATCTATACTGGCATCAGGATGAAATGTACATGTCTGCATATAACTTTATATCTGACAAAGGCACAGAACTACACTAACAGAAAGGAAAAGTAACTAGTACTGAAAAAAATGAATAACGATGGCTGAAAAATTCTGTTTATGTTATAACATGCTGGTTAATCTTGAGTTTATTTATTTAAAAGGTGCTTTTCTTCAAACAGGCTGGAGATCATACTAACATCACATATAGCCTTTTTTTCCAATGCAATAAAAAAGCATATTCTCTCCTACTGAAGGCAGATGCTGGAGTAACATGATGAATATACTTATATTTCTTCATGTAGAGGACATCAGATACATGATGCAGTCAGGGAAATGGTAGTTAAGTGTTACCATTGCCCTGAGGTTTGGTTTTGCAACAAAAAATGATATGACTTTTCTTTAGAAGTAAAACCAAGTTTGCAACAAGTCAGCTAGGATGCCAAGGCTAATGTGCGCTAGTGACCAAGGGTTATTCAGCAGTGATTTTTTGGCAGTCTTGCAGAGCCCCACAGCTCTCAAACAGGGGTTTTGTTGTCTGTCTCTTCCTCTTCTGGAAAGTACGCGTGTGCACGCCTGCGTGCATGCACACACACATGAGTGTGCCTGTTCCCCGGAGGGAGTTTTACAAAACTTCTAGATGTGGATCTAAGTTGGGTGATGCCAGCCTGCAGGAACGCAGGTCTGGAGATGTGTGGTGGGATGGTACTGGCCGCATGACTATGGCTCAAGGTGAGAGATTCCAGTAATTTTCCCAGCTCTTATGGGAAACGTCGTAAGTAATTCCAGTTTTGACAGGTTTTCCTGTAATTGGTATTTGCCTATTGGACACACCTTGTGCTGGAACAAGACACAGCCCCTCAGGCTGCAATCTGACAGTGTGGTAGTGCTGCTGCTTCTGCTCCTCTGTTAAGACCAGAGTGCCGACAGATCTGCATGGCAGCCTTGTGAGGAACTGACCAGACTTAAAAATACATCCCAGCCCAGCACCAAAGGCCCATTTTTAAGATGGATCCAGCACAGATCCCTGTGCTAAAGCAATGAACGCTGCAGTAAAACTTGTGCCAGCATGGTGCTGGGAGAGTCAAGGTGTTGGGAGCAAGTCCCTGGGGAAGAGGGGTGTCTGCTCCAGCTGACACAAACTTGCCCACTGCCCGGCTCCAGTGCAGGTGTGTGCACTTTCACCACCACTGTCTGATTCCAGTTTGTGCTCAATCGAGCAGATTGAAATGACAGCAAAAGGCACAAGGCAAAGGAGAATTCAGCTTTTTCTTGTGACCATGAGCTGTGAAATACACCGTGGCTGCGGTAACGCCTGAGCTGCGGTAGAGCTGCCTCCAAGCCCAAGCAAGGTCTTGATGTGCTAAATGTGAAGGTAAGGGCTTGTCATTGGTGCTGACTTACCTACTGTGTACACAGCACCATATTTTTAACACCTCTGCCACCATTCAGCATGCCGAATGTGTTCTGGCATGTATTTTAAGATGGCTCTATCACCACTGCATTAGCAGACAGGCAGTTTGACATAAAATTTGAAAGATCTGTAAGCAGACAAACTTTAAATTCGAAATTATTTTGCCTGGAATAGATTTGGCCTGAAGATGGGTAGAAATCTGAGCTATACCAGCCCACCATAGTTTGGTGCTTGCAGCCTCACCCTCACTCCAGCATTAAGTAGCCACTCATGACACGAGGGCAAGATGTATATAGGAAGTTCTTCAGAATGATCTGACTCTTTTTAAAAGGAAGATTGTAACTGGGAAAGGATTTTCACCGTGCTCATGATGTTGAAAGTTTGGTTCTTAAAATCACCTCTTCTTCTGAAAAGTTTTGATATCAGAATATGATTAACTGCCCTGAAAGCAGGAGAGCACTATTTTACATGGTACAGAGATTTAATTTCAACATGTATGCTGACAGTGTTAGTCCTTCTGTCATAATAACACAAAGTAATTAAGTTTGGAAAACCTCAAATACATTTTTACTTGATTGCTAGAGAAGCTGAAAGTACCATCACAGACAGAATTCCACCTTCTTTGCTTGAGATAGTAGAGAGCTACTGACCTTCCAGTTCTGTCATGGTTTGCCAATGGCCACATGGTGGACATTTAATCTGTTTGTTAATATAAGGCTAGACACTGAAGTCCATACACGCTTTTTATTGAAGCACAGTTCTCCCTAAATTCATAAGGACTGATTTCTGAATAGGACTCATTAAACATGTCAGGAATTAGATCTGTATTTGTTTACAACCAACAGTGTGTTCAGTATTGTCAAGTATGTAATTGTTTCTATCTCAGGCATTTAAAATTATTTATATACTTTCATGTCTTCAGAATACCTCAAATAAGTCCACATGTTTTGATAAAGACTCTCAGATTTTCCATAGGGCCATATCAATAACCATAATTTCAGGATAGGATTTCAAAACATCTTTATAAACAGGTGATCTCTCTCTCCACACACAGACACAACCCTCACCACCACCCCCTGCCCACCCCATCCTGCAGGGAAACTTGTGTGGGATTTGCTTTCCTTGATTGATGAAATTAAATTATTGCAAAGTCAAGGAAATGCAAGCTAAAAATTCACTGAACAGTGGAAAACTTCCTATGGAAACAGCTCTCAGAACTTAAATTATAAACCTATTCTTTCATCTCATTTGAAACTCACCTATCAAAGGATGTTTTACACTGTACTACTCAGGATTTAAATAAAGTGATATGCTAGGAAGCAAGATCCCTGAAGCAGTGGAGAAGTAAGTGACCTCCTTACCACATTTTAGATTGTGGGGAGGATGCGCAGCACAGCTCTGAGGCAGCCCCAGGGCAGATTTCCTTGGCTCCTGAGACAAAGGTTGTGGTGCCCAGGACTGCAGAGGTTGACAAGATCTGTCATCCTGTCTGGTCCATCTCCCCTTTTCCACCTGCGACTCCTATGTCAGTACACCACACCAGCAGGCAATGGGAGACCGATCCGGACAGGGGCAGCCAAGAGCTGGAGTACCTCAGCCTCAGGACACTTTGGACCTGATTTATGAGTTGGCTCTGCTTTGAGTGAGATATCAAACCAGATGACCTCCATGGGTCCCTTCCAACCCAAGTTGTTTATGACTTTGTGATTCAATGAAAAATCTACTTTTCACTGTGATGCATTTGTTCACGTAGCATCTATTTATAGTTAGCGAATATTCTCAACATTTAAAAGAAATTTCAGAGCATTTCTACCACTCAGTTCTTCAGTCTTGCATTAATGGCAAATGTTCCTCTTTTGACTTTGCCTCTGAAAACATTATTGTACTGATAAATGAAAAACATGTCTGAATAAAATGCTGTGTGCGTACACTTAACCAAGACCACAGTGCTCCTAAGTCACCTGTGTAATTTTAAAGCCCTTTTTTCTGTTATGTCATTAGCAGAATGTATGTGATCAATAAAGATACATTGAAGGGCTGCAATTTATGAATTAGATGTTCCAAACAATTACCTAGAGTGACAGCAAAGAGGTGATTTTCCCTATACCTATACGTGGTATGCCAAGTACCTCATAATGATTAGGTAGTGGTAACGAGTGTTTGACAAATAATCAAATAAATTAAAATCTTTGCAAATTAATAGTATATGAGTCGAATCCTGTCCAGAAACAAAAAGGATTGTTCAAATTTGTCCTTTGAACTGTTAATAACTGAGACAAAAAATTGCTTGAGCAGGGAAGTCGATCTATCAGTCAAATTGCAATACCTTCATGTTCAAAAAGCATTTTATTCCACAAATATTTCTATTAATTTGCTATAACAGATAGGGGAGTATCACAGGTAAGTCAGTGAGCCCTTGAGGTTGTTAAGTGAAGACCTGAGGCAAGGTTAGCTTTAGTACGGCAATTTTTTCAATTGGTAAGTTGGAAATAAACACTGCCTGCTCTCAACAGAAACACCAAGGAGAGCGGGATGCTAAGTTTTATTGTGTATCCCACTTTTTAGTCAGCTCGGTGTTACTTTTAAAAACTTGCAGAGCCTTCTGCAGGCTTTGTGTGAACAGAAAAGAGTCACATAGAGCTATTCTTCTGCTTGCTGAAAATTAGTATCAAGCACTTCTACAATACAGTCTAGACAGGAAATTGCCTTGTCCCTCAGCAGAAAATTGATTAGGTAATTCATTACATCAGTCATCTTAGACACTCCATCCTTGGAAAATTTGTTTTCTGTGGCTGCGATAAAGGTAAGATCTATAGGTCTTCTCTTCTAAGTAGGTGAGTCATCTTGGGCTGGACATTTCACACATGTTTTCTTAGGGCTGCAATTCTTCTCTGTGACCAAGCCAATTGAAGAAGAACATTAAACTTGCCTGATGCTTATCTGTAGGGTGCTCAGGATACAGGGCGGAATGAGACTCCTATAAAGAACTTCGGGTACTTCTGTTCCTCTTCAGTTCGCAATCAACGGCTTTTGTTCCTGTCTGAAATGTTTGCACTCCCCCAAGAGAATGCTCTCAGTACAACCTGAATCTCCCCGAGGTATATTTTCTTTTCATTGCCATCTATTGATTCTCATTTAAGAGTGTAGATCATGGGCTATACGTTAACTCTGTAGATCGGCTCAGTAAACTTCTTGCTTCTCTTCTCCTTGCTTGCACTCTTCTCCTGACACCTTACTCTCGGCGTGTTAATTGCAATTATCTTTTAGCGTTTGCAGCCAACATGTGACATAGGTGGACCTAAAAAATGCCCCTTATGGATTCCAGACAACAGATTAAAGAGGAAGTCAGATGGTAATGTGATGCAGCAATTTATGACAAATTAGGACCAGGAGGAAGTATTAGGGCAGTAATGCAGGAGCAGACCAATAAATGAACTGAAGGTGAGTATATAATATGGAAAAAAAAAAGAAGACGACAATTAATAAATGAGTCTTTAAAAAAGCAGCGAAGAAAGGCAGTCAAAGAGCAGCTTAAGCAAAAAGATTTCTTAGTATAATTTATTAGGTTTCTTAGAACCCTTTCACAGAAGGGTTTTTTCCTCTCCACACCCCGATATTTCATAAGCCTGATTTGGACAGAAAGCGACTCTTGCAAATGCTAAAAAAGGTAAAAAAATGCCCTTCATAAAACTGCAGCCGCATCCAGGCAAGCAAAAGAAAACGTGAAAAGTGGCAAATTAAGCAAATCGACCCAAATCCCAGGCCAACAATAAACGTTTTAGGGATTGTTGGCTGAAGCCATAAAAACTACCAGCAGATTCTTCCCTCGCAGCATCCCTCGGAGGCGTTAAGGCCAATTGGCATATGAATGGAGAGGAAGTTGGAGCAGAAGAAACAAAAGGATTCTTGTATCTTTCCTCAGCCTGGAACATCTCAGAGATTCACACTCCAGAAGTCGTCTTTACAAAGACCTATCAGAAGATCTGCTTCAAACTGAAATGTCTGTGGAGGAGGTTATGGAACAAATTTACAAAATGAACAGTAGCAAACTGCCAGGACCATATGGTATTTACCCAGGAGATCTAAAGGAAATTGAGGATGAGATTAGCTGAGCTGCCATCTTCCTGAAAACTGCCTCTGCACTATGTGGATGGAAAGTGGCCACTGTGGCAATAACTTTTTACAAGTATCTCGATTAGGGATTCTGGGATTACAGACCAATGATTTTGACTTCTGGGAAGCAACACACAATGTGGAAAAAATAACTTTAATTTACATGCTGGGTGATGAACTCTGTATTAGCTGTTACCACTCGGGGAGAAAAAAAAGGTCTTTAAAATGTGACACAGAATCCTATAACAGTCAGTTTTGCATTCGGTAAGTCACAGAGGCAACTACACCATGAATCATAATTTTTAGTTGTTACAGTTGCTCTTCAGCATATGAGGCCCTTAGTGAAATGCATGCCAAAAGTGTATTTAAAAATTAATTAATAATTGTTCTGATAAATGTATTCCCTCTGTTTCCAGACTGCTTGCATTGATGTGTCCTTGGGCCACCAGAGCCAGAACAATGCTGCCAGTGAGAGAACAGGAAATTACTACTGCAGGAACAGAGAACAAAACAGCAAACCAAGCTGTGTCCACCTGTAAATACTATGGGATGTTCCTGGTCTGCCCTTCTGTCTCTCACACACAGAAGGGACAGGGCAGAACTAGTAAAGTTTCAAGGGAGGAAAACAACAGTGATCAAAGAGATGAAATGGCTTCCATAAGAGGAACAACTAAACTGTTTAGGACTGTTCAGCCAGGGAAAGAGACAGCTTAATTTCATACAGCGATCATGGCCTGGAGAAGGTGAGCAGTCAATGACTTTTTCCTACGAAAGCTAGTGAGAGCTCAAATTATGTTTTTGAGGAGTAGGTTGAAAATGAAAAAAATTAGTTATACTGTGAAGCTCTTTCCCACAGGATATTTTGATATTAAAATTGTACAGCTGTTCAGAAAGCTAATTAACAGAGGAAAAATTCACCAGATACTGTAAGCACGAAGATGATACATCTCATTTGGGAATTTGCTGAACCACTAATCACTGGAGATTGAAAAAGTATTGTGGGGAAGTATTGGCATATTCTGTCTTGGTTTTACACTGTTACATGACTTCTGTTATTTGTCACTGTTGGAGAGGTGCTACATTTCTGGATGGACTTTTAATCTTATACAGTAAATTACTTATGGTCCCTCATTTGCATATAGGGATACTCCGTGCAAAGTTATAGGGGATATCAAAGTTAATTTCTGAAATCCCTTATACCCTGCTGTGTGGGCAGAATCTACCTTCTGTTTCTTTTAGGCATAAATGTGGTTAGATTTTAGGTATGAATGCAGATTACTTCATCAGATCTGGAGCAAAGGATAAAAAATAAACAACAAAAAAAGAAGTGTTGGTTTGAAATAATAAATTATTGGTTTGCATTAATTTCACACAACTTTGTGCCTCCGTGGAAGTATGTGAAATTCTGTGTAGTCATCTGGAAGAGAAGATAGAGCAAAAATAAAATATTCCTAAACGTCCATAAGGAAAATCTGTCCGGAGAAATCATTTGAGTGAGGGTGACATAAAAAACCCACCAAACAATGTAAAATGCTTTAAATATTTCCTGTATTTATTTTCAACATCCAGCAAAATTAGATCTCCTTTAGGGCTTAGTATCTGTAGACATTGCACACCTGTGAGTGAAAAGGGATTTATCAGTGCAACTCTGTTGCCAAATTAAGGCTGAAATTTTAAATTAGAAAGCGGTCCCCGTGTGGGTGGAGTGTGGCCGCTTTCCACAGAGTGCCTCATCAAGGTGATAGGAGTAAAAAGCTCCTTCACAGTTTGCACTTTGCTGATGAGTATTTCACTTCCCTCGCTTTTAAAGGATAGAAATAAATGTAAACTATTACCTTCTGCTTGTTGCTTGAGACCCTATGGAAATTAATTGCACTCTTTTTTTGGTTCCTAGAGTCACTGTTCAAAGAAACAAAAATGCTAGCATGAATGGAAGCTTCCCTAGCAGCACCCAGTTGCTGGAAATCAAATGACTGGAGCCTGACATTACTTTTTCTACTTGGACACAATCCATATCAAAAAAGTTGCATGGACCAGTAGGAAGGAACCTATATATGCAATTTAAACCCATGCCATTATAGGAAGAATGAGTGAAATATTTGGACAGGAAATAGAAAAAAAACAAGATTTCTTTCTCTAACCTTGGCTAATCACTTGCTTATCTGTTCCTTTCTTTTTCTTATTGGGAGCTTTATATTTATGCTAGCAGATGTATATTGCCAGTTATGTAACTCCCTCTGCACTTCAAAAATTCTTGGCAACTAGCAGATAAACAAATAGCACAATAATCAATATTGATCAGTCTGGACCTCACTGATTCAGAGATATTTTACTTAGGCATGGGCCACTGGCCAGTTACAACTTTGTCGTCCATTGTGACATCAAAATTGGAAAGCCTCAAATCTTTCATTGTGTTTTGGACACAACTGTTGGCAATAAACATTGCTGTGGTAAGGAGAGGAAAAATGTCATTTCTATTTGCTGGACATCATGTTTTCTGAGTCTCAAAGGTGGCAGGCAGGTAGCTTTTGCTTCTGGGACTGGGATGAGTCTTTCCAGATGGTTGAGATCTGGATTCGATCACTTTCTGAAGTCTCCTCAACTGTATTTATTTTTTCTCTCTAACCATGGCCTCCATTCAGCAGAGTTAAAAAACAGAATGCAGACAACAGCTACAATAGCTCCCTTTTGCTGGGGGAAAAAAACCCAAACCTCTGTGAAGCAAGGGGTGAAGCTAGGAAAAGAGAAACTCAGTTTGCATTTTTTAATGCCAACCGATGTCTGTGTAACCCAAGAGGGCTGAATTTCACAGTGCTGTTAGTTTGACTCATTTAATGAGAACTGATTTTACAAGTTGCTTTTAAAAGATGAAAAATACTATGAAAGGTGCACAGCTCTGGCAACAAGCTAATAGGGAACAGCCTGCTACATCCCAAAGTATATGAGCCCTCACTTGCCAATCTAACAGTCGTTCCCTGTTGGTACGATTGGATTATTTCATTGGATTATTTCCCAGATGGGCATTAATGTGTTTGTAGGGCACATTCAGTTAAAGGGTCAATGTTTATTAAAGCTGCAGATATTGCATTTGCTCCGAGCATGTAATTAAAACAGCAGATTGCTCTCTGTTTTGCCTCTCATACAGTAGGCTGTATCATAAAACAGCTCTGGATGATTTTGCCACCTGTTTTTGTCGAGAGCTTTAAAGTAGAATGTATTACAAGCTTCTTATATGAAATGAAACAGTATTTTTCCATAAAGCTAAGGTTTTCAAAGCTTATGATTTACACTGTGGGCAGGGAAATTCCATATTCTTGCAAAGAGCTCTGCCTCAGTTTAAGGATTTGTTGTACCTTTCTCCCTCCAGAGCTCCTTGCTCCTGCTATTTAATTTGAGTGGGTGGGTGATTCTTCAATGAAATAAACACGACCTAGGTCCATAATTTCTACATAGATTATACTGTACAGAACCATTCTTGCATAAAAAGCAAGATAATATTGCGATTCAATCATACTTTTTAATGTGACCAGTACTGTTAATTCTCATTGTATTACAACTGCCCATCTCCAGAATGTCAATGGTGTCTATTTTCAGGAAGATATAAAGTTAGTTTTTCCTACCTATCCTGTCTTAATCCAGTTCCATTCTGCACATTGGATTATATAGTCTAAGATTGTTTCAGTTCAATTCTGTATGAAATTATGGTTCTTATTTATAACATATTATGTATTAGAAATACACCATTGAGATCAAGCAATCTTTTATCAGTTTTAATAATTTTAAGCAGTAAAATACAGTAGGACCAGGCATCAAAGTGCTATGTTCATTATTCCACCATTTCTAACATCCAAAGTCCGTATTCAGTGGCTTTGTTTCCCCTTACTCTATCTTAAGAAGAAAGTCCTATAGTCACATCCCTAGGTTCAGCAAAGAAGAAATCTGCAGACCTGAAAAATGAAGGCAGAAAGACTTCTTGGCTTTCAAAGTAACCTTTTGACCATATGTCATTAAGAGGCTAGATCTCCTTTAAGAGCCTCTTCCAATTGTACTGGCTTAGTGCTGTTCCAGAAGCTTACCATGTCCAATCACCCTAAAAGAATCCTAATCAGGCCTTAGGATAAAATGCTTCATGGGCAGAAAACCTGGATAGTGAGCGAGTTGTTGCACTTGCTTCAGCTGTTGACTTTGTCAACTTCTGAAGTTAAAATAGATGAAGTGCCACTGAAAATCAAGGTCAGTCTTTTGCAGACAAGTTAGGCCTGCGAGTAAGTCTTAGATTGTAACCTTGACTCATATTAAAAGGTTTGGATCTTCAAGATGAGACTGGATGCACAACATTCAGGGATGATGCTTGTCATGAGATGTTTCATATAAGAAGCATCCTTCAGAGATGCTCATATTGCCTATAACATAGGAACATAGGACGTCAGGACTTCTGATCCTTAAGAGCTCTGAAAACTCTGAAATTTGTCTCTTCCTGTGCTGTTTGGTGCTGCTCCAGGGCTCTGAAAATAACTGTGCTCTACTAATGACTCAACTGATACATAGACACTGGTCTCCAACAGTCTGTATAGCTGTGCTATGGCAAAACTGATAATAAGACATCCAAGACATAAGAAGGCTTGTTGATTAACTGTTTTGACTTGATATTTAATACCTTGAACTTCTTACACGGTTCATGCACACAGACACTATGAAATATAAGCTACCAAACTCCAGTTGGGTTTACCAGCAATAACTCAAAACACATATTTTATTTGGTCATAACTTGTCTTGTTTTGAATGATTTCTGTTCCTAAAAGATGATGGTTAAGCCCAAAATAGCAAAGTGTGTGATTTATATGATTAGAGTAACAATGGGAGCTTTCTCTTCTGTGTTTTAATTTGTGTGAACCACTATGGTAACCAGCCTATGAGTCTAGCATAGCCTAGTCTAGCGTGAGTCTAGTCTACCTCATTGCAGACTATCATGTAAGAGCAGCACACTGAGCCAGCACGGTTGAACTAGGAGAGAAGAGTGCCCACTTCTATGTCCTTTCCTTTGGCTGCTGAGCCAGATTAAGAGGAGCCTGTGGAGGTTTTGGGAACTCGTTTTTTTCTTGAAAGCTGGTGAAAGCACACAGGGATGAGTTGCTTGTGATGTGCAAGAGAGAGAGGCGAGGTCTCAACAGCACAAGGTGAGAATGAGGGGATATTTGAGGTAATCAGACCCCTCATGGGGCCTCAAGGATGGAAAGGAGCCAGTTTTGCAGTCTATTAGGTCTCTGATTTGCAGGACTAAGGCCATGAGTGAAGGAAGGGGTCTGCCTAATAATAACATCCAAGGCAGAGAAGAAAATTGTTTGTAAATCTGTTTCTTATCTGCTTCACTAAGTTCCTGTGCTCCAATAACACAACTTTTGGAAATCAGGCCTCCAGGAGTTCTGGGAACATTCATAAGAAGTTTGACCCACCTTTGATTTGGGATGATTTAGGTTGACCCACATTTGAAAAGATTCCCATCACACCATTCTTAATAAAACTTTCTCCTGAAGTGTAATTAGCAAGTCTGTCTGAATGAGATTAGTGTTGTCTTATAAAACTGATAACTTAATGCTTGCTCTGTGTTCCCATCTGATGCCTCAGATGGCAAGACATTCCTCTCTGTAGCCATCACTCCTAGGATTAGTTACTAGCTGATTAATTTGAGGAAAGCCCTTCTTGTATCCTATGGATTGGGTGCTAGCCATGCTTCCTGTGAGCAGGTGTGGGAGCAGATATTTTGTGCTGATGGAGGGTTATGCCTTTGCAACCGTGCAGCTTGTCATGAGCAGTAGCACCAGAGATGCAAGCCACAGATGGCAACAAGGGGATGCAGCTGTCTGCATGAGGCTTAGTATCACTGAAGCAGCTGCACTGGGAATTTGGTAGATGTAGCATGGCTTATGTGTGCTGAGTGCTCTCCTTTAATCCTTCTGCCTTCACCTTATCTATGCTCATTACAGTATTATTATAAATTATGCACATTGCTAAAGTGCTAACAATATGGCAACCTGTTGATGTACCCCTCCTATGTTCTGTGTTCTCTGGGTTCTTGGTCAAAGGTAGACTACACTCTGCATTCATCACTAATTATTACTTTTCTTCTCTTTTTTGTTTTGTGTTTGTTTTGCTTTCCATTCTGAGTAGGAACAATCTTATGGATGTCCAAAACCTTGTGCAGAAATGGTAAATAGCATTTTAAATGGTAGTTTATGATTTTTCAAAGGGAAAAGAAAGGAAGACACAGGGACTACAGGCTGGTCAGTCTCACCTCTGTGCCTGGAAAGATCGTGGAGCAGATCCTCCTGCAATATGGAGTGCTCAGTGCTTAGACACACGGAAAATAAGGAGGTGGTTGGTGACAGCCAACATGACTTCACTAAGGGCAACCCATGCCTGATTGATCTGGTGGCATTCTACTATGGGGATACAGCATTGGTGGATAATGGAAGAGCAACTGGCATCTACCTGGAAAAAAGAAATCTCCTGGAGACCTTATTGCAGCCTTTCAGTACCTGAAAGGCCCTACAGGACAGCTGGAGAGGGACTGTTTACAAGGGCATGGAGTGATGGGACAAGGTGCAATGGGTTTAAACTGAAGGTGGGTAGACTGAGATTAGATATTAGGAAGAAATTCTTCCCTGTGAGGGTGGTGAGGGATGGTGAGGGATGGTGAGGGATGGTGAGGGATGGTGAGGGATGGTGAGGCTAGAGTGGCTGCCCCGAGAAGCTGTGGCTGCCCCCTCCCTAGCAGTGTCTGAGGCCAGGTTGGATGGGGCTTTGGGCAACCTGGTCTGGTGGAAGGTGTCCCTGTCCATGACAGGGGCTGGAACTAAATGGGCTGTATGGTCTCTTCCAAGCCAAACCAGCCTGTGATTCTGTTATTCTGTGACATAAGAACATGACGTAAGGCTTAATTATTGAATCCGGTCCTTTTGAATCTATCACTGAAGCTAAAAGACAAGGGTAACAGTAACCACGATGGGACACTTAAATTCCAGTTATTATTTAAATTATGTTCAATTTGTCACAGTGTGAAATTGAAGTTATACCTGTCAATTTAATTTCCACCTCACTCTTACTGTTTCTTTTTTATTCCTCTGCTTTATTTCTTCCAATCATTTCCAAATTTGTTCCTCAAGATCCTTATCCTATCCTCTTTCCCACTGCATTTATTAATTTGGTTAGCTATTAATAAATCCTTTATGTCTTATAATTCTCTTTATCATCATTAGTGCTTCAGGACAGAAAGTGTACAGTAAAACTTCTCTTGATGTTCAAGCAAGTGTTTTTCTCTGAAGTATCCATGCAGAATTTGAATTATTGCTCATGTTACATCCAAAGGCAGCTTGATCTCCTGCTGGTGTATTACATACTCTCTGGAGGAAACTGGGTCTTGCTCCCCCACATTCCTGATTTGGGAGGAACTGACAGGCTAATTAGGTCCCTATTACCATAAGAAGGAGCTCATGGGGATACTTGAATGTGCATCCTGGTAGAAAATGCCATTTTGTACCTTGTGTTGCCTGAGGCTTAGGGCAGTGCCATCTCAGTGTTATCTTTTCCCATATCCTGCCTGACCAGAGTTTGCTAGCAGGATGGATCTAAACCATTTCCAGACAAGGAATTCTGCAGGAATATTAGCTTTGGTTCTGGACCAAGGTGCAGAAGACTGAGGATATCTCTGAATCAGTGTTGTAGGAGAGGTCAGAAAGAGGTATAGATAGGAACGCAGAGAGAAATAGAATTTGCCAATTATTTATTTAGCATTTTCTCATATTCCTTTGTGAAAAAGAAAAAAAACCCCACCACATTAGAAACATGGTACAAAGAACTAGATTAAACATTTGGACACATTCCTGTGTGACTCAATCTAGGTGATCCTGTTCAGGCAGGGGGGTTGGACTAGATGATCTTTCGAGGTCCCTTCCAACCCCGAACATTCTGTGATTCTGTGAAACATGAAGACAGTAAAGGAATTGGGTTTGCCAGCCTGGAGAAGAGAGGGTTCTTATAGCAGCCTTCCAGTATCTAAATGGGGGCTATAGGAAAGATGAAGAGGAACTCTTTATCAGGGAGTGTAGTGATAGAACAAAGGGTAATGCCTTAAGATGAGGGAGGGTGGATTTAAATTTGATATTAGGAAGAAATCCTTCCCTGAGAGGGTGGTGAGGCCCTGGCACAGGCTGCCCAGAGAAGCTGTGGCTGCCCCCTCCCTGTCAGCGTCCAAGGCCAGGTTGGATGGGGCACCCTGGTCTAGAGGAGGGTGTCCCTGCTCATGGCAGGAGGGTTGGAGCTAGATGGGCTTTGAGGTCAAAATCATAAGAGGTTGGATATCATAAAGGAAATGAAAACCATTCTCACAACTTGAATAAATTAGAGAAGCTTGAATCGTTGCTTGTGAAAAATTGTGGAAAATGTTTACAGGTGATATTATTCTTACATCAGATTATTTCCTTCTTCTTCCCTGCTGAGTTTTTTTCCATTCTGTGATCTTTCTTTTCCTTTTTAACTTGCTCTTAACTTCTCACTTTTTGCTAGTTCCCAGTTTTTCTCTTCCAGTCCCTTGCCACACTTTTTCTCCTGCTTCCCCTTTTGCCTTTTATGTTACATTTGCTCTATTTTTAATTTCTCTCACATGTGCTTTTTTTTCTTGGTTTTGTATCACTTGCTGCTTCCCTCTCTGTGTAGTTATTTAGCTATTTCATTTCCCCGAATCTCTATTTATTTCTGTCATAAAAACAAAAAAAAAACTACATGGGAAAGGCAGCTTTTAGTTAAATATTTATGGTGCATAATGGGCTGCCCACTGTGTTATACACAAGTGTTATACACCTTCATATAGGCCTAGAAGTTTGAGGGTAACCCTGTAAAACAAGTAATGATACCATAGAAGAATTAAAACCAGTTAATTTCAAAGGGGCAACAGCTTGGCAAATACTAAGTGGACAAAAGTACTTAATTGGTTTTCAAACTCCGTGAATTCATTGCCAGCTACTACAGAAAACTAAATTGTCCAATATTTTATTTCTTATACAAGCTCTTGGTACAACTAAATCTCAGCATAATATGAAAATATTTTTGAGATACATTTCCTCTTCTATTCAATTATGGAAGATAAATATTTTCTAGGACCAATATGTCATCCAAGTAATTAATAATAATACAGAAAAATTGGATAAAGAATTTATAGAAATCAGTTATTATTTTGAAAATATAACAGGTCTGTAAAATAATACTGAAAATTGAATCTTGATTTAAGGAAGAACTCACAGGATACTTTACATTTCCATTTTTGTACAACCACACTTTGCAGTTAATACCATGTAAATTTTGTACATGTAGTTCAGAATTCACCTCACAAAATAAAAAATGAAGCGAATAATAAAAGACAAAGAGTTAATGAAATAGTGCAAGCCTCAAGAAGTTCTTTCAATAGCTCTTCCAACAACTCTCTAACATTTTAATAGCATCTACAGGGAAAACCTTTATCTTACTGCTGATAAAAGAGAAAAGAAGTGATAATGTAGAAAAAAGCCTCCAGTTAAGAAGTAAAGTCATGGACAAGCTTTGGTGAAAAAGTAAATCAGTGATTATACTCCCACAGAGTTGGTGAGAGTGAGGTTTTTCACCCCAACTTTAGATTTTAGTTTTTGAAAGCCTTAATAAAAGTTCCATCAAGTTCCTCAGTTTACCTGTAAGAGATATTTTAGTTGATCCTATATTTTAATTTTAGAGTAATCTGATTGACTTCAATCTGAGTAACTAGTTAGAACTAAGAACTTAGGGTTTGGTGTTGGCAATGTGATCACAATAAAATGGGCAAAGCGTTTTGATCAATGCCTGTAACATTCGAAATGAGTTTCTTTACTCGTACTTTTGCTGGCACAACAAATGAAGCAAAACTGGTTGAAAATGCTTTATTTCAGCATATAATTTGTTCCTTATAATTTTCTTCATATTCACTTCTGATGGTTGTTTGCTTTCAGAATTAATTTTGATAAAGCACCATCATATTACAAAGAATAAACCTGAAGTGGCCGAAATAATATATTAATATTTAGTCAGTCTTTTACTTTTCTAGCTTCAGTGATTCTAATGATTGGTAGAATAAATTTAGTGACAAAAATGTCCTATAGTCATTATACAGATAAATACTGTGCCTCCTGGTTCCTAATTCATAGTAATTCCACCTTTCTACATTCTCTGAACACATTCTATAAATGGTATTTTAATGCCTACTATAGACGGTTGTAAATATTTTACATACATAATTAATATAGTTTTGCTATTGGAAAGTATTCAGAAATAGCACTATATCTAGAAATATGCAATTGTGTGTTTTAGGAAATGAAATCCAGTGATTCAGCCTTATAGCATAAATATCTATTTTTGTCTTTATCGTGTGCTCAGCACCACATTCAGACTTGAACTGTAGGGTGTGTAAGTGTATCTCTGGCTTTCTGAGTTGGAAGGTTCATTTAATCTTGACCCTAGCAGAAAGTTTCTCAGGAAGATGTCTGTCCACAGCTTTAAAGGGAAGCTCATAGAGCTTTTATGTCCCACAACAATGACACACTTTAAAATTGCTGAGTGCTGGCCACAAAAAAGGGAATCTTGAACTATGTTTTCTCTCTTATTCTAGTGGCCTCTGCTAAATGACATCTCAAGGCCTTGCATTTGGATTACACTCCTTCTATTTTTGTGCATTTACTTGTGTATTTGCTTGGAAATCATAGTCCGTGCTGTTCCCTGATGTTAACTGGGATGATGCAAATATTTCAATAATGACATGTCTTACAAAACATGAATCATCTGCCCTTGTAAGAACATGCTGGTGGAAGTGAGAGCACATCATTATGGGGAAATTACTACCTTTGGCTTGAAAGGAATAGGCATTGGCTTCTTGAAAACGCTGAGAAAGGAAGGTACAACTAAAGTCAGTTTTCAATCACACTGAGGAGCTTGGGAATTCCTAAAACTGCGATACAAACTTATCCCATTTCCAAGCTTTCCTCAATAAGTGCCTTACAACAATTTCTGAAGTTAGAGACAAAACACATTAAGTAGGAGATGGGAAAAAATCCAAACGATCCTGAACTATTTGTGGAGAGGTTTTAAAGTAAAGTAGCTGAAAGAATTTTTACAAAACTCTTTGGGAAACCTCTCTCTGTCATCAGAAATTTATATAGGATAAAGAGAACAAATATTATTCCTGCATGTTTGTTTACCTGTGAAACTTCTCCACACAGAAAGTAATGACACCCTTTCATTGACATCATCCATGTAATAATATCCTTCTGACTGTGTCATAGGGGTAATAACAAGCTTTCAAGTACTTCAATAAGTAATGTATTTTTCACATTCTACATAACAATAAGAAGACTCCTTAAAAATACATGCCTCCCACTTGTTCCAGCATAAATCTCAATATCAATAAACTAAACTGTTGTGGATTTGAGTGCAGAACTTGACCCATTGTACCAAAGAAGTAATACAGGTTCTAAGAGACTAGTTATTTCCTCAGATTTCTTAATAATTTTGTAATTACACAATTAATTTATTTTAATAAACTTTTCATCACTATTCAACACATGGCAAGCATACATTAGGAGACAAAGAAAGGAACAGAGTTACATGCAAGGCTCATCGGAACTCTTTTAAGTTTAATTGCATGTTGTTAATTATTCAGCAAATTAGCCTTGAGAGGTCACTGTTGCTCACGCAGGACAGAAGCCTTAATGCTAAGATACTACATAGTTTAGTTAAGCAGTTACTACTTAGGCTTTTTACTCTATAATCCGTTCCTACGTTGACATGCAAAGAATTTTTCATATGACACAGGAGAAGGTTGCTGTGAAATTCTTCATAATGAAAATGTAAACTTTCTTCTTTCAAATCATTACTTTAATTACCTAATATAACACAGATTTAGTACAATGATATGATATGTATTCATTAGGGTATTCTGATTAGATTGCTTCTTACCATAATGTTTTATCACTAGTGTAAATACATTGCAATGTAGATCTTTTTATTAAGCCAATATCTTTTAAAGCTGACAATCTAGCAAGTCGTACAGGAAGCTAACTGTGTGCCTGTTTATTGAATTTGATTTACTTTGCTGAGCTTTTAATATCATCGGATAAAATAAAAAGATCAAAGAAATTTCCTGCCAAAGGGGGAAAGCGAACTCCTTTTTCATGCTACCAGTGAGACCCCTTGTAACCCAACCAATAGACTGCATTGCAGAGGCATGAATCTCAGGAATTAGACTTGCAGAAAAGCTGCAGTCATCCTCTATAGCTTCTTTCAGAACAAATTCCCTTTTCCATGACTGTGAGCTGTTAGAATGCCCATTTTGCTCTGACTGTATTCCCATTTGAACTCATGATAAAAGCAAGCTTTCAAAGCCGTTGTAAACCGAGTTTCCTTTTTGCCCACTCATTTAAAAAACAAGTAGTAGAACTTGTCTTACATCAAAACCAGAAGTCACTGATTTGTTCTGTTCACGGGTTGAATTACACTCTACCAATAATGTGAAATCACATTTCATCCATTTGCAATGATAGCTCTCTCCAACTCTATCATATTCTGTAAGCTAGATTTGATAGCTTTGAGACTGAATGGTATCTAACACCTTGAGAAATTCTGGTTAGATTGGTGGAATCAATAGTAGTAACCATTTTAGGGTCTGCCTGGCATGTATGAACAAACCCATATCAGATTAGCTGACAGTTATTTTCGTGATAAAACCTCTCCAACACTTTCTTTCCCCTCAACATTTTAAATATGGATAATTTTGTACTTTTTGTCTACAAAGGTTATATTCTAATTTCTTTAGAGCCACATACTTTTAGAATTAAAGCACTGATTTTGCAAATGCTTAAGCATATTCTTAATTTTAACTAGTGACAAAATCTCTTATGTACTGACTGACAGGGTAAAAGCATTTATAAGATTGGGGCCTTATTTGTCTTTCAGAAAATCTTTTTACACTCACCCAAATACTTCAAGCAGCCCTTTTATCGAGCAAACTATGCCTGCAAGGCTACAAAGGAAACCCAAAATAAAAACAGAGATGTCTGCACATTTCTCTATGAAGGGTAGTTTTTTCCATTTAAGCTTTAAATGGAAGAGAGAAGGAAGAAGAAAAGTCATAGCAGCACCTGTTACACTGCCTGTTAAACCCATCAGCAGGGCAAAATGTGGTATGAACATGGCCATCAGCAGAGTTAACAGGAGAAATGAGCCTCTTACACCCAGAGAAAATAGTGGAGATCTGTAATTGGAATAGCTGCCTCTAGAAATACAAGCATACACAATTTCTGTGGCTGCAAAAAAGGGCAAAGGGTAAGAAAGAAGGGCCTTGGTTAAGAGACACAAATTCACTAGGGTTTGAAGAAATGATGGCAGGTTGTCAGTAATAACTTCCTTTGTCTCTTCACCCCAGGTCAAGAATGCAGTCAGTGCAAAGGTTGTTTTCAAGACACAGGCAAAAAAGTGAGTCCAATTCAGCATGCATCTAAATTCCCCTGGGTTTTTCATGTTACCTTCAAGTGTGGGAAGGAATATTTGTGAAGTGTAACTGAAAATGATCACTCCTACAGAAACCAAGAAGTCCTCAAACTCAATGGAGAGTCTGAATTTTGCCCAGGACCACTGATGTATTTGTGTGAGACAGTAAGTCATCGCTACAAGGATGATAATGAAATGGACCAAGGAGCAAAGCTGGCTGAGTTTGGAAACAATTTTGAGAGTTTTGATAAATACACAAGGCAGCAGCGTAACAAATGCAATTACAGACCAAGTTTTCTCAGTCACTGGTACATATGGAAGACTATGTGACAGCAAGTTCCCGCTAACAACCAGGTACAAAATACATGTCATGACCAGTTCCATCACTTGGGTCACATTGACAACTACACCACCTAGTTTGGGAGATAGCTTTTTGCAGCAGGCATTCGCAATATCTTCATATGTGTCTCTGACTCTTATGAGCTGCCCATCTTCATTTTCTTCATACAGGCAAGCGATTAGAATTTTGCCTGTGTAACAGCATAACGCTGCAGACAACATAATAAGAAACAGGCCACTGTACCCACTGTGGAGAAGAGCATACGGCAATCCTAGGACAAATATTCCCTGGAATGGAAAAAGAGAAAGAAAAGGTAACACAAAATCCTTGAGGCAAAACATTTAGTAGAAGCCACACTCCCCAACCTGCCTTGTATCAGACAGAACATTGGTGAAACAACTGCTCCATTTAGCTAAGTCACAAGAAATGTGTTTGTTTACAATAAATGAAATTATCAGCAAAAATATCTTCTCCTATTAACACACATGTAACGATAAGCTAGGAATAAGAGAACATGACTGAATGATAGAGTCAGGTTCCTAGTTAATTTTTAATGCTGATGTGAGTAGAAATGTATTTTAGAAGGTTCATAGGCAGTTATTCAGTCAACATGAGTATTAATGAAAATGGTTCACTATCAGTAAAATTATGCAGCTGTAGCATCATCTGTACATTCAAATTCAAAATAGCACTGTAGATAGATCCAGTAGTGACGGTTCTCTCCCATCTAAAAATTGTTAGCAGATTTCAGGAAAGAAAATGGCATTAGAGTGACATCACTCTTTGCTTGTGTTTCCTCTGCAGCTTCTCTATGCTTCATGCAGCCTTTGCTCTTGTTAAGTCTACTGCTTAAGTGATTCTTCCCACAGCTGAGATTCTAAACTGCACAAACATATATAGATTCAGAGATGTTTAAAAATACATGTAAAACATATAGATACACTTTTCTCTAAACAGTTTCTGAAAAGAACAGGATTATATATGGGGAAAAAAAGTGGCGTTTTAGTTTCACAGAATGCTGTGTATTTCTTTGTCTTTTTCCTTCTTTCTTCTCCATATTTCAGGACAAACAACACTTTTATGTAGCTTAATTTCCATCAGCACAAAACCCTTGAACAATACCTATTTATAAAAAGATCCAATTTAGGAAAGATGCTTCTGTGACATTTATCTTTCTATGCTACAAAGCTGAAATTATCAATGCACATTACTCAGACTGGTCAGACGTCTTTGTTCTTGATGGCTGAAGAACGGTAAGGAGGAAACAAAATACAGTTAACTAGTTCTGCAGAATTTTCTACTTCATTATTTCTTACAGCACTGAGGACATGATGAAATATGAGCATTTGTGCTCATGTTTGGTATTACAACCTGACAGAAGGACTTGATTTATATTGAACTCATCTAAATTCCATTTCTGACCAAACCTGAGCAAACCCATCTGCTCTGCAAAGTCCATGGATCCCCAACAGAAACAGGCTTCCTTGCAGAAGGGGGGACCCACTCTTCTCTCACTTTCTGATCTGGTAGTGTGGCTGACTGCCTTCAGGAGGTGAAGCAGATGAGGTGAGTTTAATGGTCTTATTTTCAGACTTTTCCATCCACAGTCATGGACATGAGGCCACACGGAGAACAAGTGTTTCAGGCATGCTTCTGTCTTTGGTGTTTTCTATCAACTCCCTCAAGTTTTATACCCTACAGATGGTTTCTGTGAGGGCAATCTAGGAGCTCAGTTCTGCCAGAGCTCATCAAGAAGGTTGGTGTCTGGGTCAGCTTAGTAGGGTTTATACCTAGCACTCCACTTCTATGTGATACAAGTACTCCCAGGATTGATCCATAAGGAAGGCATAGAAGAGAGGCAATTTTTCAAACACTAAATAATCATCAAGATACTAAATTTATTATCCTTGTCTTCCAACCACAAAGCAGCAGTCCTTTTCAGACAGATTGTGGGATAAGCAACGTCCATAGAAGAAAGAAGTCCCTAAATCAGAGCAGTGTTTTTTTTCTCTAAGTCGGTGAGAAAAGGTGTCCATCGTGCGAATGAGCAACATTGCCTATGTCACCAAGTTTCACCTTAGACGCAGATATCTTCACCTTTCAGCTGAATTAGACGTGGAAATATCATATTAAATACATGCCCTAGTACATTTTGGTTTAAAAATTCTGTGCCTGTATAGACTAAAAGAGAAGCAACTCAGTTATTACTACTGATAAAATAATAAAAGTTATTAACTAATACCATTTATCGTTGTTTCAGTGACTTAGTTTGTAACAATAGTTTGCTGTAAGTCACAGGTGCTATTTCATTTAGGGGCTGGAACATTTGATTACACAGCTCTTGGTAATTCAGTCACCTAGTCCCATTCTAATACAAGTCTCATGACACAATTAGCTTGCAGAGTAATTAGCATTTCTTTTGTACACTATCTTCACAGAAGTGTTCAAAATTCTACCTTTTCTTCCATCTAACAGTCTAGTTTCTTAAGAAGGCTAGATTTCTGGCTGTATCCAGGCTGTAAGTAGCACGCATGTAACAGTAGCTGTTGGTATCATGCCATTTTTAATCGTGGCTTTGACTGGCAAGTTAGGTAGTTGCCTAAAGAACAAAATGTGTTTTCTTTCCTATGAAAACAATCCTTGGAGAACGTTCACATGACAGATTGAGTTTAAAAGCATCCCAAATAAACCAACTCTATGAAAAAAATCAGGAAGATAAAAGCCAGAGAGTCATCTTCCATATTTAACATAAGAACAATGATATTTTCTCAGTTCCTTGCTGTTTGTAGCTAGTTTATCTCATCTGTTCTGTACTCACAGCATTAGTATTTTGACCCTTAACCTGCATTTGGGAGTTCAAACAGTATCTGCTGACCCAAAGGGTCACTGTATAATTAAACCACAGGTAAGTGTCAGCACAGGCCTTGCCCACACAATGGCTTTTCCCCTGCTGAATTTATTCTATTAATGTTTAGATGACAAGCTTCAACCTAAACCAAAGCATAAGTTTTTCAGAGACTTTATCATATTAGACAACCATTTACAGTCCTCCCCACAGGTGTCTGCTTTTACATGCTTAATTGTTAGTTTAATCGGAGCGTAATATAATTCTAACCTCTAACATCTCCTTGCTGTTGTTTATATTAATTCATTTTCTTTGGTACATAACACAGACCACAGGATGATAGAGGTGAGAGGGGTTTGTAGCTGTTTTTTTTCTTCATCTTCTGAATTTAGACCTTATTAAACAAAACCATTTTTTCATTCTGTATCTTCTTTCATAACATTATGTATCAGTGATTGCCAATTTCAAATCACATGCAGTGAGTTTGAAATTTCTAAATTGAACTTTTCTACAGAAACTGTAAGCTTTTCTTTCAGCTGATGTCTTTGATGTCTTTTTCCCTGAGTTTGTAAACAATAGCTGGTGAGATTTATGTAAGGAACTTACAGTTTCTATGTTCTCCAGCTTTCAGTTACTAATAGAAAGCAAACATTGTGGACATAACTGGTTTTGCAGCTTTCTGGTTACAGATCAGGGATAGTAGAGAGAAATAGGAGAACTTGGAACATGCTGATAGAGTAAGCATGCATGTGCTGAAATGACAGTGCTTTTGTGCATTGACAGAAATGGTTTTCCAG
>VXBZ01000010.1:604892-636504 GCA_013399135.1 Heliornis fulica
AAAAAAAAAAAAAAAAGTTTAATGTATCAGGATGTCGTCAAACTTCTACAAAATATCCATAAATGTTAGTGTTGGCCACGAGAGCTCAAAGAACCTTTGTCAGACTTCAAAACTCATTTTGAATTTGAGTTTCTGTCCTTACCTTTCTGAAAGCAAAAGTTTCTGTTAGGACCATTTCCTGGGCATCACCAAATTTATATAGTTTAGTTGCAAGAAAAAGGTATCTTTAATAAGCACTTATTTTGCTGTCAATGTAATATAACTGTATAGGCATTGAGCTGTGTTCTTTGGTGTCAAGCTGCTCAGCAATGTTAAAGTATTTCTTAAAGTGACTTATCTGTGGAAAATTCCTCCTCCATAAAGAAATCATTTCATGGACATTCCTGAAGGTGGCTTTTGTGCCTCTCTCACGAGGACTGAGTGTATGGAGAATGTAGCAGATGAGGTGTGTCAACACTGATTCTTTGCTCACGGAACAGGGACATGGGTAATTCCTACACCATTGGTCAATGCACATTCAATCCATCTTGCCCGCAGCACTTGCTGTTATTGAGTCTTCTGATCTTGTGGTCTCATGTCCAAATTGTGGCACAGACAACCTTAGCTGTGAAGCATCAATTAAAAATGAGTGGCAAAAGGACCCTTTTCTTAAATTGCCTCATGGTTTTTGGTTTTAGTGTTCTATCTGTGAAGCATTCCTATCTGAGTGGTGTTATTTCCAACTGTTCTAGTGCAAAGTCAAATACATTAGCTCTAAATGGTCTGTTTTAAGGTGATCTGTTTGCAAAACAGCACAAGAAGAAAGCACTCATGCAGTTGGCTACAGCGGAGACAGAGCAGTCCTCTGTTGTGTTCACTGCCATCCCTCCACCCACCCTGTACAGGGAGGGACCCCAAGCTTGCCCAGCAGGCTGCATCTTCCTTTGTCTCCCAAGACATTTGCAAGACTTGAGTATTTCCAGCCTAGAGGATGGAAGTGGAGCATAGGTGTGACTGAGTGGAGGTCCTTGCCAAACATCTGCAGCAGACTTAGCCATAGGCAGATGGGCTGAGAAAGAAAGAAGGTCTGAAGGCTGAACTAGTGATCAGCCTTTGAAGAAATGGCAAGGACAGGAGCTGAAAGGGTGTAAGGAAAGGTCGTTCTCAGTCAGAAGCTATTTATTAGCCTTGTCGGAATACCCCCAAGTGGAAGCAACCGCGTATGACAGCTACCACCAGATTTTGCCAATACACCTGCAATACAAAACAAGCAGATCAGGATTTCCAAATTACACCTGCACGCTAAAACATTTCTGCATTTGGTTTGACTGCAATATTTGAACTACATGGTAGTGTTTCAAGCACAAGGCCAGGTGCTTGTTTAAAAATACTAGATATCAGGATTAGTGTAGAACACAAAAACTGGTCCTTCTGCTATCATGCCACATTTGACACTACTTCACCTGAGGGCAAGCACCTCCCCGAGGAACAAAACGTGTTTAGGGAAATACATTAATGAGCAGAGTCAAGGGTTGTGAGAAAACATCAAAATTCCTTGATGTTCAGTTTTACTTTTTAGTAGCAGGGAAAATGCTTCATTTCTTAGGCTGCTTTAACCTGAAATGTGATGCTTTGAAAAACAAAGCAGATTGAAAGGTAATTAAAAGATAAAGAAGACCAAATCATGGTCAGAGTGGAGACATGCCAAAAGACAATGAAATAAAATGGAGTAACAAACAATGTTAAAAAAATAAAAGAAATTTCCCATTAAGACTTAATTAGATAGAAAAATACATTTAGAAACTAAGAATTTAACTGAAAAATTATTCAATTAGTACAGTTTTTCTATAAGCAGAATACATGTTAATAGGCCAGACTGCTGAATTAGCTCTGCCTTTCTCACCATCTGTAGCCCCTCTGCTAGAACAGTTCTTTTAAGCCTATTTTCCCAGTTATGTGTTTGATTTCCTCCATGAACCTGGGTTAGGCATAAAAAACAGACAGGCAAGCCTCCTTCAGGGATCTTGGAAGAGTAAGGAGATAAGTTCAAGAATCATGCTTTTTAGTAAGCTTTCACAAAATATTTAATTATGTTCTTTAGAATTTTTTGTCATTTAAGATAACTAATTTTACCAAAACCAAAGCAAGTCTGTGTTGCTCTGGTTTGGGGTTTGTTGTTGTTATTGTTGTTGTTTTGGTTTTTTTTTTTCTTATGGGAAGATACAACTCTAATAGCACTAAATTAAAAAATACAAAAAAATCTCTTCATGTTGTGCCAGGATAACAGCTCTTTGATTGTTGATCTCCATGGCTTTTTTCTTTCCGCAGCCACCTCTGTGATTTATGTGATTTTTTATCTTCTTCCAGATCACTGTTGACTACATTGAATAATACCACACCAGATGCCAATTCTACTAGATAACCTCTTAACTGTACTAGATAATAATTTTAGTTGCTTTTTTGGATCTGTCACTTAGGCAGTTGTTAATCCATTTAAGATGTATTCAATTGTTGCACTAATTTTAAAATCAGAATGTTGGGTATTACAGTGTCAAAATTCCTTTTAAAAGTCTAAATGTATTATTTATCTTTCTCTGTCTATATTACAATCTCATAAAAGAATTATGTCAGGCGTGCTTAATAAGGACTGTAAGGACTCTTTCTCCAAAACTGTAATGATTGGCACTCACTACATTCCCAGCCTTTTATTCTGTATTAATTAAAACCTATAGTAACAATTACATTATTTTTCTCAGAATTATTGCCAAGTTTCACTAGTCAGGATTTAACTGGCTTTTAAAATATCAGAATGATATCCACACCTTTCTGAAAACTCCAAATAGTGATTGAATAAGAGTATTATGAGGCCAGATGTAGCCTCTTCCAAGTGCAAACTTGGGAAAAAGCATTCTGCTTACAAAATATTAATTAGCTACACTTTAACACCCATTTTAAATGGCAACTGTAGTTATGTAATAGTTAATTGTCTAAGTCCAAGATTTAAAATAATGAGCACCTCAATTTATAACTCATGCCTATCTTAAGATAGGTTGTTACAGCACTGAGATTAATCTTCTTTCAGAGATGCTCATTTCTCTTGCTGGGCAAGGTAATATTTACGCAGTGGAGTGCAGACACACAGCTTAGAAACTCTAAGATTTTACTTTTAAAATCTATGTAATTCACAGAACAGCAAGATGCCCATCCTGAAAAATTACAAAATGGCCCACTGTTCTGTGCTATGAGCACATCCTCCTCAATCTCTACAGAGGCTTCTTAGGAACAGTTGCTTTTTTTTTTTCTTCAGAGTTAAGAACAATTTTAGAACCTCTCTCTATTGCTAATGTAGGAAATCAGTGCAGCAAAATGCCATGACAGATCTCAGAGGAGAGGAAGGTGATCTTACATTAATAAAATCTTTAAGTTGATTTTGCCCACTCTCACAGCACTGGGGTGGGTGTGTGCCCTATTGGCTTTGACGGCATCACTTCCATGCACCACAGAAGACAAAAGGTTCCAGCAGTCAAGTTCCCACTCTGTCTCTGGGGTTCATCTTGACTGGTGAGGTTTCGGATTTACCTTCTGTGTTCTTTTGGAGTGGAGGCAGTTTTGGATCTTTTGCCCATTATTTTGTCTCCTCCTTCATAAATTCCTGTTTTCAAAAATTTTTGAATCAGGCCAAATTCCTGTTGTCATAGCACTGTTTCTTTCCTAAGTTTTATAGGTACTGTCCTCTATTTAATTCCTTTAACAGTTATCTACAGGTCAGTTTTTCCACCTCTCCATTTGAATGAAATCACATATGATGTGCAGTTAATGCATACCTTCCCTTTAAACTTTGTTCTGTTGTTTCTCTTGGTGCTTTTAGACAGTCACATATGGAGACACAGAACTTTCATTCCACTTAATTTATATATCACTGTTAGTGATATAAATTTACCACTAATTGCCACAATTAGTTGTATAAATTCTGCTTTGTCTTTTTTCTAATTCCTAAAAATTGTTTTCTTACTGTCCTAATCCCTGTGAGATTCCTAGTATATTTGGGTTCCTATATCTCTCTGCTACACTTCATAATTTATAATTTACAATGATTATTCTCACCCTCCCTTTCTCCCTTTTGCTATTTTATATATTTTTTAAAATTTTAATTGATACATTCACTTCACACTTGAAATAGGAGGGGTTTTAACAAATAGGTTTACTATTTTTTAATTATGAGCTATAGCTTCTGGACAACTCATAAATTCTTGTTAAACAACTTTCAGATTGCTTTCATGATTTTCTGTCTGTATTTATTCTTCCTAATCAATTATTTCTCATGATTTTTTCCAGGTTTGTAAAATTTACTCTTTTGAAGTACCAAGTGTGTATATATATATATAACTGTACCATGTTTTCCCATAATGAATGTAATTAGATCTACTGATCTGTTCATCTTTATTCAGCATAATAAGTTCAAAATAGAATTACCTTATGCTAGCTAGACTCAATACCTTTTGTGTTTGATAATTATCATCTATCATTTTTAGAAACTTTAATGATGTTTTACCTCAGACTGCATACAACCTCCATCAGAAGTCTGTAGAACTGAAGTCACGAAGAATGGTGCCATTTTTCTTAGCAGACAATAGCTCTAACACAGATAATCATATCTCTAATACACCACAGAGTGCTACTCTCACTTCTTTTACCTACTCTGTTTTTGTAAACATGTTTTACCTAATTATTTTTAAATTCCAGTCACATAAATCATCCCACCATGTACTTGCAGAGTCAGTGGTATCCTATTTCTTCTCAGCAGTAAGAAATTCCGGTTCCCTAGCTGGCTATCCAGACTCCTGGCACTGCTCTACAGACACCAGGAAAAGAATTCATCTGCTTTCCCACTCGCTTCACAGTTTGTTCACAGTTCAGATGAGTTTGAATTAAGAAATACTCCAAGCTTTGCTGTAGAAAACTTCTAATATTGTCCATGGCCTGTATGACCTTAGCAGCAATACATCTCCTTTAATGTCAGTAAAAAAATCTTCCTCTAACTTCAGGGATGGTTGAATTAGACCCCACAATCTTGTTTTTCCTGATTTTTCTTACTCTTTCTCTTGGCCAGTGCCAGCCTGGTTTAGCTGCAGGGAAGAAAGCGCTAAGGTGTTTATTCTGTGATTAATGGCTGCAATCACCTTATATACTGAGAGAGACTTTAGAAGTGTTGTTCTGTCAATCCTTCGGGTCTCATAAGCAGATGGGAAGGCTGATAGACTGTTCAGGAGATGTTGTGGTAAGATAAACAAGGAAGGAGGTTGCATGGTCTGCACCGGAAAACGTTTGTGTCTGTTTGACTAACAGAAGTCACTGATTTTGCTCTCCTTTTTGGGGGCCAGATTAGTTTTAAGAATCTCCTAAAGATTAGGGAAGAGAACAGAGGGAAGCAAATGTCTCAAGGAAAATGAAATTGCTGCTATTGAGCATGACAGTGGATCCCATTGGCTACTCGTTTAAATATTTGTTCTAAACCTGAAATAATATGCCTGATGCCTAATTCAGTGTGGTTTGATGGAGCATGTTAGTTTGCATGAATTCAGAGCTGTCTGCAAGAATGTACTGAATCACAGAAAATAAATCTCCCTTCCATAGAAAATCACCTTTTAAGAAAAAATACTGTTTTGTTTGGTCCCAAAGGAGAAAGCAGGCTTTGGTAAAAGAATGAGGGCTGTTATTATGTGTTATGTAGTGGAGAAGAAAAAGAGATTAAAAAAGTTAGGTGGTAAAAAGCTAAAACCAACGTGGTTTTGAAAGTAGCGGTGAGCAACATGGAATCACTGGCTGCTTGCTTACTTATTTCTCACATTATAGCTCATCGCAGATTCTCAGGATTTCCCCTGAAGGCAGGCAAGTACTCAAAGCATCCAGTACAGCAGCATGTGAGTGAGTTTCCGTGAAAATGTGGTCATAAGAGCTTGAGGGAAGGAGGTGAAGAGAGGACTTGGGAATCTAGAAGCAAAGCAAAGCAAAGCAAAGCAAAGCAAAGCAAAGCAAAGCAAAGCAAAGCAAAGCAAAGCAGTGGGAAGCCAAATAACTTTATTTGAGTGTGCACTGACATAAGAAAAGGAAGAGTTAAAGAGTGTAGAAAGTTCAGACTTGGGCTGGGTGACAGTATTTGGCTTGTTAGGAGTGTGTTGTGAATGCCACCTATATGGGACAAGCCAGTTCTTGTTATTTTTAACAAGTAAGGCTGAAGAGGAAATGGAAAAAACCCAAAAACCTGTACTACAAAGAACTTTGCACTGGAACAAGCCTTATGCACCTCTGAGAGGTGAAAAGGAAGACAGGTCACATCTTTTGGAAGCTGGGTTGTATTTTCTGAAAGCTGGTGTAGGATTTGTCATGACTGCATGCAGAATAAAAGGTGACTGAATCCTCCCCTGGCTAATATTATCCTACTCCTTCCTCAGCACAGACCCAACCACCAATTTCAGGTGGACTCTTACTCAAACTATAATGACTCCCAGAGCTTAGCATATAAAGGGGAAATTTGTATTACAGCACTGCCTGGAGAGAACACCAGTTAATAGTTTGGATGAAGGATGTAAATAGTGGTGTACTACTATATTTGGCCTCTAGGAATCTGATAGGGAGTATCATAGTATATTGCCTTGTAACGTGAGAAAAGATGCTGCCTTACAATTAGGGTGGGTATTGACATCAAATCTCTACTGCTTTGCCTCTCTCAACCTCAGTTAAACTTCAGTGGCTCCCCTGGAGGCTTCTACCTTTGGGCAAAAAGTCAGCAATTGATTTTATTGCTGGTCTTTTATCATTCACAGATACAGATGAAGTGGAGGTTGCAAATTAATTCCCATAATGGAGGTGTCTCTCTCCTATAATGACATAAAAGATCTTGTCATTCTTAAAACTCAAACAAGTAGAATAATTCCCTTAATTTCAAGTAGGTAAAACAAACATTCCCAAATGTGTATAATTAATAGTAAAGAGAAAAACTAAATATCAGAAAAGAAATGTGACTGAGTTTTCTGGCATGTCCTGAGTAACCAGAATAAAAGCAAAGTGATTTAAGGTCTCCTGTTAAAAAATAAATAATTAAATATAGTTATGCATTGTGAAACCAGGCATATGGCATATAATAAGCATGCCAAAGATGTCTTTTAAAGGTATCTAGATGTAAAAGATTTCAGGTATTACTACCTGAGGAGTTACTCCTCATTCAGTTTGCACAGACTGATACAGTGGGTTTTGACCTCTTCTGGCCCATAAACAAAAGCACTGGAGTTGTAAAATAAGTCATATTCCTTTTCTCTGTTTTTTTTTCTTTTATTTTCCTCTTTAGTTTTTTGTTTAAATAATTTCTTGGTCTGCAGCCACACTGGAAAGACTTGGAGACAGGACGCTGTCCGGAAACAGCAGCTGAGGATTTCTGCATGAACAAACTGAGGGTTCTTGACCTTTGACAAAGCTCTCAGGTTTATTCTTTACTTTTAGATAGAAACACTGTCTGTATGGATAAAGCTGCTTCTTTCATTACTAAAACAATGTTAGTTAAGTAATTGCTGTAAAAGTTTGTATATTTAAAAGAAGAATTTAATTTTTCTTGAACCTGAGTAATTTTGACAGTTCAGGGAAAAGTTATCAGCTCTATTGGATCTTTGTTCATACTTGAAGCTCCATGTTGAGAGCTGTAGTGATTTCATATTTGAGAAATTTATTTTAGGATTGCATTTAGTTTCCATTACTTTCTTCTAAATAGCTTTCCTTTCTAACATTCAAATTTTTTAGGCAACATCCCAATTTATTCATGAGGTGAAATTAATGGATTTTAGGTGAAAACTCAGTAACTATTACTGAAGTTACTAAAATTACTCCCTTTTTAACTTTCTTTGGTACCCAATGATATGATCACTTCTTAGGATCTATGAACTGGATTCATCTCACCCACCTTTTCCTGTCTAATCCAAACATTTAATGAATGAGTACACAGAGTATCAGAAAAGACCACCATGACCTACGTTCTTTGCTGCACACTTATTAAGAATGGGATTCCTAACTTTACTGTCTAAATTCAGGAAAAAGTAAAGATAAACTGATAGCTCAGGATGGAAGGAAATAAGGACCAGCAGAGGACTGTTCATTCCTACAGTGTGGAGAAATTCCTTTAGGATTTATGAATTTCCATCAGAGATGCCTCTTCCTCGATGATATCTATAGAATTAGATGAATTCTTTTATGAAACCATGAGACTGTGAATTGCCCAGGAAGAGCAAAGGAAGAGCATGAAGATGGACAACCTGGGAAGGTGACTGCATCAGGGGAGGCAGGGGCAGGATGAAAAAACTGCCATTAGGTAAACTGGAGAGCACTAGAGCAAAAGGTCGTGAACTGTATGAGGTAGCAACAAGTGGTAGGAGAATAGGACTGTGAGGAAAAATGACTGGTATGAGAAATATCTAACTATAGTCATAAGACAGGAATAAAGAGAAGGCTGGGGGGAAAGGATGAATTATGCAGGTGATTATCCTTTATGGTTAGGAAAGGAAACCTTCAGGGGTAGAATGGCAGACTATCACAATTTAGGAGGTAGGAAAGAATCTCTGAAATCCCATCCAGGCAGCAGAGGGAAGCCTACAGTTTTGTGCAGGTATTTTATTTTTAACTTGAGATGTCAACAATAAAAAGTACAAAAGGAAGAGCTCAGAGCAGCTGGCTTCCCAGTTAAAGTGGAAAAAGTCAGCAGGCAAGCAAAAGCAACAAGAGCAGGAGTGGAGAACTCATTTTAAACTCCAGATCCCAATTAAACTAAGAAGATTTTTAAGTCCCTTAAGGGAAGGTAGCTGGGGAGATGTCATTCGGAGTTGCAGAAATCATGCAGACAGTGAGACAAGAGAATGGCTTTAAAATGTAGTGAGATAGGATAGATGTCAGTGCCAAATTCTAAATATGATGCAAACCATAAAATGAGGGAATTAATAACCATTATAAAATAAAAAAAATCAGATAACTTCTTATGAATATAAATAACTTTCTTATAAAAGAGAAATAACATATATTGCATCATATAATTCTTATACACATATTTATGTTTCTCCAGACTTCAGAAGAACTATTTGTAACTTCTGAAATACCCAGATTTAGTTTGAAATAATCAAACTAAATTGGCTTTTAAAACTGAAAACAAGCCTCTTATTTTCAGGGAGGAACTGGCCTGAATGAAACATGTTTCTAGAGGGGAAAATTAAGCAATGAAAAAGCCTATCATGAAGGGAATTCCCATGTACAGTAAAGGCAAAAGCTGAAGCTACCATTGTTACTGATGCATAAAATAACCCAAAATTTTTTGCTCTAGGGACCCACAAAACATAACCTGCTGGTGTTGTTATTTGTGTCAATTCAAGAAATGGACTGAAATTGAAAGGGTTAGCAGAATATGTGTGCATGAGTTGAAGTGAATGTTTCCTCACTTTGACTCATATGTTTACATTTTTGAGAAGTAAATATTAAATTTGATTTTTTTTTTGTTAGCTATTTAGTGAACACAGTATTGTACATATGGCAAAACTAGTGCCACTGGCCAAGAATACAGAGAAACATTGCCTTCCAAGAAACATGTGTGTGTGGAGAAAAGGCAGAATAGATGCAAATAGAAGTAATTTTTTTTTATTTTTTGTTTAGTTTAGGGGCAATACATTTTATGCACCTTACTGTGCTAAAACTAGGTTACAATATATCATCTCAGTACTGTGTGTAATCAGTGTTTAGGGCTTTTTATTTTCTCAAATAGCTCCATTTGCTCATTCAGACAGAGCTTGTGCCATTTCAGTGAATCTCCTGCTGTCAGGAATTATACTCACTGAAGTAAACTGTAGATTAACCATCTATGGATTGTGTAGAAGAGGCTTTACCATTTGGAAAGTCTAATAGGGAAACATTACCATTTTGATTCTATCAGTACCTGATAATAATTCAGATGTTTTTACTTTCAGCATTGAATTCTCATACACACCGGCAGATCTTGAGCTTGTCAACATTTATTCCTTGATGAACCCCAAGGCCAACCCTTTCTTCTTATTATGAAAAGGTTTATAAAAATTGGAAAAGGAATGCTATTTGACAAAACATTTTACTTTCTGTTGCCTATTACTGTGTTCTTGCTGTCTCAGTAAGAATCCTGTCTTGCGAGGAGTTAATATCTAAAGATGGATTATTAAAGCAGTTTTGCTGAGGTTACACACCTCATAAGTTTAAGAACAGGGACAGAAAGAACATTTTTAAGAAACATATTTTCCATCAGTGGTAGGTGGTCAGTGACATGGGCTATAGAGAAGCACAAATGAACAAATGATCTCAACCACAGAAGGCTGGTAAATAATTATAATAGGTAACTTGGGCATTGTTTTGAAAAGTAACATAACATCATAACAATAAAGTAAGCTGCTATAAGAGTTATAGAAATTCAAAGTTGCCTAATAATACCATGTGACCTACCATGGATTAAAAAAGGAGAAATTATACCATCTGTTTTCTTTCAGCTTGTTAAAAATGCTCTCAGGGATTGATGAGGCTGAAAAGCATGGTAGATTAATTTTATTTTAGTCTAGCAAGAAAGTACATCATCTATTACCTTCACCTGAGGGAGCCAGAGATCCTTGTTCTGCAACAAGTCCTGGTGTGTTGGGGTCTCCTATGGAATACAGTGATCATTGCTTTCAAGTAGCTGACAGTTACTCTATCCTGTTTGGTAACATTTATTATTTCAAAGGGTATAATTTTCATAATTCAACTATTTTTCTTTGATATCATAGTTCTGTCATTGTCTTTCTTGACCATCTGGATTTTTAAGATGGAACGCCCATTTTAATGGCAGAATATTCTAAAGGTACTCTAACCACATTTATCTGATGATTTTTCTTGTGTTAAGTCCCTACAATGGGTCTCAATAGCAAAGAGAATCTGTTCCACATAGAAAAAAGGAGGAAATTGAATCACTTGTCAAGCTGATTTATCACAGGTCATATCTAAACAATTATTATTTTGTGAAGAGTTTCTGTAAGATAGAAAACTTGATCAGAATCCCATCGTGCAGAGCACTGTGCAAACAAAATACAAAAATACAGTCTCTTATCCAGAGGCTTTAGGGGTAAGATAATAGGAAACAATCAGAGGCAGATGGGGGAGTGAAGGAAACCATGAGTCAACACGGAACTGTGAGTCATGAGAGTAAAGGGTGCTTCAGTGTAGCTTATACCTCAATTTTTCAGCAAAGACATTTCTTAGAGAAGTGCAAATAAATATCTTGATATAAGTTAATTGGAACTCTTGTTTAGATATTTAACAAACTGGCAATGGTATTTGTAACTGAAGGGACAGAGATCAGAGTGAATAGATGCAGAAGTATAAATGGTAGATTGTTCAAGAAAAGATGAGTAGCTTACATTTGATCTGGTGGTTGGAAGGTACTTGCAAGAGCTGGTGAACATGTGGGCAAGCTTGGCAAGATCAGGGAAGATTGTTCTACTGTGCAAGAAGGAGGACCGGGGTAATTACAAACAGGTAGTCTCACTTCTGCCCCAGGAAAGGTGATGGAATGACCTATCCTTGGGTAGGATCATCAGGGCACATCAAGGATAAGAGGGTTGTTAGAAGTAGTCAGTATGGTTTTACCAAGAGGAAGTCATGTTTGACTGATCTAACAGCCTTTTATGAGGACATAACCAGGTGGATGGATGATGATAGGGCAGTGGATGTGGTTTTTCTGGATCTCAGTAAGGCATTTGACACTGTCTCCTACAGAATCCTGGTGGACAAACTGAGGAAGTGTGGCCTGGAGGGTAGAGTAGTGAGGTGGATTGAGAGCTGGTTGAAGGGAGGAAGCCAATGAGTTGTGATCAACGGGAGAGTCTGGCTGGAGGCCTGTAACTAGTAAGGCCAGTTCTGGGACCAGTACCGTTCAGTATATTCATTGATGACCTGGATGAGGGAATAGAGTGCACAGTCAGCAGGTTTGCTGATGACACAAAGCTGGGAGGGGTGGCTGACACACCAGAAGGTTGTGCTGCCATTCAACAGGATTTAACCAGGCTGGAGAACTGGGCTGAGAGAAATTTAATAAGATTTAACAAGGGCCCAATAAGGAAGCTGGGTCTCTTTAGCTTGAGGAGACTGAGGGGTGATCTCATTAATGTTTATAAATATGTCAAAGGTGAGGTGTCAGGACAATGGATCCAGGCTCTTAGTGATGGCCAGTGACAGGACAAGCTGGAACATAGGAAGATCCATGTGAATGTAAGGAAAAATTTTGACACTGAGGGTGACGGAGCACTGGAACAGGCTGCCCGGAGAGGTTGTGGAGTCTCCTTCTCTGGAGACATTCAAGACCAATCTGGACATGTTCCTGTGTGACCTAATCTACATGGTCCTTCTCAGGCAGGGGGGTTGGACTAGATGATCTTTCAAGGTCTGTTCCAACTCTTAACATTCTGATTCTGTGTGACCCAGATGGAGAATTATTAGTGCTGGGATAAGAGTTTCAGAATGATAAGATGTGAACTTGAACTAGACCAGGAAAACACACTCTGCCATTGCCACACACTCCCATGAGCAGTAAAGGATGTCGTGTCTACTGTCAGTGTCTTGAGTAGCCTGAGTCTGATGCAGGTGATGACCTCAGGCAGGAAGGCAGAAGGAAGATGAGAGATCACTACTGTTTGTTGTGTGCCTGGTTATGGACAGCAGTGTAAAGCAAAGGAAGCTGGTCGTGACCCTATGTATTAATTCACTGAACACTTTTACTTATGAAAAATTCTTGCAATGAAAAATACAAATAGAGTGGTGTAGCATGTGTGTACTTCTTGTTATCTACCTAGCAATGCAAAAGCTGGTTTTAGGCATTGACACCTCCAGAATGGGTCATCTTCTGGGTGGCTTGAAGGTTTCCTAATGATGAAATGAAAAAAAAAGTCTGGGAGGCAGAGGTACAATGTTCAGGCTTCTCAAGTGTTACTCAGATGTACCATTTATATATGTCACAGAAGAAATGCAAACTGACACACCCTTTTTATAAATATATATAAACGTGCATGTAAATCATACCTTTCTCACCCACAGTTTTCTATTAAGCTCTAGAAACACTGTTGACAATAGTTGGCCTTTGAACAATGGCAGGGTGTAAAGCTCTTGGGTGGAGATATATTTTTACTTTATCCATGTAACAGTACTTACGCAGACTGAGATATAAAATAGCATAAATAAACCCCCATTGATGTCTTCCTAAGTGTGTCTGTTAGCAAGCTGAATTTGGCAGCATGCCAAAGCTACCTGCAAATTCCAAATAACACAAAGGTTCATGCTATTACTGGCTAGAAAGTACTGTGGTATGGAGATGAGCTGAGCAGGTCTCTCACAGCTCCTCCACTGAGCCCTACACCAGGACCTGGGTTCCAGTTCCCTGGTCTCATTCCAGCAGACCTATGTGGAGCTCCTTCTCACTGAGGGGTTGGAGGAAGGAGTCAGGAAGGTCCCCAGTGTAAGGCCAGGTTTGCTCTTGACCAAAAAAACCCTTTGGGTTTGAGATTTATATTTTTTTAGCTGGTAAATGAGTTAGCAAGGTGGTTGAAAATCAATGTCCAAGTACTCATCTGTGTCTGCACTTTTCTTCTTGTCAGTCTTTCCTCACTTTGAGGAAAAAACTGTTGTTTTGTACCCAGATGCAGCAGTTAGGACAAGCATTAGCCAAAGGAATGTGCTTTACTCTTGTACCAGGTGCCTGTGCTCAGGTATTGGCAGTGGGGCTACAGACTGCCCAGGGTCAGATAAGGCAGGTTCCAGCTGGCACCAACACACCCACCATGGGCACAGCTGAATCCTGAAAACAAAATGACAATGCCTCAAGGAAGGCTTGGGTAAGGAAGGAAAGGCCAGAGAGAGAGGAGGATGTGGGCTGTAGAGGAATCTGGAGTGAAGGAGTAAAGTTGAGCATGGGAAAGGCAGGAGGAAGAGTATACCTTTAAAGTCTGTGTTGACAAGTGTTGAATAAATATTTTATTGAAATGTAAGGTTATAATTTGAGGTTCTGAACATAATTATTCATATTTCTTTAAGCACATCTGTGCTTCTGGCTATTGTTATCAAAAGGATGTAACATTAGACAGCAATGTCAGTAAAGTTCTTGTAAAATCAGTTAATGTTATAAAATAAAGGTATTAGTTAATAACAAATATTTAAAAATATATCTATCCTACACCCACTGTAAGGTTGTTTGTTAAATTCCATGTTTGGGTTAAGTATTATACCTCAGAATGCCTTCTTCTCATCTCACATGAGGTTAGCTTAAAACACTAACATCTTAAGTTACAGGCCATGGTATATCAGCTATAGCCATATAGCCTATTGAGGCCATTAGAGTAATTTATGAAAGAGACAAAGAGAGATATGTCCTGTAGCTTTCTTGCAACTCATCTATTAGGAAATACAATTTTGGGCCCACAGTGCAGGCAAGGGTAGTCTAATGACTGCTTCAACTTTCAAAGCTTTTTAATGTCATTTTAACACCTAGAAGGCTGCAAGAATTGCAATACTTTCAACTGTTACTTGTGTAACCCATGTACTTGTTTCTGGCATGCTTCAGGAGATAGTATGGTGCTTTCTGAACCAATTCTCCATATGTTGGGGACTGACTGTATGTCCAGGGAATAATTTGTAGAGCAGTTATGACATATCACAGCTACTACTTGCTGGCAAATCTGACACAGAGGGGCTATGCAAAACTGATTTGCCACTCCTAACATTTCTCTAATAGTTACAGTAGAACATGATGATGTAAATCCATTCAGCACTCCCTCCATCTGTTCATTGCCCAGATGATGTGACAAACATAAAATGCAAAACCTACAAAACAGCAACTTAAATCCCATGAGTACAGTACAAATCCTTCCTGGAATAAGGAATAATTTTAGATGAGCCACCTCTCCATGTGTAGGTGTTCTGGTTTCATAACATTTTTAGTGTGTGTAGCTGACCAGAGGAAATGTAGACTGATATAGTGCATTCTCTAATGAGATTTATGGGAATGGTAGTTAGTTGCACACGGAATCATTCCACTGTACAGTGCTTACATGTCAAATAAAGATTTTTCTGTGAAGTAGACATAATATCAAAGTTGCAGGATAACACTTTTTTTTTTAATAAAAATCTTCTGTGATAAAAAATAGGGACGGGAATAGTGAGAATATATATCCTGCATGCAGCCTTCTCTGTGCTCTATGAATATGTGCACAAAACAAAAGATATCTATTGTGGAGTCTGAGCTGAAATAAAAGGCTATATGAAGTGGTGGCATATGTCCAGAATTTTCCTTTCCCCTCAGGAGAATATCCAAAGAGAAAATCAAGGCACAAACATTAGTTACAGAGTCTTCTTCTCTAAATTATGTCTTTTATCAGTTGCATTGCATAATGCTAGCATTCTATCAAAGCAATAAACAGGTTGAGTTTAGATGGCTCTCATGAGGCTCTAAGCTTTTTTTGTGTCTCCAGTTGTGTCTGTAGAGGTTTGTTGAAAACATCTGAAAAATAAATTTGGCCAGTACTGCAGGTGCTTTTCAGCTAAACTCATATTAACTGGCATTTTTATGTGTACCATAGTAGTCCTACAGTTGTGGAATTTTACTTTGTGCTGTTATATATTTTTATTAGCTCAATTTGTAAATATGAATTACTTGCTGATCCTAGATTAGATATCAGCATTGTGCATCTCCCTTTAATTCTCAGTACCACTTCTTGATATGAGATGCAGCAGGTTTTTTTCCTCCTCAGACATCTATAATTTAGTTCAGAGTATGACTTTAGCATCAATGTATAATTCAAGAAAGTTGCTAGTCTGGGCACCAGAAAGGATTGACTCTTGTTCTCAGGCCTAGAAAATAAATACTTAAGATCAAGTACTGCAGTTAAGATCTAAGTGGCTGTTTTGTTAAATGCAACTGAATTATTTAAGATTGAGGATGAGGAGATTTCTATTGTGCTACATCTAATTACCTGATGGCAAAAACATGTAGCTTTCTAAGCAGACAAGCAGGTACATATTTATATTTAGAAAACGCTTAAATATGGTGTCAGTAAAGCCTAATGGGAGGGGTGTTTAGCAAAAAGATATTTGCCTGTATATCTTTAGGGGCATGTCTGCCAATTCTGTTTCTCAGCATCACTGTGTTTTCCACTGAAGTCTCTGGGAGTTGTTGATACTCAGTAAGCACTCTAAAGATTCAGTCTATATTAGGGAGATTAAGGCAGGTAACTCAGAGGAAATATCATAGAAAAATGAATATTAACTATGAGATATGCTCAAGTGAATATTTGAGTGTCATAAAAATGAGCCAAACTGGAACTCAATATGGAAATGTATCTGCATACTAATGTGCCTACACAGCACACCATGGAGCATTTACAGATATACACTTTCATTTTTAAAAATGGTGATTACTGCCATTGAGCTGTTTCTAAACTAATGTACAATATACAGAATATAAATATAATGAGTATATTCATGATAATTACTTCTAATTAATTTACCTTTGAAATTTTAAAAATTACTATACTACTAATTGCATTGTTACTCCTAGAAGCACTCACAATAGCCAAGCACCTTGTTGTGTAATTCTGATCACAGAACAAGAAAATTGTCTTTGCAGTAGGTACTTCCAATCTTTGTGCATCCTAATATCTGCAACAGACAGGAGGGAAAAGATGGCTACAGATGCATTGAATCAAATGGCCCATTCACTATGCTTTGATACATCGTGATTTACCAAACGTCCAAGGAAGAATTGTGCACGTATATTACACTGTATTTTAAAGACGGGACAAGAATCATAATGCTGAAAGCACTTTGGAGCTGCCTGGTAAAGTGCTTGACATTTTTGTACTGTTTGCGCTCCTGAGACCTAAGTGGAGATGCATTCACAATGGTGTAAATTACAGTTATGCTGAGATGAACGTTATTTCATATCTTGCCATTAGTTCACTTCTTCCATTTCTCTCCTTTCTTCGTTTTTCTCTATTCTTTCTTGTCTTGTACCACCACTCATGATACTACAGACTGAGAGCCTTTTTCTTTTAATTAGGCTTTCTCTATCTTGGCCAAACATTCTCCATACTGTTTGCAACAATCCTCCTACATGCGGCTGGCAAATAAATAGACTTTATTGTCCTTTGCTTCAGCTGTGATGCCATAGCATTAGAATTTAACTACCTCTTCCTTGGGACTGCTGCTTTGCTTATCTATCCAGCACTACTGTACAAATCCGTATAAAGGTTTTTTGCCTTTTACTGATATATACAAACAAATGTAACCTGCATCAGTCTTCCAGACAATGCTGTTCATTTTCCCTTTTGAATTAACTTAGCTTTATGGTCTCTGTCCTTACCTAGATCAACTGGATACAGGTTTTCATTTGCCTGCACAGCGTTGGAATGTGAAGCATGTTTCCCTGGAAACTTTAAATGCCTGAAGCAATCATTTACACGTACAATATTGTCACCAAAAGTGTAGTTCTTTTCAGTTGAAGTTAAAAACAAAATAAAACCTTTACCCATTTGTTTCAAAATCTTTGGATTTAAAACCCTGTAAGAAGACCCTTGTATTTAATTTCAGAGACCAAAGAATTAATCGTTCCTAAAATAAATCTGGATTATGAAATAATATAACTTTCAAACTAATTGTATTCAACTGAATAGCTGTTCAGAACACTTCAGAATTCTGCTGAAATGTTTACCTCTAATTGCCATGCAAAACATTTCTGCCCATTCCTGTGGGTAGGGCAAAACCAGCTGTCATTTTAACATGGATTGTCTGCACCAGTCAAGAATGTTTGGATTCTTTTAATCATTCTGTTCACAACTCTCGCTTTCTCTTCAAAGCTATTCATAGACATTTCTTCAAACTGTTATTTTTTTTACTGACAGATACCCCTTCAGTATTCTCCTCTCTCTTCCTCTCCTGCCTTTCCCCATCCTTTTGCCTGCTTTCTACCCTTCTTCCTAAACCAAATGCCAAGGTACTGGGAAACACACAGATGTGTGTATAGATTCAGGTATGCACACAGCTTCACAATGTGTCATTGGGACACTTCAGCTGTGCTGTCATATGAAACTGTAGTTTGGGAGATACAGGAAGAAAGCTTGGTACAGCTGTAGCCAGCTGCTTTTTTAACACTGATTTCTAAAATATTGACTAAATGAGATCCAGCAACAGTATCCAACACTCAGCATGCAGTCTTTTGATTAAGACCACAGTTACTGCTCTATTGGTCTATTTTTAGCTGGAATTTATAATATTAATAATTAAAAGTAATTGTACACATAAAGACATTCAGGAATTTTTAGGCACTTTGATATATTTACTGAGGCATTATTACTGTTGTTTTTCAGAAAGGAAAACAATGGGTGAGAGAGAGCATGACTTGCCAAAAGGTCGTGCAGCAAATACTGACAAAATTGTCTTCCAGAATGAAATCTCGGCTTCAGTGAAATCAAAGGCAAAACTCGCGGAGACAACAATGGGCTCTTGTCCCAGGCTCCTGTCCTGAGTAGATGCTGCTGAGGGAGACTGAAGATAAAAAGTGTTACTAGCATGAAGTTGGGGTATTTCAGGACTTGTGCTTGCATTCACAGCTAAACACCTTCTGGGTATGATATGCTACTGTGCCCTAGACATTACTTTATTGGCTCTCATGTGGTGGTCTTCATGTTTGAGAGTACAGCACGGTTAGAAATAAGTCCTTTGTTTTCCTTGTTTGCAAAACTGAGGGATGAACCGGCTACATAAACAAATGTTCATTGGTGTAATCACAGATTTGTTTGACACTGGAAAGATTGTTTTTCTATAAAGTGCCGTTAAAACTATTTAAGTTACAGTTGCTGGGAAAAATGCATCTGTGGATGCTGCTTTCTTCTTACCATGCCAAGGAGAAAGTTAGTGGTAATGATAGAATTATGTAAGGAAATGAATCATGAAAAGAGAAAAAAGAGAATCTGAAACATTAATGCTAAATTTAAGAATTCAGAAAGACACTTAATATCACACAGAATGCAGGGACCAAATGCTTTCATTCTCTTCAACCCAACTATTTTCTTTAACACTGACAAGTATTATTACGCTTCTTGTACTTCATGCTCCAATTTATATCTAGTCTAACTTACATGTCCGTAAATTTATGTCTGACGTCAGTCTGGCTCATATTATCCCCTTTTTATTAGATGTTTACCTTACATTTCTATCAAACTTCTCTGACACTGAATTCAAATATATTTATTAAAGATAATGCCAAAATACTTCCAGAACAGGTGCAATCACCACCTTTTCATTTTCAACTAGTTAAAAAAATTAAAAAGCTTTAGCTAACCTATATATCTTTTTACCCCTTTGGAGCACTAGATTTTTGGAGTGCTAATCTTATGCAGAAAGATTGAAATATGTTAGTAATATATTCATAGAATATTGCAAAATGATGATACGGTCAGGTAAAATATAGCAGGCTAAGTGATGACCAGGTTTTCCAAATGATGATTGTAATGAGCAGGGAAGTAAAAGGTTACCTGAATGGCATTTGTTACATTCCATCCTGCTTCCCAGCTGGTGAGCAGTTTGACCTGGGCATGTGGAAGGGGAGCTGGGGACTTGTATTCTGGATCCTGGTGGCAAACATCAAGCTCAAAGTTCAGGGGTCCATCTGGTTCCTCTCTCTCCTCACTGTGAGCCCTGTTCAGTTCATCTCTTCCAGCAAAATTCACATACTCTTCATCAGTGTCTAGGCAGCTGTCCCATCGCACCATTCCCAAAAAGAGAGATGGTGTTTCCCTAAAGCAGTTGAAAAGGGATGAAAACGTCTGCTTCAGATGAGCCATTCTGAATGCTGAGTAATAAAGTAAAAATATTTCCTTACATGTCTACTTTTTTTTCAGCAGTTGAACATTGTTAATCCTTTTGTTAAGTTAGCTTTGATGTTGTGTGATATGATTAATGAAGATAGTTGTCCTAAGTTCATTTATTTCTGCTGGTTTCAAATACCAGCTAAAGAGATAGCTCCAGGGTCTTCAAGATACTGCCCAGAGCAGCGTTCAGAGAGATTTAGTAGCCTTCGAGCTGTAATTTACAATTCAAATACTTTTTTTTTCTTTTACCTCTGGTAACTACATAGATCAGTCATTCATGAAGCATCTACAGGTGGCTGCAAGAATATCTTCCTGGCAATTATGCATGTTTCTGATACAAATAAATAGTTCTGCCAAAAGGAAAAAAAAAAAAGTGCTTCGTTAAAAACTAGATTTGATGGACTGACTGCTAAGTAAATGTAGGTAAACAAGTTCAGTTTTCCATATGTGAGAATTTCCTGCTGTATTTTAGTGTCTACAGAGGTCACTAGAACTTTAAAAATGTTTTTAAAAAAGCTTAGAGTTGCTAGAGGAAAACAAAGTAGCTTGTTCATAACTGTACCTAATTCACAGTTAGTGGTGTCAGTTAGGAGAATGACATAGAGCTGTGATTATATGTTTACTGTATGGATGTAAATGGTGATACATTATGATTATTCACACTGGAAATCCTAAAAATAATATGTATGGAAGTATCCTCTTCTTTCTTTGGCTAGCCCATGGAATTTGAAAGAAAGGTAAATATAGGGACGTGGCTTGCACAGTGTAGGATTATTTTTGCCCATTTTCATTTGCTGTTTCTTATGTTTGCTTTACATTCATTTTTCATCTCTGTTGCTTTGTTAAAAGTACTGGGTTTTAACATATATTTCTACATTAACAACTGAGTAACTGGTACAACACTGCTGATCATGCTCCTGTTAGCTGAAACTTCAGCAATTCTCAAAACAAATTTAAAAGTTTGTATTTCTGAACTGAGGGGTTTTCTGCCAGATATATGTGAACCTCAGTCCAACTAGAAATTCTCAGGTCTTGTCCCTTTTGAAAAGGAAATACCCCACATTACAGGCCTTGTTGTCTGTTTTTTCTTTTGTGCTCAGAATTAAATAAACATGGAGGCAACCTTCACTGTTCCTTTTTTTATAACCAGACACTGGAATTTCTGTTGTTCTCATGATGTCACTGATGTTCTGAAGCTCTCCACGTTTTATCCACTTGTTCTAAAAAATGCAGAAATATTTCAGAAATACCACCAGTGCAGAATTATGTTTCTGTGCCTACTTTGTTCCAGACTCATCGCTGATGTCTGATTGTGCCATGACCGTGGGTTTATTGCTGGATGCTCTAGAGTATTTCTTTTACACACTGTGAAATCTGCTAATGTTGACCTGAGCTGAACATGAAGAGGCTCTTGCTTGTCAAAATATCCATTTACTGGTATTTCTGAATGTCGAGGCTGAAGTGAATGTCACTAGCCATGTCACAAACATATCAGGACCTCCTGGAGTGACCTGGAAGTTGCTTGGAAATGCAGCTATTCTTTTTACAACAAATTTTGACCTCAGTTTAGTCCTCTCACCTAAGCCATTCCAGCAGAATGCTTCCGGCAGCCTTCTGAGAGGAAATGCTCTATGATAGATAGGTGTATATACACTGCTCACCCTAAGTAAACCTTGTAGCAATATCTATAGAGTTAAAATAATGACATAATTGCAGAATTGATGTTCCTAATCTATACAGAATGGTCTGAGATACATAAATTGAACCATTGAAGTGGTAAATCTTATTGTGTACTTTCAGTCTATTCTTAAGCATTACTTCTGTAGATGTTTACAGTTCTGGAGAGAAACGTTTTGTGGTCACTGACTTTATCTTGTGTGAAATTCCTCATGGAATATAGAATTAGCATTTAAAAGCATTTATAATGATTGAATACTGATAAGAACCATTTTAACATCCTGAGGAACTGTATTACATCAAATGCAAAAATACATTGTTCATTTACAAAGGATGCATTACATAAGAAATTGCATTGTTTATCTGGTGTTTGTAGATTTTTTTTCCATTTGAAAGAATTTATTGTGACAGCAATCAGTGCTGCCTTTGTTTCGTTCTTGTATGGGGATTTTTTAAAGTTTGTGTGGTTTTCCTTCTAAATCAGTTAGGGTTTCATGCAGCTATGCCATTCAAGGAAAATGTAAGGAAGTTTAGGAATAGAGATGCCTCTAGATATAGAACCATTTCATTTGTCAGTGCATGGTTAGAGAGGAATTGTCCAGTGTTATCCAAGGCCTTCTGATGGCAGTGTTAAGAATCCTGTTTTCAGATCTCTTTATCTGCCAGACACAACCTATCTGGAACTCAGAAAAAATTAAACAATAGATAAAAAGTTATTTCACGCTTAAAAAAAATAACTTTAGAAATAATGTGAAATCTATTTTAAAATTTAATTTTCCATTGGTTTAAATTCACTACTTCCCTACTGACTATACAATACACAAATACAAATGCAAGTAAGTTTATGTTTCCAGAAATATCTGAATTTTAATAAAATATTTATATTAGATCTTTCCCGCTTGGTATACTATTTGTTTCAATGAAAAATCCTTATTAAACTCTGACAGAGAGCATAGCACGGGACAACACAGATTATCATTGCATAGTACTTATTATTATTTATTTATAATACTGCGTAGAGTTCCCAGTAGCCACCTTTGAATTAAGCGTCTTAAAATCAAATAGGAGGAGACAGCTTCTTTATGAAACGTTTACAGTTTAACATGAGAAGACAGACAGAGATTTGGCAATCTGGGAGCCTATCTACTGGTCTTGGCTTTTTCATTCTATATATTACGTGCAGCTTTGATTTTTGCAGTCAGTAGGACAAGTTATTCTCTTAGTTACATCACTATATATCTACTGCCTGTTTCACTGACATAAATAATGAGCAAATGAAGATATATCAAATCTGGTTTTATTATTGCATTAAAACCTGCTGCCTAAATGACTGTGAAAATTTCATATTTATTGTGCTACTTCCAGGCATTAAGAAATAAACAATAAAGGTAAGAAATAAGAACTGGACTCAGTCAAAAGGTTCCTCACAGTTCCTCACTTTTCCCATCCACTATTTCTGCTAGACATGTTTTTATAGATGTTCTTCATCTCCACAAATCAAAATTACAAGTTTAATTAAACATTATGTTTTGTCTTAGGAAAAGCTTCCCAATTTATGGCAGGCCCATACATGGCTATCATTGTCTTTGTCACCTATTCATCTATTTCTATTTTGGTACCTAAACTCAGAATAAAATTTTCTCTTTGTAAAGCTGCACAAGTGATTCATAAGCTTGACAGGGCTGAATTTCAGGAACAGGAAGAGTGGGTGGATAGGCTTGGAAAAGATATCTTTCTTGGTCAGTAGAATTTCATAGCACAGCTGCGTATGCCTGAGGGAATTATGTCTCCAGAGTTGCCACTTGCTTTGGACATGTTTCTTCAAAATCTGTTTGACTGCAGGATCCTTCTGTTACACCCTTCAAGGACAGCGTTTCAGAACAGCGATGGAAAGCAGGTCAACAAAACAGTTTCTCAACCCCGTATGCTTTATCTTACATAACAGTGTATTCAACAGATCTTTTTTTTTTTATATAATGGTCAATCCTATCTCTTCCTTATAATCTCATATTTGCTGTGAGACATGGGTTTGCTTCAATTACTGGTTCAGTTACTGGGATATCAGTGTGTTTTGGCTGCTTAGCATACTCCTTCACAAGACAGATCGATCTCTCCATAAAAACATATCCTAAGAGGTTACCATTCATAGCCATGGGCTAGCTGGAGTAAGGACAGTGCTTCTAGATATGTGAGACATTTTCTCTAGAATAGATGTCTGCTTAGAAGATTAGATGAGATTACTTCCCATAATGGAACCAATAGGCTTTTTCAGTCTTTCCTGTGTCAGTGTACTAGGCCCATGTGTAAAACTGGGTCCACAAAATTTGACAGTTGGGTAAATATAAGTCTGTGGTATATTCCCACAGAACCCTGAAGCTGTATGATGGAGTGACCAGGAATGCAGGTGCACTGCTATGTATCCATCTACCCTTTGCCTTGTGTAGGTTAATGGTGACTGAGATGAATAATATTTTTGTGGTGAGATAAGGATTTCGGTTCTGACACCGTGGATCCCAAAACAGACGTGCAACATTTTTCACACTTGTCACTGATGAATGCTCAAGTTTCTTACCAAAATTAATCTTGTGCAGGTATTTCTGCTAATTATACATATGTGGAAGATATATGCAGAGAAGGTATGGAACATGATGGAAGATAATATTAGTAGCTGATTACATGGTTTTGGACAGGTCTCTTTGCATTCACTTTCACTTAGTTTTGTGCTTTTGTAAGGTTTTGTGTATTGTTGCTTGCTCTACACATATTACTCTGACAACTCTTTAAATAGTTATTCAAAATTATGTTNTAAAGTCAGGTGGCATAGGTCAATGCCATAAAATTGACCATTTTCTCTGCCTGTATATAAGGGCAATCCAGGATCACTAGGTTAGATGTACAGCTATCTGTGCTGCACTCATGTGAAGGTAGATGAGGTGAATCCCCTACTGCACTTCCAGAATACTCATTTCAATTTGTGAACCACTGCTGCTGTAATGTGGCCCACCTTAGTGCTCTCACCAGATACTGATTAAATTTGGTATTCAAATCTGTCGGTTTTGGCTTTTTTGCCGATAATCCGTACTTTGTTCAGACATGTAATTATATATGTAAATGAAAAGCATTAACCCTATTGCTAAATGTTACACTAGAAACAGATTAACTCCTTTTTAAAAGAAGAGTAAGATTTTAAACCTAATTTATTTATAGTTTGCTCTCATTGGTTTAGAAATGTAGATCCTTACATTTCTTAAATTATAACCTAAAGGATAGCAGGAACTTGATGATTATTTGTTCAATGTGTGCTTTTTGATGCTGTGCACTGTTTTGTACGAGGTTCCACAGCAAGAGTTGGACAAAGGTTCTGAATAACCTATGTGGACACCACCTATTTAGCATGGCTAACTACATCCTGGATGTATTTAAAAAGCAGATAGATGAGGACTTTAGTGATATGGTTTAGGATAGGACAGATATGGTTGGACTCGATGATCTTAATGGTCTTTTCCAACCTTGTGTGATTCTGTGATGAGATAGATGAGATAGATAATATGCTATTATGTGGTAAATGACTATCATAATGGTGCATAAAGGATCCAAATTAAGATTACAATAGCAAATCATAAATAGCATCTACAGCTCTTCAGCACTGTTTTTCAGGCTTAGTTTTCAGACAGTCCTTGGGATGCTGTTCTATAGAGGTACGCCCATTTCACAGGAATAGAAATAAGGGCTCTGGTTGTGGGGAATGTGCCAAGTGTCTGTCATACAGCTCACGCAGAAACTGAACACATACAATGTTTCAGTGGCATGTTTCTTTTATCAGATTGATAAAATAACAAAAATATCATCTTAAACTTTAGTCATAATGGTTAACAAAATGTTAACTCAGTTTTGTTCTTTTTCTGCTGAATTTAAGTGACAGTTTTGCAAAACTAAGTATGTATTTGTATTCTCATTTTAGACTGTATGGTAAAAGAACTATCAAGCCCAACATATGGCCCTTTAATCGAGCGACCCATACATTAATAGCACACAGAAAGACTAATAAACAGTCTGTCATGTCTGAAAAATTCAGTCATGTAGGTGAGTGGACAGTGGATAGATACTAACATCCTTCTCCACTTCCTTAGGAAATTGACTGTGAAGAGAAAAAGATCGTTAGTTTACTAATTATAAATGTAACATCTAGCGAAAGTAATCTCCCATATATGGTGAGGGATAGGAAAGCAAATCATATCTACAGGTAAAAGGCAAGGTCGATGGCTATGATTCAACTTCAGACACTTGTTGAGGAAAATACTGTGCTGATAATAAAGACCAGCAGACATAAGCAATTCCTTATGTAGCAATTATTATTTCTTCTTCTTTAGAAATAACAGATGTACCACATGAAACCATGCTAGATATTTTTGTACATATGTTCCACAGCATAATAGTTTTTTTTTTTTACCTTGCCTTCAAGAACATAAAAAAAGTGTCTCCACCAGAGCTGCAATTTTCTGTGTTTATTTGTATCCCCACAGGCCCAACTGTTTTGCTTCATCAGCAAGTTCTGCTCCCTCATTTCTCATCCATTGCCTCTCTATTCAAGAATTCATTCTTTACAGGAAGAGTTTCTTCACTTATTATATGTCTTCATAATAGGTGTTGTCTTCAAGGAATCTTATACAGGAATATTCAGGTGTATTTCACATGCTTGGCATTATTGTCATCTCTCCACGCATTTAATTTAGTGTTCTCCATGGAAACTACTACTTTTAGGAGTAGCTGCAGACTTAGTGTTGTGATGCTCACAGACATTCGGAAACAAAATATTTAAATCTCATTCTTGGTGAGATACATTTTAAACTTTGAAGGATGATTAGGTGAAACATTAATCTAGTCCTGTGACAGTCCTCACAGTCTCTTACATTTAATTTTTTGCTACAAAGTTCATATATGTAGATAAATAGTGAAATCACAGTCTCACAACACAGACATTTATCATTGCAAGTATAAATTAAAAAGAACTGCAAAACATATTATTGTCATAAAGTCATAAAAACCATATAATTTCACATGTACACAAATGCTCTGAGGTGCAAAGCTTGGTTATATTTTCAACAGAGAATAAATATCAGCACTTCTCCAGATTAAAAAAAAAAAGAAGTATGCAGTAATTAAATCAAAATAATAGATAATTTTACAGGTGTTAAAATTGGAATAAACAGAGACAGCAAAAGGTGCAGAAAACAGATGAATAAACCTCTGTAGTTCCTTACTATAAAACTCCCATGCTTTGCTCTCTAGATTTGAAATGCATCAACCTTCATAGGTGGTTTATCTCTTCTGCTTTTCCCCTCCAGCAATGATCTTTCTTCAAGAACACAATTAAAACCCAATTTATTTTATTTCTTTTTATCTCTCTTTCATCTTTTAATGATATTTTTTAAACTACTGGTCCTTTGGGAAGCGGCAGTGTGCAGTGCCAAGAAGCACTTCTAATTAAGTATAAAACAAAGTGCGGGGCCATACAAGTCCCTGTGCTGGAAGAGTTACCATATGAAATCTTCACAATATTTTCACATTTTGTGCAAATACTGGTCAGAGCAGATGACAAATGAAATATTTCATTCACGATAGGATCATGGAATAATTTAGGTCAGAAGGGACTTCAGTAGGTCTGCAGTCCCAATTCCTGCTCAAAGTCAGGTCACCTGTGAGGTCAGATAAGGTTGCTCAGAGTTGTCTCCAGTTAATACTAAAAAGCTTCAAAGGTAGAGACAACACACCTTCTCTGTCCAACCTGCTCCACTGCTAGACTGTCTTCATGGGAAGAATGTTTCTCTTTATACCTAGGTCGAACCTCTCTTGCATCATGCCTCTTGGCTTTTGATTTCCCATCATATACAACTGCAAAGAGCCTGGCTCCATCTTCTTCATAATCTCCCCATAGGCATGGGAAGACTATGGTTGGACTCTCCCTCTCCCCAGGACCTCTGGAGCCTTCCCTTTTCCAGACTGAACAAGTACTACTCCCTCAGCCACTGGCTCAGGTTCAGTTTGCTGCCCACGAGAACCCCCAAGCCCTCCCTGTGGAGCTGCTTACCAATCTCAACCTTCCTGGTTTTTTTTTGGTTTTTTTTTTTTTTCGATTTGAGCCTTTGTTTCTGAAGGATCTCTGAAGATCCTGTCAATAATCTTTACATCCTCTGGCACTGAACCATCTCCTGGCCTTCTCTTGTTGACAAAGCAGGTTCTCAGCCAGAGACCACCCCCTGCAGGCAAGAAAGAACAGCATCTTCTGTCCCAGCCCAGGGAGAGGTACAGGCCCTCCTCGTAGCCTCAGACCTTGAAGACTACATTTGCTCTTTGTAAGTCTGAGTTAAAGCCTGTGCTGTGCCACTAGTTTGCTCCAGCTAGGGACTCTGCTTTGTGGCAAGTGTCCAAGTTTATTGAGCAGACCCATTCTGTTTTAAGGAGCCCTCCAGCTCCCTTCCATGCACTCTTCTGAAAGAACTGCTGTACCTATTAGCTACTACCTGTTGCATTGCAGGTGTAATACTCACCTTTTGAGCAGGAAGAAAAACAAGTTTGCTAGAAGCAAAAGCCTCTAGTACCCACACTTTTCCAGTGGCAGAAGACACCCTAAAATTCTTAGATGAATTCAAGTACCCCAATCATCTCAGGCAATAAAAGAAACCCAGAAACTTCTGTGAGAAGTGTTTTCTCTGTTATCTGCCTCGGCTGCACCTTGGGCAAAGAAGATGAAATTTAAATAAATTAATATTACTTGTATAGACTTATAATAACTATTTTTGACTGAGTCTTCTCCTTTATACTTCACTGGAGTATGTAGAATACAGCATCCATACAGGTAAATAACTTTACCTGTCAAGGGATTTATTTAAGCTAATTATCACAAAGGGATTTTTGATCTTCTACATGAGCAGAATGTCTGAACAGTCTGCTTAATGCTGTTAAAAAATTGTGCAGAAGACAATGTTGAGACACTCCTCTCCCACATTAAACAACTAAGATAGCTTCCCTTAAGCAGACCATTATGAATTGTTTTCAGAACTATTTCAGAAGATTGATTCATGCATAAAAAAGCATTTAGTCAAGGATTTCAAGTTTCAGCAACTCTGCCTAAAAAAGCTTCATAATTTTCTTCTTGAAGAAAGATCTTTAATTGCATTGGAGCAATAGAGTGGGATTTATGCATATATTCTAATTATGTACTAGTAAAACTGAAAAGCTCTTCGTTAAAACCATGTGGAGAAAAATCAGACACATGCCAGCACTTCATTACTGAGAACTTAAGAGGAATTGTGTGGTGGCTTATTATCAGCATTACAGAAATAGAAGGGCACTCTACATATTGCATATGTCGACACAGTCTTTTAGATTAAAAAATAGGCAGATTTTTAGAAAACAGAAGAGGATACAAATTAAACTGCTTAATTAAACCAAAGCAACTAATTCTAAATAGTGATATTAGCAACTTATTCCCTGTTTAGTAGAGCAAGCATAATAACAAACATATTTTACTAAGTTAAGACTGTATATATACAGCCACGCATAGATATATATGGAGAATATAAGATAAAAGATTGAGGTTCATTCAGCCACAACCTAATTAAAGGGATCATCAGATTGCATGGTTAGCTTGTATAATTGTTCATAAATAATACATACTTATAGCACGAGCAGAATATATTACATGCTTTCTGTTTAAACATAAGGCTTTATGATGAAGGGTTTTCTCATGTTGTAAACAAGAACAGCTGGTGCACAGGCTGTGTTACAACACACTGTAATAACAATACAATAGACTTATTGTTACTTCTAAGATTGTGCATAAAGAAGTTATTCATATTTTAAACACAGAATTACTGAGCACTTCTTGCCAAATTGCAGACCCTCATGAACAATTCCCTTTGAGCCACAAGCACATGACTTTTCACTTCTTAGGGTCAGTCCGTAAGACAAAAAAATAATTAAGACTCATGAGGGGGTTGGTATGTACAACATCCAGATGCTGACTCCAAATTCATAGAAATGAACTGAATAAACTCTGAATCTGAGCAGAGTAGGGAGGGTAGAAGTTGAAACTAAAAATAAGAAAGGAAATAAGTATTCCTATAGTGAGTCTCTCTGCTGAAAATCACATTTGGCCAACTTCTGCAGCTCTTTATTATCAGGATTCTTTATAATATACATCTACCCATAAAAAAGAATATTGCTCTATAGTTGAAGTGAACCAGCTCATTAAATATAAAGAGAGTTGACATAGTTGTTTGATTATGGGAAAGATTTCTTGTGGCTATGTGTGTAAAGTACCTAACTCATTTGTTAGGTAAAAAACCCTTCCTAAATTACGCATAGCACACATATCAGTGCACAATTAAACACCATAAATTATTTCCTAATATTTTCACTATCTTATTTTTATTCCTATCAGTAAATATTTTCAATGAGAGACATTACTGAATTTTTTTAAGGTAAAGTCAAAGTAGGACACATAACAGATGAGGGACTTCCACTATCATCAGTTCTAGCCTTCTATTATGGACAAGTTTCGGATGTAATCTGTTTCTTAAACTGATCAAATTTGATTTTAAGCTTCTAAGGTTTCTTATCTAAATTATTGTCTAAATTATTGCTATTAAAAATCACATTATTATCACAAAATGGATGAGGTTGGAAGGTCATCTGGTCCAACGCACCTGCTCAAGCAGGGACACCTAATTAATTGCCTATGAACATGTCCAGACAGCCTCTGAAGATCTCCAAGGATGGAGACTCCACAACCTCCCATGGCTACCTGTGCCAGTGCTCAGTCACCCTGTGGTGGTTTTGCAGTGTGGCTTCTTTAAGAAGCAGCTAGAAAGTTTCTTAAGGGTCCAACAAAGTAAATCCCAGCTGGGCTCCCAAAGGCCAAACTCCCAAACCCTGTTACTGACAAGGCCGGCCATGCCAATCAGTGCCAGTCACAATGCCTCTGTGAATCACATTTTAGAGAGAAAAACGCAAACAGCCACATATTGCCACCAGAGAAGGGAGTGAGAAGATGTAAGAAACTTTGCAGACACCAAGGTCAGTGAAGGGGGGAAAGGAGGTGCTGAGAGAAGATTCCCTGTGGCCTGTGGAGAATACCATGGTGGGGCGGGTGTCTCCCTGCAGCCCATGGAGGATGAAGAGACCCCACTTGTAGCCCATGGAGAGGCACCTGGGCCAGACAGGAGCCCACCATGAAGCAGGTGGAGGAATATGGAAGAACCTGTGACCTACGTTGGAGCAAGCTCCTGACAGAACCTGCAGCCTGTGGAGAGAAATAAGAGGCAGAGAGAGATGGAGGCCCACACCAGAGCAGGTTTTCTGGGGAGGGGCTTGTGACTCTGTGGGGGATCAGTCTGGGGCCAGGAGTCTGGGACTGAGAGACTGAGAGACATTTTATGAGTTTATAGAAATGACCCACGCTGGGGCAGTTGGTTAAGAGCCGAGGCCCTGTGGGAGAGGACTCACATGGAGAAGGTCGTGGAGGACTGTCTCCCATGGGTGAGACCCCACGCTGGCACAGGGAAAGAGTGTGAGAAATGTCCCCCTCAGGTTGCTCTTCGCTAGCCTAAATAGTTCCAGCTTTGCAGATGTGACTTTACCAGTGCTGAACAGAGGGGAAAGATACCCTCCCTTGACTTGCTGGCAATACTTTGTCTAATGCAGCCCAGGATACAGATTTACAGATTTACAGAATGTCAGGAGTTCGAAGGGACCTTGAAAGATCATCTAATCCAATTCCTCTGCCTGAGCAGGATCATCTAGATTAAATCACACAGGAACGTGTCCAGATTGGTCTTGAATGTCTCCAGAGAAGGAGACTCCACAACCTCTCTGGTCATCCAGTTCCAGTGCTCCATCACCTTCACAGTGAAAATGTTTTTCCTTACATTCAGATGGAACTTCATATGCTCCAGCTTGGACCCATTGCCCCTTGTCCAATCCCAACACTGACCCTCAGGGAACGCCACTAGTCACAGGTC